>CM033795.1:522702-687685 GCA_019656835.1 Rhododendron ovatum
GCTACAGGGCCTCTTTTCTCTCAGGGCACATCTCTCAGCCGATTGCACAAGTGTTCAGCTTATCAGTATGGTCGATACAAATTACGGGGCACGCCGTCCGGGCGTTCTACGTGACATGGCAATTTATCTAGTCGAGTTCAAGTTCAAAAGACAACCCTATCAAGTCAAGGCCACTTAACATCGATCCGAGTTTAGCACTAACCGTTTTGTCGAAGTCATGGGCATCCTGCAAGTCGATTCAATTACTTCAAGTGTTCTATCATTCAAGTTTAAGTTTCTACGTCAAGGCATACTATTCAAGGTTCCATTTTCGCAGTCAGGTTACAGTCAAGGTTCTAATCTACATTCATTATGAGCTGAGCTACCACAGTTCAAATTGCATATTCGTAAAAAAATGACAAAGCATGAAATATTAAGGCAAGTTCGAAAGAATACCTGTGCCCAGTCCACGGACAAGTGCCTCTGTGGGTCCCTCAGTATCAGCTCGGCGTCATAACTCTCCCTCAAAGGCGCGAGGCTCTCGACCCCGGACGGTATAAACAGGTGTGGCTCGGGCGGAGCGTACGTGGCCGCGTCAAACTGACGGCGGGGTGCCAGCCGGGCGGACTCTCCGAGCGTCACCGCCCGCTCAAAAGACCACACCTCCCCCTGAGCCTCCTCTGCTGCCCCGGCCTCGCTCTCAAAGGCCTCCTCCTCGGCCCTGGTCCTCTCGGCCTCCTCTCTCAAGCACTCCTCCTCCTGCGCCCGCTCAACCTGCCGGGCCCGGTCCTCCCCGCAGCCAACACTGCAGCAACCACCCCGGGTTCTCCCGGAGCAACCGGCCGAGCTCCTCCTCAGATACAAACTCTGCAAAGTCCCCCCGAGTGATGGGGACGTGAACCGAAGAGCCCACTGCTGGCCGGAACTCCACCTCCTCCCTGGGTACCTCTCCGGATGCACCCTCCTCAACCACAAGAGCCTTACCCCTCGCCGGATCCCTCGGTGGAGTCCCCGGTCGACCACCATCTCCACCATCATCACCAACATCACCACTGCCGCCGCCGCCGGTACTGCCGGCCCCCACCGAGCTAAGGCCCGTGATCACCACACCCTCTACACCGCTCCGTGGGTCCAACCGTTGAACCCGTGGGCCCACTGGCCCAGGAACACCTGGCGTACGCCTCTCCTCCCCTGGCGTACGCCGCCCTTTGCCACCGCCAACCTCCACTGCATGGCCACCACTGCCATCGTCGCCGCCTGTACTGCGCGCCGGCGCTCGACGACACCCCCACCGTCGTTTGATCGTCGATTTGTGGCCTCGGGGCCTCGATTTCACCCCCTGGTCGGTTTTCCTCTCCACCGACGACACCATTGCCGCCACTGCCGCTAGCTTCTGCCATGGGTGAGTAGGGAAGTGTGGGTTTTGCGAAGAAATCGAAGTTTGAGTGAGATTGGGAAGTTTTGGGAGACTTGGGAAGATTTTAGAACTTCAAAACCGACTGAGAGCGGTTCTCTGCACTGGTTCGGAAGGTTATACGTCGTATGGGACGAGTGGGCCGGATCTGGGCCGGGTCTGGGCTCGGGTCTTTCACAAAAGTGGCGCACGCCAGTTTCTACTACCGTACGCTAGTAAGTCTTGGGCCTCAGGCCCAATTCATGTCCCGTGCCAGGATTCATTCTCCAAGTGAAAGCCCGACCTATTCTGAGAAGTTTTGGGCCCATCCCCAAGCAGAGGATCGTCCAATTTCAAATCAACGACGATCCAATCGTCCAGTTTCAAATCAACGACGATCTATCCGTCCAATTTCAAATCAACGACGATCTATCCGTCCAATTTCAATTCAACGACGATCTATCCGTCCAATTTCAAATCAACGACGATCTATCCGTCCAATTTCAAATCAACGACGATCCAATCGTCCAGTTTCAAATCAACGACGATCCATCCGTCCAATTTCAAATCAACGACGATCTATCCGTCCAATTTCAATTCAACGACGATCTATCCGTCCAATTTCAAATCAACGACGATCTATCCGTCCAATTTCAAATCAACGACGATCCAATCGTCCAGTTTCAAATCAACAACGATCTATCCATCCAATTTCAAATCAACGACGATCTATCCGTCCAATTTCAAATCAACGACGATCTATCCGTCCAATTTCAAATCAACGACGATCCAATCGTCCAGTTTCAAATCAACGACGATCTATCCGTCCAATTTCAAATCAACGACGATCTATCCATCCAATTTCAAATCAACGACGGTCTATCCGTCCAATTTCAATTCAACGACGATCTATCCGTCCAATTTCAAATCAACGACGATCTATCCGTCCAATTTCAATTCGACGACGATCTATCCATCCAATTTCAAATCAATGACGATCTATCCGTCCAATTTCAATTCAACGATGATCTACCCGTCCAATTTCAATTCAACGACGATCCAATCGTCCAATTTCAAGTCAGCGACGATCTACCCGTCCAAATTCAAAAGCAAACAGGTTCTTCAAATTCCATGCATTCTGGATAGCCTTGAAAGGGGTGTCTAGAAAACCTTTGACGTTACTTGTCTCCAGGCAACGGTGCTTCAAGTGCCGTCAAAGGGGGGCTTCTGTAGACACCCCATTCTGGACTGTCCAGATAACGTTATTTGTCGATCTTATATTTCCCCAATGATGATTATAGTCGAAAACAGATCGAGGACAAAGGTGTGTTTGAGCCTAGAGCGTCCCAAACCCCTTTCAAACCCTTCAAACCAGAGCCAAACGGCCCTAGCAAAACCCAACTGGCATACGCCAGTGCATTGGTGACGTACGCCAGTTAGCTGCCACGTGTCAGTCATCGACCATTGGCCCAGCTTTTACTGGCGCACGCCAGTTATAAGTGGCGCACGCCAGTCAAACCCAGTCAAATCAACTTTATTCAGCCACTTGGGCGGGACTTTTGTGCCACCCTGACGTCGGCCACAGTGCCCCTGATGATTGCTTTCGGCGGGGGCGTTCCCTCTCTCTCCTATACCCCCCATCAACTAGTCCCATGCATTTAATGCATGGAAGGCCTCTTTTGTTCCTAAGGCCAACCAAACAAGGCCTGGCCTTAACTGATCTCAGTCACTCTCCCCTCCATAAATACCCCCCTTGCATTCATTTGCAAGGGGTTAGACACATTAAGGAGGTGTCATCTCTCTTCTTCTCCTTTCTTCAAGCTTCCTATCTCCTTTCATCCATTGAAAGAGAAGAGAAGGTCATATACCTCCACACATCCTGCTGGAGCCCAGTCACCATATAAGCCACCATCTTCAACCTTTGAGTCCAAAACCACCTCCAAACCTCCATACAAAAAGGTATACCACCTTTACGTTCTTGTCTGTTTTCAGCTCCTGAGGGGGATCATAAAGGTCCAGGCTAGTAGACAATACTAGTCCTGGCCTTGAGCCGATAAAATGTAGCAATCGTTGGAGATCGAACATGGCGCACGCCAGTAATGGAGTGCCGTACGCCAGTTTTGGTAGTGCGTGCAATACTGGCGTGGGGATCATAGATCGTCCCTTTTACTTAGTCTCATTCCTGTCAATCACCTTTGCATGCTAATAACCAACTTACTGCTTTCTATATTTAAAACTGTTAGTGGTAGCATTCCATACATGTTCATTTATGTCATATAAAGGGCCCTGGGATCCTTCTGGTCATGTTCCAGAGCCCAGATGATGCAAAGCCAAACACTGAAATCCAAGGCAAAGTGGCGTACGGCGTTCATGAACTGGCGTACGGTAGTGTGCCTTAGGGTTCAGTGGCTGGCCCTTGCATCTGAGCATAATCTAGGCCTATCTTCTATCCCCACACTGTTTTGGGGTGTTCTGCTTTCTTTCATGGCCTAAAGCCATTCATTCTGCCTGTGGTTATGTATATTCTGCTATATTAAATTGCTTGGTTTGCCCTGGGTGTGCGCTGGTCCTTTTCCAGAGCCCAGAGGGTTGCAAACAATGACTGAGGAATCAAGAAAGTGGAGTACGCCAGTTTATAGGTGGCGTGCGCAGGTTTGATCACCATGCAGTGGCTCGACCAGTGCATGCTGGCAGAATCTGCTCACGTCACTTTGTGACAGCGTACTGCAGTTTGCTCGGGTTGCTCAGTGCTTGTTCTCAATCTATACTTAGCATTGCTATCAAATCATCCATAAACATTTTGTCATACAAACTGAAACCTGTTACCGCTTTCGTCCCCATTAATTGTTCCCCCGCCCTAACTGGTCAAAAAAATGATAAAATGAGAGAAAAATGCAAATGTTTTCACCAAATGCCCGAGTAGAGACCGATCTCCGGATTGGGCGAGAGGGGGTGCCATAAAACCCTTCCCCTCTCGTAACCTGGCTCCCGAACCTCAGATATCAAAGGTGACGACGGACCAGTCTACAACCCTTTTCAAAGTCAAACAAACGTGGCAAACGTTTTCGAGTTCGGTTCCTTGGGTGTTTCCACCGCTAAAACCCGAGTGGCGACTCTGAATCGAGGCGTTTCGCCGCGCTTTTTCGAAGAGGGCCGCGCCTAGTCTTTAAAAGGGAGCCCGAGGTCGAGCGATTTTCGGGGCGCGTGCCCACAGGGTGTTTTTTTAGTTTTTTAGTTTTGAGTTTGGTTATTAGGTTTGGTTATTGAGTTTTGATTATTCGTAAAAGTTGTTAAGTTTGGTTATGGAATGGATGGAATTTGATTTTTTGCTAAAAGACTTGTAACTTTGCTTATTACAATGTGAGGTATTTTTTTAGCATTGTTGTTAAGTTTGCTTATCCATACCAATTTACTTATTACAATATGGATGCTCTTAGGACCTGATTTATACACTTAGGACCTAATGGGTGAAATCAAGTAAGACAGGACCGACCCACAGAAACCCCTTCAGGCTCCACATGCCTTAGGTACGTAGTCAATTGAACACCCTAGGCTTCAAGTTGTACATACAAATATGTATATGTTATATTCGGTAAAAGGCAATACTCCCTCCGTCCCATTTTCTTTGGACTTTTTTGATATTCGTGTCATTCTTAAAATTCTTTTTTATCTTCCGGTATGAATCTCTAAAAATATGCAATATGAATCTTATTTGATAGTTTTTAATTAAATCTATAATACAAAATTTTTAAAATTATGAAAAGTATTACTATAAATTGGGAGATATAAGAGTTTAAGAAATGATGCAAATATCAAAAAATACCAAAGAAAATGGGACGGAGGTAGTATAACTTAAACTTACTCTACAAATAACTAAACACCCAAGCGACCTAACTTTTTGAACACCCATTTTCAACATTACTTCCTTTGTTACCTACTTACAATTTATCAATTTGACATTAATCGAACAAATAAATCCAAAGAAACCTTACTTTAAAATTCTGGATTTCTTTGAAAATCATAAACTAGTAGAGTACAAATTACCGGATTTTGAACTAATTTCTAGTATATCCGGAGTATTTCTTACGGGTACAAACTTCTGGATTTCGTACTAATTGTTGGAAAAATTCTTATAGCATAAGAAATAAAAGTACTGATTTGTACCAGTTCTTACAGGAAATTAAAAGCTGGGTATGTGTTTAAAGTGGCCTTTTGAAAGCGATGTATCAATATATGGGCATTTACAAAAACAGAAGATCTCATAACTACCTGAAAACATCATTAATGGCAGTCACATTAGACCCTCCAGTTTCAAAATTTCTTCACCAGAAGCTCACGTATATTTCATCACTAAATTCCCTCTCTCTTTCTCTCCCTCGCCCCACGATGGTCGGGGCTGTCCGGATCAGCTTACGTGCACATCGACTAATCTTCTCCACGGTTCAGTCAAAGGCAAGCCATCCATGCCAGGACTAGAGGATATTCACGAGAAATTTCTTTCTTGTGACTTGACTCCGAGAATTGAACTCAATCAATTATGCGGGAAGTAAATCTGCACTATTGTGGTCTCTCTCTCTTGAAATTCCATACGGCTAGTGGAAGGAAAAAAAACGTGAGAGAAGCAAATAAATGAAGGAATTAAAGCTTAGATGATCAAGACAATCGAAGGGGTTCGAGCAATTGCCCTGTGACCACTCTTTCTTATTGATCACCTTCTCTTTCATGTGAGCCCTTTCCCATTAGCCCTCACCTTTGCCTGTGACTTACTTCAATAGGTGCACCCATTTAAATAACCACCGTGTTATCTCATTTTTTTGTCCTACCAAAAGTTTGCATTTTCTCTAAGTTAGAAAAACCAAACTCTCAAAGGGAGAGAAAGAAATTAGATCAAACTCATCAAGGTCCTAGCCATGAAGGTTTTTGTCTGCCTTTCTCTCCTCCTCGTTAGCACTCTTGTTTTCCTTCCGGGAGTCATGCCGGCAAGGCACATTTTGCGGCAACATTCACGTACAGTTCTCTCTTTCTCTCTCTCTCTCTCTTAGGCCGTCAAAGTATGTTTTTTATTTGCGAAAGTCAATATTATTAGAATAGACCGTCAAAATATTGTTGCAATTTCCCATTGATCAATCTTATTTTCTTAGGCATGGAGCATTACTTTCTCTACTGTATTAGGGGGGGAAAAAAAACTTCTTGTAGTATTTTTTTTTCCAGCAATTCTGCATGCACATGAATCAACCATAAAATGAAGTTAAATATTACTACTGTAGACATTATTCTAGAATATGTATCGGTATATATGCCTACATTAGAAAATCTTGTTCATCTAGCTCCATGTCCGAATAATTTCTTCCTATTTTTGGTTGTGTTTCATTTTATAGTCTTTTTTCCCTTATTTTGAACTCTTACCAAACGAATTTTAATTTCCAGTTACTGTTTTATTTTCTTATCGAAAAGATAATTTAAAGTCTAATCAGGACTTATTTTAAAGGATAAATCCTTCGCTTGACAAAATTGAACTGAATTTTACTTAAAGTTGATTTTTCGTAACAAATTTCATCCTCACCAAATGTGCCTAACATAACACCTGAGATTCTTCTAAATAATAAAAACAAGCTGTATTTAGTAAATTATGGATTTTTTGTAGTAAATTCCATCCTCGTCAAACGTGGCGATATGACAACTCAATGACACCTGAGATCCTTCCAAATAATAAAACGGCTTATATTTAGTAAATAATGGTTTTTCGTAGCAAATTTAATCCTCGTCACTCGTTCAATCTTCTCATTTGGTGAGTTCAATATTAGTCCTTCAAATTCTCGAAATTCACAACATTCCCTAAATGCTATTTATTGCAGATCATAGCCACCATCATGCAACTCTACCTGGCACAAGAGATGGGGAGAAGGGGAACCGTAATGTTTATGGAGAGAGAAGGCCGGTGCCGCCGGTGAAGCACCGGAGAGCGGACCCTCTCCAAATTGCCGGGTCGGCGCTGCCGGATTGCTCCCATGCTTGTGGCTCGTGCTCGCCGTGTCGACTAGTCACGGTCAGCTTCGTTTGTGCATCACTTGCCGAGGCAGAGACATGTCCCATGGCTTACAAATGCATGTGTAACAACAAGTCTTATCCTGTTCCATGAGAGGGGAATTGAAATTTTCTTAATCTTTTATTTTAGTGGTCATCTGTAAATTAATCAAGAAGCTAGTTTGATCGATCTAGGCAATCTTTTAATTTCTTTCCAATTTCTACTTGGAATTTTCTTTGTAATTTTATCAAGGCAATCTATGTGTTATCAAAGAGTTAATTTTTGGTTTCTTGGGTTTTCTATTTTCTTCTGACCATCTTATTATTATTAGTTTTTGAACTGCATCTTATCATCATGAGATTTACATGATTGTATTAGAATTGAACATCAAAAGATAAAATGGATAAAATCAGGTTTTAGAAAAGATGAGTAGTGAAAAGTACAAATGGAGATGCGTCTCCATATTATTTGTGGACGGAAAATGAGGTTTCCATTTTGGAGCTTCGAAATGTGGAGATACAAGCTTGGTTTGCAGATGTTTGTAGAGTTTAGGTTGAGACAGAGAAAGATTTTGAAGAAATGGGGGAATAGGGTTGAAGTTGGCATGAAGAAGTGGAGTAATCCACCATAACCACTTTTTGAATAAAAAATTCTGAATAATAAATGAGGTTATAGAGGATGTTGAATTGGAAATGCCCTTAAGAAAAAATTCAAAAAATTGTGCTCCATGAGCCTCTCCAGAAACCCTCTACTCTACAAAATCCTTGACTTTGCTCCGTCGTCTCAAGGATGAGTGATTATTCAGCGCTCTTAAGGTTTCAATGATCTTTTCCACCACACACTTAATAATGAAACTCAAACCAATGTATAATGGGAAAGACTCGTGGAGCACCACATTAGTTTCATGTGCCGGTTTAGAATGCATATACAAATCCACAAACTCCCCCATACTTTCTGAAGCTAACAAATTATTTTCAAGCATACATCGACCTCATTACCAGATGATTCGAACTTGTTGAGAAATTTATTCATGAAAATTTATCTTTATTGAACATCTATAGGTATCTAAACACAAAATTTACATTAAAACCATGATGTTCTTTGATACATCAAAATGACTTTTTCTTGAATGATCTTCTCAACGCTACCAACAATATGAACATTTTGAATCATCTTAATTATTGTAAATCCAGCTTAATGTTACTTATAACGGCAAGTTCACTCGTTGGTGCCAAAATGACTTTACATACAATGTCAAAAAGTATAACAACAATATTGTAGTCAAGTGTCATTTGAACACAATCTCAAATCAAGACCGTTAAATTAAATTCATTTAATTTCTCGATCTATTAAATCAAACAGATTTGCTTATGTGGGATAGATGACAATATTTATCTTTAATGACATAAAAAATGAATCCTTTAGCGCTTTATAGCCATTTGACGTAGGCATTTCAATTTTCTTTTCTTTTCCATTATGCTTATTATAGATTGTATATTCGGTTAACCTTTTTTCTATTTCAAATTAATTTATCCGGGAATTTTTTTTTTTTTTTGTTGACTTGGCTATTTTTTCACCCCAACAAAGACTATTTGGAACCATAATCGCTAACCAAATGCGGCCATAGAAATACAATTTAAAGAAACCCCCAGGCGCCACCTACGTTTTAGGCGGCCTTTCTGCAATTTGGCTGGTTTCTGAAATCCAAGACCAGAAGGAAGAGAGAGAAACACCAGAGGGGGCCACGCCCTCGCCCACCTAGATGCCATTTTCCATCTCCTCCTTTCCCTCTCTGTACGAGCTCTGGCCCCACCACTTTCCTCCGTTGCCCCCCACCCAGATCCCATCTCCATCACAACCACCTCCCACAGCAGTTCCTCGTCTCATTTGGCCTAAAAGGTGCTTCCCCTTTTCACTTTTCTGGATTTCTCTGTCTTGTTATTGTATATATTTCTAACCAGCAAGAAATGAATTTTCTAATCCGGGCGTGGCGTGGATGGCCTTCCATTTGACCGAACCGGAGAGGAAATTAATTGAGATGCACGGAAGTTGACTGGACACTCTAACTGTGGCGCATGCGATGCCTTTGCAAATCGTGTTATGTAAAGGATGGAGAGAGGAAAATCTTGGATTGAGTGTGTAATGAATGCTAGGATGTGAATGTGAAAGTAGGAAAGAAGGGAGAATAAATTGGGGAGGCGGTATCTTTTTTCTTGTAGTTTCTTTTGGTAGTTTGGGAAATTAAAAAGCCAGCTCCAGAACTCACGTTCACATAAAAAAAAAAAAAAAATGCTCTCTTTATAATAATAACAGATGTATATATATGTCTAGCTCTTGGGTTTTGAGGGAGCTGAGGATGTCCTTTTTGTCTTGTGTTGTTATCATGCAAAGAAAGGCACATATGCCTTCCCTTTCCTTCCCCTTTTCAAAAAATTTGGTGCCTTTTAGCCTCACAGCTTTGCATTGCCTTTTCATTGCACTAAAGTTTAAAGCAAAACACAAATTTTCCCTTTGATTACGCTGTTAAACCGTGTTTTTGCAACAATTTGGGTTGTGTGTGAGATAGGGAGAGGATTGGAGAGAGATTGTTGGAATGATTATGGGTTGACATTTTGGGGGCAAAGCATGGGTTGGTGCGATCATGGGCTTAAACCTTTAATCATGATTTTGCTTTAATCTTTTTTGCTTTTGGTTTAGAAAGGGCAAGAGAATCTGATCCCCTCCCATTTTGTTTGTCTCTGATGAGAATAAGGCGTAGGCAATGCATTCCTTCTTGCTCCTCTCATCACAGAGTAAACGCCCTTCACAATATTCTTCTTGAACCTGAAAAAATAGTTTGGATTTCGGAAACTTGTTGAGACATTTGTGCTTTACAGCTTTTCCAGTAGCTCACATTGTGTCTTGATGTCTTCCGCTGCTGAATCCTATGATTGCTTTTTTTGTTTCTTCACTTTGTGGTTAGCATTCAACCCTTTTGTGAAAATTAATGGCCCGTGGGCTATATCACTTGCTTTCTATGCTTAAAATTAGTTCTGGATTTCGTCTCGATAATGTGTTGAGTTTATATTGGTTGTAATGTTTCGATAAGTGCTTGTTAGTTTACATTGAGCTCATATCGTGAGTTGCAAGAAGGTCGATTCGATGGTTAGGAGCCTCCTGTATATACGTTTTTTGGCACAATGTTTCATTTCTTGATATGACTACTAGTGAATTTTAACGGTGTGATTGATCCAGCTTTAGATGCAAAACTTATGTGGACAATGACTTTTTCTTGTTTTTCTGCTTGCAATTCCTACTTTGTTTCCCATGTGTTTGCAGTTCATATATTTGCTTATTTACTCAATCACATTGTGGATTAGATTGAATTTGGTTTGTAGGCTTGTAGAAGTACCTATCGGTCGTGTCGTGCCTTCCTCTAATAATTTACAAAGCTTATGCTACATGGAATTAGACTATGTCCATCAATGTAAAGAACAACGTGGCAACTGTTCATTGCTTCTTTCTTACATCATGTATCTTGTTTTCCTTCTCTAAAACACAGCAAACATTATGGATGAGCTTATCTTATATTTGGAAATCAAACTTGTTACAATTAATTGTCAAGAATCTCCTCTAAATGCCCTTGTCCTCACCATATGTTCTCTGCTCAAATCCTGCAATGCTGTTGCACTCTTTCATCATTGCAACTCTTTGATTGATAATTTGTGTTGCCAACGTCCATTGATTTCATCTTCTTGCTATCTCCTACTATTTTATGGTACATTATTCAGCAGAAGTCCACAAAATGCTTTTTTGAAATTCCATTATCCTTTTGTTGATGTGCTAATATCAATTTTGCGCCTCTCCAGTTGTTATATTTATGAATATATAGGAAGTGTGTAATGTATTCCATTATCTCCATGAGTTTAGGAACTTTTGCTTGCATTGTATTATTTGGTCTACGTACACATTAGGTATTTACTAAGTCATCTTTTGCTTGTAAAATTTGAAAAAATGGTTCTTGTAGTTGTTCTAGCCACTCATAATCTTTTGCAAGTACCTTAAAGCTTTGATAATTAGGTTGATGAAGATGAAGTTTATTGGAGACACAAGAAGGCCAGTGAAGAGTTGGCATGGTCTCATAATTCTGCTCACGTAGGAACACAGCTAGCTCGATGTTTTGGTGAGTTTAAGTTCTTGGAAGTTCTCTCTCTCTCTCTCTCTCTCTCTCTCTCTCTCTCTCTCTCTGGTTGGTATATCCATGTTCTTATTTGGGTTGTTTTGATTGTTACTTCCTTTATTTGGTTATATGACACTATAACAGGTTGTATTGTAGTAAACATGCTCCGAATATGGGAATGTGGCAGCATTACAAACAATTTGTAAACATTGTGAAAAGACATTTTGATGTAATTCATGTCATAGACTCATAATACTGGCTTTGTAATCAAGTTCTATGCTAAGAGAAAACATTGCATCCCTGCCAACTCTTATCTTCAGCCTTTACTTCGTCCTCATGAGAATATGCTGAAAGAATGTTACTATTGTTTAATAATCAAAACAACCTAACCATGTGGTGATTTAAACTTCTTTTTGATCAACTTTGTTGATCCCTGATTGTCATCCCTGATTGTCCCTAATTTTAAGTCATGATAAAAATGTGTTCCTATTCTCTTCTTATTCTTGCTATTAATCTGTAAAGTTGAGCAAATATGTGGATGGTGTTACACTCCCTTCACTAAATCCCATACAAGTTCAAAAGCACATTGGGCGAGAATCAAGATTGTGGTTCTTCTAGGTCGAACTTCATAGCAACATTAAGTTTGGGACTACTCAATTTAGTTCATTTCCTCTTAGTTTACTGACAATAATTTTTGTGATAGCTAATGCTATGGTTGGACCACGATCATGGATAGGAGGGATCTTTAGCCGCTCAGGCAATAGACGTTATGGAAGTGGCAAGTTCATTGACTTTTCTTTGAGTCCTCTTCAGGTAAATTGGGATAGCATTAGTGCCTGTACTTATTGCAGTATTTTCTCTCTCTCTCTCTCTCTCTCTCTCATGTTCTATTGCATTCTAGCAGGAACTCATGTTCTATTGCATTCTAGCAGGAACAAAGACTTCAACAACTTCAGGAGCGTTTGCACGTACCTTTTGACGAGACTCGTGCTGACCATCAGGTACTTTACTACGTCATGCCTGTGTAGTTTTCAGTTCATATTTGCTTTTCAAGGTTTCGTTTTTCCCAAACTGTTACATTGAAACTGCTTTTATGCGATTCAACCAGTAGAAACTGCACGCTTTTGCCATTCACGTTAACTTTTGTAGTACTATTAGGATTATCTGGCCACAGACTTTTTTTTTCCTTCTTTTTCCTGTTTCTATTGTATAACCCACTGAAGGTGCATGGCAGTAGTTTTCAGCACTTTTGTTCTATTTTCACTGTTGGATGTGCCCTGTTAGATCTCATTATTCCTTTCTCTTGGTAGGAAGCTCTTAGAGACCTGTGGTTTGCAGCCTTTCCGAATGTCGCTCTTAAAGGTTTGATCTCTGAACAATGGAAAGATATGGGCTGGCAGGGTCCTAATCCATCAACCGACTTTAGGTACATTTCTGCAACTTTAAAGGCTTGCTGAACCCTTTTTTTGAGTACGATTGGTTTGCTGTAGACTGTAGAGAGTATGTGGGGCAACGCAGTGCCTGGGGCAGGTGGTGCTGGGACATTAAAGTTTTTGTGTTCATATGCATTCAAAACAGAAATATATGTGTTCTTGGACTTCTGACATTATGCTAAACTTTTGTGTTCAAATTTTTTTGTACTTCGGAATATTTTTGTGTTTGAATGGATTCTTCCTCATTGAGAATTTTATTGTTTTTAGGGGTTGTGGTTTTATTTCGCTCGAGAATTTGCTGTTTTTTGCAAGGAATTATCCGGTATGAATAGGAAGTCCTCGGATTGTTGCTTCCTGTATTATTTTTTTTATCTGCTTGATAAACATAAATTCTTATCCTTTTTACTCTGTCCCTGGAAAAAATAAGAGTTATTACTAATTGCCTGAAATTCAAATGAAGGCTTCTTTTCATAGGTTATTGTTCAAGAAAGGAGGGAAACGAGCAACCTGGGAATATCCCTTTGCTGTTGCCGGCATTAATGTATCATTCATGTTGATTCAAATGCTGGATTTGTACTCAGGTTTGTTAACTTACTTTGTTGTCAGTTACATTTAGGGGATTCAATGCCAAAAAGGGGCATTGGGAGATTAGATGCCACAATATGTTGAATGAACACAAAAATTTGTCGTTTTTGCTTTGTAATTTATTTTCCCTTCTCTTTCGCAGCAAAACCAAGATGTCTCCCAGGAATCAATTTTGTTAGATTATTAGGAGGTAATGTCCATGCTAATTAAATTTAAAGTGTCTTTGCATCTAGAATTTATAAGGATAATGTCCAGTTTTCCACATTCCTAACAAATAAAATGATGCATCTTTACTACTGCAGATGATGAAGAAGCCTTTGATATTCTATATTGTATAGCTTTCGCAATGATGGATGCTCAGTGGCTTGCTATGCGTGCTTCATATATGGAATTTAATGTACTCTCTCTCTCTCTCTCTCTCTCTCTCTCTCTCTCTCTCTCGTGCTTGATAACACTAGATATCACCCTCAGTTTTTGACTCCCTGGTTCAATTTCCTAATGCTTGTCAATGGTTCTTTTCCTTTTCTTGGGTAAGAGAGCAGAAGCCTCCATTTGCTTGTTCAATCATTTTTTAGCTCAAAAGCTTCAGAAAAAAACTTGTACATAATCACACTGACTCCAATTATCACTAGAAGTTTTTACTCTTGGGCTATGAATTTCAATAGTGAAATTTGAAGTTAAACCACAGATATCTTACACCTGCAGTTTTGAACTGGTGTGTGCTTGCAGCACCGCATCTTTACTGTTTTGATAAGAGTCCTAAGTTTTGCTGAATACTGGGGACTGACTCCGTTTTTAGATGCAACAGTAGTGAATAGACACAACTTTTATTCATGTTAAGCTTGGGACATCCACAGATGCAGTCTTCTTTATCTGCTGTACATTGAAATGAAGCCTGAAACATTGCATAAGATTGGTTCGGGAATCAACTTACTCCCTTTATTTGCTGCGGCAGAAACATGGAAGAAAGTGTTTGAGCATCCCTTTCTGCTTCAATGTCCTCTTGTTTCTGTGCTTGTCTTGCTTATGGTTCTATTGTTTCCCGTCGATGCATATTGCTTCTTAATTTATTCTGCCTTGATCATTTCTAGGAGTACTTTCCCAATTTTGATGCCAAAACTCCATAATTTAATTTACTTAAACTTCTAAAGTTTCAGATTATTGATATTGGGGGGTATTACCTGAATTCATTGTAATTGATTTTGTTGGGTTTTGTTGTCAGATAGGAGACAAATTCATTATCCGTGTCCACAACAGGTTTCTGTAAACTAGGAACCCCAATGGGCTGATACTTTACCACTTCCTGTCTTTCAGGAGGTTCTAAGAGTAACGCGGACACAACTGGAGAGAGAACTATCGCTAGAAGATGTAAATCGGATACAAGACCTACCAGCTTACAACTTGTTGTACTACTAGTTTTGCTTATATCTAGGCACTAAAAGCCTCCAGTCGTTCACTCGGGTTTGGACACCTGTGCAATGAATGAAGACATCTCCATAATGAAGGCTATTTTGAAGTCCACTGTTGATCGAAAAAGAACAAAAAAATGTACAATCCCGATCATGTTCTGGGGTACACTAACTTTGGAATTTTAGTGCTGAAATTTGTAAATTAAGGAAGGCTGGAATTGGAGAACATTGACGACTATTGGTGGACTTTAGCAGATTCAATCAAAATGCAGATCGAATAGTTTGAAACATTTGTCCAATTCTCATCTTTAGCTTCGGTAAGAGATGGGTTGCTTTCGTATCTCTTCAACTTTCGCAGGAGCCACCTCAAAGACGGGCATAAAAAGGTTAGGGAATCTGGTGTCCGATGTGGTAATCGAATCGCATCATGAAAGGATTTTAATCTGCATAAGCTAGTCCTATACTAGAATGTTTTTACAAAATGGATGTGAATATTCATGCGTTCTAATGTTTGTTTCTGATTTTCAGGACATTTTCTAGTGTTTGTATGAACATCGGCGTGAATATTCAGGACATTTCAGCCTCGTAGTGTTTTGTTTCGGCGGATTGAAATAGGTCTCAGTTTTGCACAGTTGGGGTTTGTTAGGTTTGTGTCCGAAATCACGACAGTGATGAAACATTACCAAGTAATCCTGTAGTGTGATATTAGAGATTGGTGAACCCATGTTTAAACTGCTATTGGTTTTCCTTTTGTCGTGGCAATGGTAATGCTTCAGAAAAGGCAAAACAGAACTCCGGAAGAAAGAACAAGATATGCTACGGCTACTATCTTGCTGCCC
Source organism: Rhododendron ovatum (assembly GCA_019656835.1). NCBI lineage: Eukaryota > Viridiplantae > Streptophyta > Magnoliopsida > Ericales > Ericaceae > Rhododendron > Rhododendron ovatum. Next base: position 538,525 of record CM033795.1, read on the forward strand.
GCGGTACCAAATCCAGGCAAACTCTGAGTACTAGATACAACCTCTTCAATATGTATGCTCATCAGCGTCCGACCCAAAGATGTTTTGAACAACCCTTTGGTGCCATATGCGAGAAACCTAAGGAAATCGTTCGGGCACAGTGACCAGGTGTACCGACGGCCACGCGGGGCCCGGAGTGGGCCCCGCACGGATGATGCAAGCTTTTCAATAATTTAAAAAAAAAAAACTGATTGGGCCCGTTGAAAATCAGCTCAATCCAATATGTGTAGATACTCGATTCAATCTTCCATTTTTTTCGGGAATCCGAAAAAAAATGAAAAAATGGAAGATTGGATCGAGCACCTACGCATATCACATCGAGATGATTTTTCACGGGGCCCACTCGGGTTTTTTTTAAATTATTATTGAACGGCTCGGATCATCCGTGCGGACCCCGAGTGGGCCCCAAGTGACCGTCAGTACGCCTGGTTGATTTCTGTAGCAACATCCTGCGCAGGCCGAATTTTATATTAGTGGTATGCGAGGAGGACTTCCCGGGTTCAAAACTAGGCACATGAACGGGATAGCACTTGGGTTTTGAGGTAGGTTTTTAAAAGTAATGAGTGAATAAAGATAGATCGAGAAAATTTATTAGAGATCGTGCCCAGAGGTTATGAGTACCCCAAACGAACAAGCCCTTAAGTACCCTAGCTAAGTTGAAATAAATACACTATTTTTCCTCCTAGTTTAAGGTGCCATTCCGGTTTATCCCCTTAAAAAACAAGTACTCCCTCCGTCCCCTTTTAAATGTCCTGCTTCGTAACTTCAACTTATTAAAGAGACATCATCATTATACCTTTCACATCAACTTTTTCCTCCACTTTCCCTACTTACCCATCATCATTACATTTTTACTCACTAACTTTTCAAAATGGAATTTACTTTTAGGGACAAAATAGACAATACACCAACTTTTACCCACTAACTTTACAAAATGGACACTTATTAAGGGACAGCCCAAAATGGAATACTGGACTCTAAAAAAATGACGGAGGGAGTACTTATTTGTAATTTTTAAGCTTAAAAATAATAGGTTTACTGAAATAATAAAATATATAATATGAATTTAGTTTTATAGATCTCGATGAGATTTATCAAACCCTGTAAAAAAAAATTGAAAAATTATTTTTATAAACTCATTACTTTTAAACTTGAAAATAGGTCCTTATTTTTTAAGTCTTATTTTGAAAGATAGAACATGACCGTGTGTCCAAATCATTATGCACTAAGTTACATATAATTATAAATAAAATAAAATAAAACCTTTAATGGGGATGCCCCAATTAGGAAAAAGAAATTAAGCTGTAATTACTTGACAGGTGGCATGAAGCAATAATGCCAAAGTGGATCATGAAGTTCTTGAGTTGGGGAATATGAAATTTAAAAATGACCTAATTAAAATCCCATCTGTCCACAGCCTATGTTGACTTGTGAGAACCAATAGCCATGTGTGATACTAGTTTTTTGTTGGTGGTTGCACTTTAAGTTTTGCAAGCTATTTTTTTTATATAAAATATACTATGTATATATTTGTGGTGTTTATGGTTAGTGGTTGCAATTTTAAGATCAATTTAAGGTGATGTAATCTGTCTGGATAAGATTGGGAAATGGGTTGCTTTCCTCTGGACTAAAATTTTCCAAAATGGAGAGGGATGTTTAATCAATGCACTCAGAAAAAAGGTCAAGTAAAATCATCACCTTTGATCTAAGCGAAAAGTCAATGCAGAATTGCAGATGGGATGGTTTTGGTACTTTTGTATGATGAACCACCAACAGGGTACATGTGCCATGCATGTGCTTCATTAGTGTTTACCAACCATCAGTTCTCCGGTAGAACTTATGCAGTATTCTCGGAGTACCACGTGACTCTGCTTGTGCAATTCTCTCTATCATATACGTATCGATAAATTATGCAATAGGAATATTATCAGGTCCCGTTTTGTTAAAATTCTTATTTTTTAAGTAATATTTTCCGTTTTACGAGACGGGTCATTCTCTTACAATATATCATATTTAATTCAAAAAATAAGTATTGTACTTATTTGAGTTTTTAGTGGAATGGAGCATCATTTACTTTTGTTGGGCGGTTGGAAGACAATGAGTGACCCACATTATAGGGCGACAATCTTTTATTTGCAAGAAGTACCACATAACTGTGTTGGGTTTGCGGTCTCTAGACTCAACCCCTCTCTCTACGCACGGTCCCCAATAAAACATTTTTCTCAATTATTACTCTTATTTCTCTATCTATCTCTTTCTACTCATTATCCCAAAAAATTTCCTCGAATCCCAAACCAAACAAGAAGGTTCTAGCAAGTGAAGTGATCATTGCTGGCTTGATGTTGGAAACTTGGAATGCTAATCATCACGGCATCCACTTACTTTTTCTATCTTAGCACAGTTTTGAAGCAGAAGGACTATTGTGAGGGAAAGCGAATTTTGGAGTGCCTTTGGTGTAAACAAAATGCTACATTTTGTCGGTCATTCGTTAGGCGCTCATTTGCCGTGATCAATTTGGACAAAGCTTACCCTATTTTTTCCGCGTATTTGGCCACCTTCCGTGCATCTATACGAATCCTGAATTTCTGAAGTTAATAACCAAAAAAATCTTGGATGACCACAAGAGGTCTTTCGTGACAACCGAACATACGAGTTGAGAGAGTAATAAGGTGGCATCCCAATTTTACCTTTTAAAAAATAAGTATTTATTTGCAATTTTAAAGCTTAAAAATAATAAGCTTACTGAAATTTAAAAATATGCAATATAAATCTTGATTGATATAGTTCGATGAGATCTATCAATTTATATAGTTCGCCAAAGTGTTCAACGTCCGCGGTGCTATAACTACATCACTTACGGGGAATATCCCATATGCTTTAACTTTCCTATTACTAGAACACTTCATCATAACATCTAAACAAGGAAGGAGGTGTGAACAAAGAAATTTTGCATGACATATTTTCTTAGCAAGATTATCCAAAATCTTAATTAACCAATATTCAACACCATTATCCTAGTAAAGAAGGTTTGGCATTTAGCAGATTTGATAAGAAGTCAATCCCTAAGAGCCACGTTAATTAATATAGATTAGTAGTAAAGATTAGTGGTTTACTTGGAGATAACGCATAGAAAGACAATGGGATTTTGACATTTTTGGGTAGAGTGGATGGATAGAGCCCCACAGCATTTCGAGACTGTTTTTGGGATATGGCACAAAAACAAGAACCCCCATCCCCATAGCCCCACATGAGTAGTGAGGTGTCGTGAAGCATGAAATTTTGTCAAATTGAGGACCCTACGTTTCCTTTGCATATTTGTTGTTTAAATAGAAAATAAATGGATAAGCAGAAAAAGCTATTCCACATCTCCTTCAGAGAGTAATATTTATTAGTACTCTCGGTATCACATAGCCATTTGTAGAGAATCCAACCACACCGACGTTGATATCGAAGTTGAGGTGTAATCCGCAAACTACGGGCACGAAAAAATATGTTTAGCTTGTGCTCAACGATCACGAAGACTTGAATCCAAATATTGAGCGAGAAAGTCCAAGTACTCTACTCATTGGTTATTAACCAACCACTTCGTCTCCTCATAAAACCTCAACCTAATAAAGTTCTTTTTTACTATAGCCGTTGGTATAGTGGTCTTTAAAGGAGGGGGGAAAATGGTGTACTAACCTACTGTCTATGCTATAATCAGTGGAAGGAAAATTACACGATTATACTCTTTCCATAGTTAACGCAGATTCTTTTGACAAACTTTCATGATACAAAGTTACAAACAGTGACCTTTCGGGGTCTCTGTTTTTTACCTTTCCGGGTCTCTTTTGTATCTGTTATTTTCAGGTCCACCGCGCAATTTATATATAATTTCATCAATATAAGTTGCGTTTTCTATAAATAAATAAAAAAAAAGAGTTACAAACAATGGTATTTTTGTAATCAAGAGACATTTGAATGAGAGATTATATTTAAAGTGAAATACCTACCATTCACTCAGAGACACATTCTGTGGTGGAAATTCACCCTCTTAAGTGGAGGGTGAACAAAACCCAACTCCTCTGGATGTATACGTTTGATGTATTAACTTCTTGTTACTTGTTTGTATGGAAAATTACTTACACGCAACATTAAATCATCGGAATAAAAACAAAACGAGTGACCACAATTCTTGTGATTTAAGTGTGAATAATGCATTGCATCATCTGTTGATTTCTTATCCCAAAATTTAAAAGAAGATAGTAACTCCATCACAGGTGCATGCAAGAGCATGAAAATTTACTTGTGCAAATTAAGCCTGCGGAAAAAGCAGTTAAAAGAGGTCCAGACCTTACAAGCTCTGTTTCCTGATCAGTCGATATCTGCTACACAAATGAAGTCTATTAACAAGTCCAATCCTCAACATCTCTCTCTCTTTTTTCAAGGCCGTTTCTCAAAATCAACCACACAAAAAAAAAAAAACACAAACCCAAAGGCCGAAAAAGCACAAAGAAATGTTTCCGCGTTTTCGAAACCGTTTTTCTCTTCTTTTTTTTGTTTAGTGAGTGAGGGGCGTGGGTGGGGGTTGTTTGTAGTGTACGTGAAATCATGATTCTTGTGTGTTGTGATTTTGCTCAGCCACGCCTAATCCCCGTGAAGTAGTTGAAGTCATGGTGCTGGACCCTGAGTTGCTTTAGCCACGAATCCGCCACGCTCAACAGCGACACCAATCGCTCCTGGTCCCGACCACTCCTGTTGGATCCCCAAACGTGGCCTTGCATCTTGTAAGTGGCCAGACCGAATGGGGTGAGAGGTGAGATGCCTTGTTCCCTTTCCTTTCTCTTCCTTTCGGCACTCCCGTCTTCGTCGTCAATCTCTGTATCTGCAAGTGACATAGACGTTAGTGACTGGCGTTTTTTCCGGTTTCTTAGGAATTTAAAGAAGACTAAGAAAGGTGGAAATGAAAGGGAATTATGAGAAAAAAATGAGAGTCGAAAGTTGTGATAAGAGAATAATAAATGCTACCTTGGAAAGAAGATGAGAGGGTGTGGTATGTGAGGAAGCATGTGGACAAGTCCTTTATGGTTCTTCCCATGGGAATGTGATAAATTGGGTACCTGAAAAAATCATTGACACCATTAAATAAGAATATTCATTTGAGGAGTGATTTTGACATAAATAACGAAATCCATGTGCAATCTATGTCCAAATATGTTGGTTTAACATACTCCACCACATGGGTAAACATCTTTCTCATTTTTTTGACAGAAAAACATGAATTTGCATCCTTGAAGTGGAAGCCATAGCTTTCAAACTAATGAGAGAGAGAGAGAGAGAGAGAGAGAGAGAGAGAGAGAGAGAGAGAGAGAGACCAAGCAACTGCCATCCAACTAGCTGGAGAAAGATCTACACTTCTTAATGACATCAATCCTGGGTATCTTTGAGCTAATCCAGTGATCTGAAAACAAGGTACCAAAAAGGATGGTGTCAATGGAAACCACCAAACATCATATGCTATAGACATGAAAGGAATTGATGTCAAAGTTTTGTAATTGGTATCTATGATTTGAAAATTCTAAGCCTCAAGTTTCCCTTGGAATCAGATATTTAGCCAATATAACCATGATTTGAGAAATGCTTCATCAAAGGTAAGAACATATGCTCATTAAGACATAATAGTAGTCCTAATCGTCAATCACACGTAAAGGAAATTCGAGAACTAATTCACAATTTCACATAATGTGCGCGCACACACACAAGGAAAGAATTTGAATAAAGATGACACATAATTGAGACCACCATAGTCTTAGAAAGGAATTTGAAACCAAAAAAAAAAAATTATTTTGATTCATATGATCCCAAAAAGTCAAAAGTTTGATTCCAACTTTATTAGATGCCTATCATGAAAAGGATTTAACGATTCCAACATAATCCATAACATTTTTCTTTACTCCTACGCCCCATAACTTGAGGAAATTACACATTTTAAAAACGATAAACACAACACATATCTTTATATTTTCGGTTCGTAACTGGATATGCAGATAAACTACTCCACATACTGCGCCAGGGAGCATTGCCCTCAACAGGACACATCTATCCGCGGGAGATAAAACCTGATGGAAAAGAAATAACATAAGAGCGAAGGTTACCTTGTCCATGAGAGGAACTCTTCCGTAAGGAGCTGATCTCTCAAAATACTGGAAATAAAGATTTCCCAATCTATCATTCAAAGGCCAAAGGCACTCTTGCTCGAACAATCCCTCCTCGGATGAACATCCGTCCCATCTCGATAGTTTCTCGCTCTCGCTCTCATCGCTAAATGAATCGCTACACGAATCCCTTGTCTCGCAACTTGAATCACTCTCTTCCCTGAAAAAAGAATCACCAGAAGTATTGTTCACCATAGCCCCTCAAAAATCAAAAAACCTATGTCTCAATCTTGTAAATGCCTTAGGCATCGATGTCAAGAAGGGCAAAGCATTACAATTATAAAACTAATCAACAACACCAACACCAAATACAAGGGGTAAAGGATACCCAAATGGGTTTTTTTTTCGATAACCAGAATCTGGACCACCTCACGTACACCTTGAACAATATAACAAACACCCAAACGAAAATTCCAAGAATAATCCTTAAAAATTGGTACGGAAAATGTTGAAGGAAGTTTTGCAATGAGGTGGGTACCTTAGACCGTTCAACGACGAATTGCTCGTAAAAATTTGGATTGCAGAGAGGTAAGGGACGTAGTACTGAACTAGGGTTTCGCCGTTGTCCAAACGGATTGGAACTCCGGCACCATAAGCACTCCATTCATCGTAACAATTCCAAAGATCAGCCAATGTGAAAAACTCCAGCTTTTCCCTCTCCCATGGGTGCCAGAGCCTATTCAGGTTTCTTGTCTCACTCTACATATAAATCATCGGTCGTTATGATATATCAATGGTGTGTTTGTATTGAATCAAGATTAAAGACCGAATTGAAACGAAAAAAAAAAAAAGAGGGAGAAAAGAACAAACCTTGGGTAGGAACTGGGAGGGGACCGCTGGTGTTGTGCGATCTAGGAAGCACTCGAGGTTTGATGGCGTTGAACCCTTCTCGAGAATCATGTTTTGGGGAGAGAGAGATAGATTTCTCTGGTTCTCTCTCAAAACCCTGGAAACAGAGGGAAAACAGAGGAAGGAAAAAGAAACAGAGAGAGAGAGAGAGAGAGAGAGAGAGAGAGAGAGAGAGAGAGAGAGAGAGAAACGGGAGAGGGGGAGAGAGACTCGGGATTTCCTGTCCCTCTTTGAGAGAGAGAGAGAGAGAGAGAGAGGGAAGAATGCAAATTGGTCTACAGAATTTCTATTCTCTTGACTTTAGACAAGCAAATATATAGAAAGGAAAAAAAAAATCTCCCTAAATTCTCTCGCGCAATTCACTGAAAGATAAAGTCCTCTTTGGTAAAGTGGTGTCAAACCAATTCCTTATCCGGTACCGGAAAATTCGGTTTCCGGCCAAAATTTTCCCAATGTGAGAAAACCAAAACCAAAAACCAGTTAGCAAAAGTTCAATCTTCGTGTTTTTCTTTTTTTCTTTTTTCACAAATGCTTCGACAAAACTCAAAGCAAACACACCCAAAAGTCGCGACTCGCGACTCGCGACGATTCAAAGCAAATCAAGAAAAAAAGAAAGAAAAATAAAAACAGACGCGATCAGATACAGTGGATTTTCGTGATTCCGAGAAAATCCCCCGACATTTGCGGAATGGACAAGGGATGGAAAAATATGAAGGATTTGAGAATGCTTTCAAATGGGGAAAGTTTTGGATTATGGTAACTCAAAGAATCACGCGATCCACCAAGAAAAACTGTTATTGCGTTCACAACGATGATCTATTGCTCAACGGAAACCCATGTTTTCTGGTATCACTTTCCGGGAAAAAGGAAAAGAACAAACAAACTAGGAAACTGAACTGTAATCAGAGAGAGGGAGAGAGAGAGAGGGAGAGAGAGAGAGAAGAGATCACCACGTATGTACTATATAGATATACACACGTACATATATATGCTCCCTTACGTGAACCGTAACCGTCCATTAAAAGAAGTTGCATCGACCATGCTTATGCTGTAGAGTAACTATTCAATGCTTCTGAAATACTGTCACCTCATGTTCCAACTTTTTTTTTTTCCAATGATAATACGGTGTTTGATTTCTCGCAACTGTGAGATTGTAAAAGGACATTGCGTAATTACTCGCTCCAGGTGACCTGCTAATCTTTTAGCTAACCACGAGGTTCGAAAAATTAATCTCGAATTACACATACGTTGACGCGTTCCCTTGTATATTAGTACACCAACTTTCACTTCCCCACTAATGTGGAACTTGATAGCGGTGTCGAGCAGCCGATCTGACCATCCATCTTAGTAATCGACGGCAATGGATGGCTCGGATCTTTATCCACTCGAATTATATCCAAGTCGTCTATGCCTAGATAAGCGGCTCAACACACAGCACGGGGTGCTTGGCAGCATCTTTCATTCCAAGACCTGGGGCCTCACAATTTTATACCAACTGTAACATCCCGTGCCAACTGATCTGCTAACTCTTAACCTAATCACGTTACTCTACATATTAACTTTGAGTTATGCAAGAGTTGTTCATATTTCGTTATATACCAATTTCATTTCACATTTCCCACCAATGTATTTTTGGCCTTTGCGAAAAGCTAAATTGACTGGATATCATTATCTACTTGCATGAATAATAATTTTTCAAAGAGCAATGCAGGGTCAATGTCTAGGCTCCGTTCCAGAAATCTTCTTACAAAATAAGCAGCTTATTTCACATTTTCAAACTCAAAAATAATATAAATGAAAAATAATATTTCAATTTTTTTGCATCGTATAAAAGATCTCATCGAGATCTTTCAAACAAGATCCATATTACATATTTTTAGATCTCAATAAACCCATAATTTTTTAGTTTGAAATTATCTTCTTAAAAAATAAGGATTTTTTTTAGTTCTGAAACGGGACCTAATTCCGATAAGACCAATATGACTTGATAAAGCCCTTAATGATGTTCAACCCGCTTATTTTTTTGTATGGATGAACACAATAGGAGGCATTGTGGGCAATTTCTAGTAGCTCTTTGCGGTTCAAGTTGTTTTCACTAAATTAAAAGTCATAGAAAATGTGTTTGGTGTTTGGAATAAAATGTGTTGAATGTTTTAATTCAGTACGACAAAATACTTTGGTGGAGGTTAGCGGAAATTATTTTGACATATGTTTAGATTCTAGTTTCTAAAATAAGGGAGGAATGTTTGTCAAAAATTCTAGAAAATTGATTTTTAGAATTTAGAGATTCTGAGAACCTGAAAGGAAAGAAATTCTCACAATCTCCCAGTTACAACAAAAATGTTTCTTAACTTCTATTAAATTCATAATTTAAAATCTGCAGTAGAATCTGAAGCTAAAATTTAAAAATCTGTATCCACAACTATCACAAACACATCCTTAATTTAGTATGAACAAGTTTACTAAAACCAAAAAATTGTAGTGAAAAAATCTAGTGGGAACGTGGCCTAAGTCCTACAAAATGAGCGACTCAAGTCGGCAAGTAGGATTGTGAGGTTCTATTTTGCATCACATAAGGGGACCGCGGGCATGCTGCGCGATCTCAACTGTCCAAAAGTGTTATGGATGGTCTAGATTTTAAAAATTAAACTCTTTCTCAGAAAAGTTTCATTTTAATATTTCAGACCATTGATTACTGAGACAGACGGTTCAAATGGTTCACAACACACAATGACACAACACATCACACACTGAATAGCACAGTCCCTGCGTCCATGGTACAGGGTATATCATAGAAATCATCATATGAAAATATCTTAAATTAATTCTACGGATATCTAAAAAATATATTAATAAGTGAACATTACCCCACTTGTAAGCTCCGGATCCCATTTCGATAACGAGAGTCGTTTAATTTTTAAGTGCTTGGTCAAATAGTACTTGCACGAGTTCAAAAAATAATGGTCATAAAATCGTACTCTCTCCGTCTGAATTTAATAGCCACTCGTTCAATTCTAACTAGAAAAAAAGAGAGTTATACCTTTAAAGTAGTAATAAATTTTATATCCAATATGAATCTTGTTTGATAGATCTCAATTAGTTCTATAAGATAATATTTTTAAAATTACATAAAAATATTATAAATAATAAGATATAATCGATCGAGAAGTGGCACAAACTCCTAAAAATGACTATTAAATCCGGACTAAAGAGTAATTAACAACCGATATGATTATCATTTGAAAAGATTGTTTAATGTAGCAATTAGAAAACCAATCAACCAAACTCTAATAGGTGTGAACTTAATTTGTTTAATGGAGTAATAATTAGAAAACCAATTAACCAAACTCTAAATAAGTGTGAACGTGAACTCCAGCGGGTTTAGCCAAGCAGTTGTGAGAAAGCAATAAGTGCTCATTCATAAGGTCGCAGGTTCTATTTTCACGGAGGCCGAAATTTCAAACCTTGGGGCCATTAGGAGTCATGCTCGGTCGTTCCCTCTACGGTCTCAAAAATAGTCTAGGTGCATGCAAACTGACCCGGACATCCGGGTTTTTTTAAAAAAAAAAAAGGGTGTGAACGTGGGGAGAAAGGGAGATTTCGCTTTGTTGGTTTTTTTAGATGAAGACTGAGAGAGACGGGACAATAATGAAGGCACCATAAAACGAATATATTGTACTATAATTTATGTAACTGCGTGAGACTTATCCAAAACATCTATCTATCTCTTTTCCTAATCTCTGTGGAACTTTAGTGAAAGGTCGAGACTTGGCCATCGCTGGCTTCTTAAAGTTGACATCTTCAATTTCTTGAGTCGGTAAAAAAATGTCTGGATGTCATCATACGACGATTTTGGGAAGTACTCTAATTAATTTGATAAATGCTCCTTTTAATTTGTTGATGAATTTTCGTACTCTCTCTCTCTCTCTCTCTCTCTCTCTCTCTCTCAAGTGGAGTATTTCTTTACCGGTCTTGGGCACGTGGTGCCACAACACGTCTTTATACCACGTGCCTGACCATTTGCCGTGTTTTTTTTATATTTTTATTTATGTAAATTTATAATAATACCCTTTCGTGTATGAAAAATCAAACAAGTGAAAGGATAATATTGGCCCGTTAGGTAATTGGGAGTTCGGGCTTGGCCCTTTACGGTGTTTCCTCCAATTTTCTATTGGCCGTGTGATGTACCCTTATCGAGATTAATAAAAAAAAATTCTGATTAAAAAAAAACTTTATAATTTCAAATGAATAAAAATCATAAGAAGGATGCTCGTATAATTAAGGAGGGTGAAAATTAATACCATCTTTGTTTCGATGAATTTTTATGCCATTACAGTGATTTAGAAGACAAATTTTACATTTAAATTTAATAGTACTTATAAAAGAGGAGAGTAGGAAAATTATTTTCCCATTTTACATATTGCCATGATTCCATGAAATGTTTTAAGGATAAAGTTGGAAAATGATAGAGACGAATAGAAGGCTGTGGAATATCGAACTTCCGCGTTACGAGATTGTATACCATGCGGAGGAGACCACCCTATGAAACACTGCGGTCCAGTAACGGTTTTATTACAAGTACAATAAAAAAAAAAAACACTAGTTTGTTCGTTTTGGATTTTGAAGGATGTTTGAGTGGAAAGAGATAGATAGAAAAATTGTATTAGAAACTGTGGACAGGGATTTTAAAACTCCCAAACGAACAACGGTTGGTGACTTTTTACTGGCTCATTCATTGCTTCACCCCAAATTAGTGTTTGTAATTATATTGGCTTGTCAGCCTTGCTGCTACAGATATTCAGGTTTTATTCACTCAGAATTTTTGGGAGGTGTGCAAATGGGGTAGCTCATTCTTTGGCTAGAAGTAGTAATGGTCTCTGACCAGTATGTTGAAACTGGGAAGGCTACATTCGCTTGTGCCTTTCTAGTCATCTGATTAAAGACGGATGTTACTTTTATGTGATTATATTATCTACTTGCGTTTTTTATCAATATAAACTATACTATAATTCACACACACACACACAAAAATTAGAGTTTGTAATGGATTTTTTTTTTGGTTTAAATTAAGGCATTTTTAAAGGCCCGTTTGTTATCGGTATTATTTTTTTGAACTCGTCGATAAATCTATAAGCAAGTAAATTAAATGGACCCTAATTAAGCGTGGAGTATGAGAGGGTGAAGCATGGAATGAAACTATCCAATTTATGACCTTTCATATTTATTACTACCTTTTAATTACCCAACTTCAATTAATAAAGATAACATTACTCTCGTTTACATTTAAGTTTTAAAGGTACTAGTATTTAACGGTTATGACACTATCTAACTGCATGTTTAGGGCCAAAAGGAAAAAAAAAAAAACTCATTTTCTTTATTTTACATTTACGGGCTTTCTATATGTCTTGGTATTTTGCCTCAGACGCAACTTTGCATGCTACATTTACCTAGCCTGGAGAGGCTAGCTAGGCAAGTGTTATTCAGATTACCCCGTTTCACATTTTTCACCCTACGTACGAAGCACAAATCCAATCCATTCTTGATGCATGTATGAATGGATAGCAAAGAGAGAGTAGGGTTGGAGTACTGACGCAGCGTTGTAGCAGAAGAGAAGCTAGATATCGTACTTGTAGACGAATGAAGTCTTTCCACAAAATCAGTAGAGATTTGTTCTACATCGATCAAGTGTGAACGTGGAAAAATATATAGGCGTGAAGAATTAATGACCTTAATTTTTTGTACTTTACATTGGGACCAAAAAATACAATGGTGCTACAACCACAACCACAAACATATGTACCACACACAAAGACACAAACTCTCTTCACATTAATTGTGGGACCCATAAACACTTTGCGTCTTTTTGTGCGGGGTGAAGAGTTTATTGCAACAAATAAATATCAGTAGGTTTGGAGATGCTTTATGGCATAGGCTCCCTAATTCTGATGAGACGATTACCCAACATTTTCAATTCCAACCTAAAAACCCCACTCATTAGCAAAAATGTCAACCTCCACTGCATTATCGCTTGTTGTTGGCAAATTTGTGAATGAACCTCCACAGAAAGTCTTAATTTCAAGACAATCGAAAGGTCCCTACGTGATTCATCGATCATATCTTGGCATTGCAGCTCAAAGGTCCATGGTTTAATATTGTTGGTAACTCCCCCAAGATGTGAGATCGAATATTATGGCAGAATTCAATTCATCGATATATTCATTTCAATAGGTTCAATATTGTACTATTGATTTCTAACATCAACTCAAGGGACGTCTCTCCTTGATTTTGAATTGATCAATCCCGTTTTCAGAAATTCTCACCAGCTCCACGAATTCCTCACAGCAAACATTTGTTGGAGAAAATCAGACTGCATGCGCGCTCGACTCACAACGAACAAAAAACAAACAGGATCTTGGGATACTATCGTCACAGAAAAACAAACCAGAGAAAATGAAGAGAAAGAGGAACAACATGATATACGTGAAAAACCTCAATGCGAGGAAAAACTACGAGAGTCACATCAGTTCACTATGACCGAAGAAAACAAATGATTACAAGTCTTCTCTCTCTGAAAAGTTTTCTTTTGCACTTTCTCTTTCTAAAATTTTTTTGGTCTCTCAACAAATGAATACAACAATTGATATTTACAGGCAAAGGCCAAAATCTGCGCGGGACCCCTCCAGTCGCGGGATGCCTGGTCGTGCGCCTGCCCGGCTCAGAACTCTGCCGCGTGAACTGTCGCTGAACTCTGTTGCTGAAAGTTGTCTGCAACCCCAATAACATTCTGGAATTGTTCTTTGTTAAGGGGGAGGCAGAAATAATCTATTCACCAAGGCGGCTTTCGGAGGTGTTCCTTCTAATGTTTGTGGCTTAGTCGTTCTATATCGGGACATAGACACCGGTCAACTTTTACACCCACCAGTGAGGCAGTGATCATCTTTTTTAAATAGACTATTTATAGGGCTTGGTTTGGATTGATTTCTGTAATATGTATTCTATATTATTTTGTATAATTTGTTTGTAATATCAATGAATTACAGTATTTTGGATTCGCCGATCATATTGTATTTTCCCCGACATCGCTAAGTCAACTATCCATGTTGTTTTTTGAATTCCGACTGTGCAGTCATAATAATAATAATAATAATAATAATAATAATAATAATAGACGGTCATTAAGTAATATAGTGCTGATATCTTATCGTATATTAGGACAGTAACTCAAAATAATAAATTAATTATTATTTCTAGAATAGAACTTTGCAGGATCCACAAACACTAAAATTAGGTAGCAGATAGAAAGAAATTTAATGAAACAATATGAGTTAGGTCACAAGGAAAGGTAATAAATAGGCAAATATGATGGTGGACGCCGATGGAAGAGAAATTGACGCTAGCTGATGACCTACTGAAAATACTAGATATGGAGGCGATTTGATAGAAAATTTAAAAACGCGATCAAGAAGGCGATCCGCGATCGCAAGTGAGATCGAAGAATAATGATTTGAAGAAAGCGACAGCTAGCGCTAATCAAGTTCAAAATCGTACCAAAAATATCTTGGATCCTTTGACGATTGGGATATGCAACGTAATGCACATCAACCTGATATATATACATTTCATAACGAAATATAGCGAAAATTCATGTCTATGATATCTTTTATGATAGTGGTGGTCAAAAGTTGCTTATTGTTTTAGATACTGTATTTTATTTTAATTAGTACGAGAATGAAGAACTGCCGGAAAAATGTCAGGCAATTCGAAAAATTAAATTATCTCCCTCTCACTAAAATCTTTCTTCTTCTGGAGCAGTCAATAGAGACGACGTAGTAGGATATCGATGCTTTTAAGTACTAATTATATATGTTTGGACAATAACTAAATTTTTAGAAGTAAATTTTACCATTTTAAAATCCGAACTTTGATTTTTTTGAGTATCGGATGATTAGTATTTCAAAAATGCTACTTGCACAACCATTATGTTGGTTGTGTGTGACGGTCTAGATTTTAAAAAAATTGTGTGCGTGCCCGATGTGGGTTTCTATATGCAAATCTATCTACTCTTTTCAAAAAAACACCGATCATAGTAAAAAAAAAAAAAATGTATCGACGGCATGACTACGTACCTAGAATGTCTAGAACCTTTTCCGTTCGAGAGATTATGACTTAAAACTAGCTCCGATTCACACACTAATCTTAAACTAGTAGCTTACACCACAAAACTTAAAAGAAACTTGAGCTATCAAACTCATTGTACTGTTTATAATTTATCGCTATTAGGATCTCCTCCAATTCACTGTTCACTTTTTTCAAATCTTATTTTGTTCATCAACTGATCGACTTGTTATTGGCCCGTTCTATCGGACATTGCTTGGCCGGCCAAAAGGAGTTCTGGATTTCGTAATCAACTTCTTTTCATTAAATTTTTACGGGCTCGTTTGTTACTCTATCTTAATCTTTTACGGTAAGTTTTTAACTTTGCGATTAAATAAATAAGCAAGTAAATCAAATCAAATGGACCCTCGGTATAGAGTGAGAATGTGAAGAATGGAACAAAGCTACCCTATTTATTATTTGGCTAATTAAAATCTAACAGTTATGACACTATCTAACTCCATAGTTTAGGTCATCTTTGTATAGCAAATTTGGGATGAATTTGAAGAAAGTCGTGAGCTCATGAAGGAAGAAACTCCTCTTAAATGGGATGAATCCTGCAACGATGCTTTCAAAAGCATCAAATCATATCTGACGGGACCTCCAGTTCTCTCTTCTCTTATACTCAGATGACCACTAATCTTGTAGTATATTGCAACAAAAGAGCATTCTATACCCGGACGACCACTAACCTTGGAGGATTCGTACATCCAAATCCACAAGTAAATTAACACACACAATCGAAGAACAAGTCAAGAATAGAAAACAATCACAAGCAAGAAACACAAGACACAAAAATTTACTTGCTTCCAACTTAAGTTGATTGCTTAATTATACTCTATAGAGTGTTGGAGTGTATAATTATGATAAAAGAAAAAGAAAGTTACAACTTGGAGCGCCCTAACTATAGAAGAGAAAAGCCCCTGCAACAATCCCTAAAAACTGCTCAAAACACATGTTTTCACGTACCTGACAGTTAGGAACAAATTTATCACACTGATGACCGGTTTTACCATGGTCAGGACAGCACGGTCAGGACCGTAAATACAAAACTTCGGATTTTACTCTCTTCACGCCGGTCAGAACCGAATTCATCACCACTGTCAATGTTGTGCCAAACACAAAATTGAGAATATAACAAATCAACAAGCGATAAACAAGAACACAACGATATACGTGGTTCCGCTCAAGCACAAAGTAAGAACGTACTCCACAGGGAAAAGAGCAAGATGATTCACTATAAACAGGGAGAGAACACAAAAAGCCGGCTATACCCGTAACTCTACTTGAAGCACCAAACAAATATCTAGGGACAAATCTCTGGTGGAACCCAAAATGGAGACACAAACCCTTGGTGAAATCCTAAGAGATGAACAAAATCCTAATATCTAAGCCATTGAACAAAAGACCATAATCCTAGGAACCCTTAAGGTAAGGGTCATGATTTAGCCCGAAGGCCCGCGACCCGCCCAAAGCCCGCCCGGCCCGTCAGGCTTTTACCCGATCCGAGCCCGTAAAATAGGCGGGCTAGCTGATAAGCCCTAAATAGTGTAAATAATGGGGCTTATCTATCCCGTTTTTCTACACTTGCAAGCGCTTTTTACTTGTTTCTATTTGATTTTGCGCGCAAGTTGTGTTTTTGTTGAAAAGCAGGTAATCGGAGCGAAAAGGACGTTTCCAAGGCTCCCAATAATCCTCGGAGGAATCCGGAAGCATTTGAGTACATGTGGCACATTAGGAATCGTTCCCCGAGTCTCAAACGAAGTGATCAAAGCATGAAAGGAAGGTTCGGGGCTCTCAAAGACCGGAAGAAAGAAGAAAACAGCAAAAAACAGCCAGAGAAACATGGGGTATCAATACCCCCAACACTGGGTATCAATACCAGGAAGCATGCTGTCCAGAGAGGACAGAGGTATCGATACCTCTTTTAGGGGTATCAATACCCGGTGTCTGCGCGCGAACTTTTTAATGGCATTTTTGTAATTATTCTGTAAAGGGGGTATATATACCAACTTAAGCCCGATTTCAGGGCATTCAATACCTGCATTTTCTCTCTCTACCTCCATTAAAGCTTTTGCTCTCACCTCTCTCCTCATTCATGCTTTGAGGAGGGATTTTAGGTACGATCCGTTCGGTTTCGAAGCATTTCGCCTTCATTAAAGTTGTAAGGAATCTTCTCCTCTTCGAGGATCTTGTGTTTATTTCGCATTTAATCCATGTTTAGTATTTTCCTTATCTTTACCCTTGCTCATTACATGTCTCCTTTCATTATGTGTGAGTAGTGTAGCAAGGCTAGGTTGTGGGATGGTTAGCATCCCGTAGCCATGGGTATTTCGTATTCTTCTTTTGTGAATCTTCGTTTTTTTAGCTTAAGCATGTATTAGGGTTTATTTTATGTATCAAAACTTAGAGGTGTTAATCTCTTTGATCAAATGTAGGCAAGGGTTACACTTCTTGTCACATTTGATGCTTGGAGCTATGTCCCTCCATGTGTTTGTTTAAATGTCTCAAAAGAACCTTAGACATGCTTAGCACCCTTGTAAAAAGAGAAGAATAAGATTACCTTTGTGTTATGGGTGTTAATTATCCCTAAACCTAGCCTTTAGTTTAAATCTCCAGTTAAAAAGCCGTAGTTAGGTTAAGTAGCCATTCACCTAAAATTCTCAGTTGGCCGTCTCAACGCCAAAGTTTGGTTGGCGGTCCTAACGCCAAAATTCTCTACGCAAGCTAATCTCTGAACCAAGTTATGGATGCGCTCCCTGTGGATTCGACCCCGGACTTCCGGGTATTATTATGCTTTCAACCGACCTAACCCTACGCTTGGGGTATTCTTATTGCAACACACATTAAGGTCGCAAGCATTTTTGGCGCCGTTGCCGGGGAGCGCTTTCTTTTATAGCTTATTTTGGAGGTTCGCCAAACCATTGTAAGTATCCCGTTTCATTTTGCTTTGTGTGATTTATACTTAACCTAGTGGATACCTCTAACTTGAGTCTCTCAAACGTGAGGTTTAACGAAGCTAGAGTAAGTACAAATCACCCTTTCTTTTATTGTCTTTTCTTATCGAGGCGGCGGCATAGCCCCTCGAAGCTGTTGTTAGGAGGTGGCGGCATAGCCCCTCTTGTCTGTTTGCCTTATCCTTGTTGTCCATTAATTCTCGAGAAGGGTTTTTAAATTGTATGCGTGGTGGTCATCGTGGTGCCTTTCGGAGCCCAAATTCTAAAAGGCTTCATAGATCTTTTTCTCCTCCTCGACCCAAAACTCCTCGTCGGGTTCGAGCAAGGACACCATCACCCCAAAGAACTCCTTTTTCTGTAAGAACCCCTCCTCGAGAAAGAATGGCCGGAAACGGTGAAGGCGAGATGCCGCCGTTTGTGCCCGAAAGGACCATGAGTGACTATTTGAATCCGGCCCGTACTACTCCGCGGCCCACTATAGTCCTTCCGGCCGCAACCGATGCGAATACTTTCACCGTTAAAATGCATCACATTAACATGATGCCATCTTTTTATGGCAAAGATAAAGAATGTCCGTACACTCATATGCGGGCATTCGAGGAGTTGGTTTCAACAATAGTGTCCACGCCCACTCAACTTGAGTCCGCAAAGCTAAAACTTTTCCCCTTTTCGGTGAAAGACAAAGCCAAGATTTGGTTGAATAACATGAGGCCCCAATCCTTGGCGAATTGGGCGGATTTATCCAAAGCTTTTTACATGAAATTTTTCCCTCCACATCTCACAAAAGAACTCATGAATCAAATTCAAACTTTCAAGCAAAAAGAGGGGGAATCATTTTATCAATATTGGGAGAGGTACAAGGATTTGCTAAACTCCATTCCACATCATGGCTTACCGGTTTTTCAAAGAGTCGAGTATTTGCTAAAGGGATGCTTTCCAAGCACCCGACTTCTTATGGATAGCATGTGTGTGGGTGGAGTTATGGCCAAAACCCCTGATGCGGCGTGGGACTATTTTGAGGAATTATCTGAAAAAACTCAAAACTGGGATTGCTCGGACCCTTCTGACAAGAACGTGGTTAATCCGGTTCCGAGCAATTCCGGTAAATTTCAATTGAATGAGCAAAATGAGCTAGCCCACAAGGTCGCCCAGCTTTCCCGCCAAATTGAAACTTTACAACTCAACAAAGTTGCTGGGGTGGCCTCTGTGGCCAAGGCGGAGGAAATTTGTGTGTTGTGTGAAATTGCAGGTCATGCTACGGGAGATTGCCAAATGCTCCCCGCCGTTAAGGATATTCTTCAAGGAACCGGGCAAGCGGAGGTCAATGCCGTTAATCAACGGTTTGACCCTTATTCTCAAACATTCAATCCGGGGTGGAAAATGCATCCTAATTTCCGGTGGAGCGATTCTCAACCTCCCGGACCTCCACAAGTTTCACCACCTCAACAACACCAAGCATTCCGGCCTTCTCAATCTCAAGGAGCGCCGAGGTTCTCCCAAAATCAACAACCTCCGGGGTTTGCACCTCCCGGACCTCCTCAAGGGCCGAATCAATTTCAACCTCCAAAGCGATCTTGGGAGGATATTATGTCATCTTTCATGCAAAGCCAAACCTCCCTCAATGAGCAAACCACTCAAACGCTCGGGGAAATCAAGCATCAAATGGCAAAGTTGACTAATACGGTGGGAGTTCTTCAACAAGAAAAGGGGAAGCTTCCAACTCAACCCCAAGCAAATCCGCAAGGAACCAATTATGTGGCGAGCTCTTCGGTGCTTAGTCCCGAGCAAGCCAAGTCTATTACAACATTGCGGAGTGGCAAGGAGATTGATAAGGCCATTCTTCCCAAGCCTATCAAGCCACGGGGTACACCTATTGTATTGCAAGCACCGGATGTTCTTATTGACTCACCAACCTCGGAGCCTTCTCCCGTTGGTGAGCAACCGGCAAAACCTCAAAAGGAAGAACCCAAAGGCCCCGTCTCTCAAATTCCGGCTCCTTTTCCCCAAAGATTGAAGGCACCGGCCCATGCCAATACCAACTCCGAGATCTATGAGCTTTTCAAGCAAGTGAGAATCAATATTCCGTTGGTGGATGCCGTCAAGCAAATTCCTACCTATGCCAAATTTCTCAAGGACTTATGCACTCAAAAGCGTAAGTTGAATGTTCACAAGAAGGTATTGTTGACAGAGCAAGTGAGTTCAATCATCCAAACCAACGTGGCTCCAAAGTATAAAGATCCGGGGTGTCCAACTATTTCCATCACAATCGGAGGAACCAAAATCGAGAAAGCCCTCCTTGACTTGGGGGCTAGTGTGAACTTGCTTCCATACTCTATCTATGAGCAACTTGGGTTGGGGGAGATGAGGCCAACGTCGGTGACCCTTCAATTGGCCGATAGAAGTATTCGTGTCCCACGCGGGATGGTGGAGGATGTACTCGTGCAGGTGGATAATTTTATCTATCCCGTGGACTTTATCGTGTTGGATACTTGCCCTGTCCCCTCCTCACAAGCATCAACGTCAACTCCGGTCATTCTTGGGCGTCCATTCCTAGCCACAGCCGATGCCGTTATCCATTGCCGAAGTGGTTTGCTCAACCTTACTTTTGGCAACATGAAGATGGAGGTGAACGTGTTTAATATTGCGAGCCAAATGGGGGATGACGAGTGTATCCATGAAGTCAACCTTATCGATTCTTTGGTCCAAGAGCATGTGGACACTACTTTGTGCAAGGATCCGTTGGAGCTATGCCTTACCGCCGAAGAGGCTAATTTTCTTGACTCACCGGAGGTGGAGTATTTATGTTCATTGCTTAACGTGGAAGAGGTTTGTGGGACGGATTCATGGTCTCTGAAATTTGAAGAGTTGCCCCCTATTGAGTGCAAGACTGTCCCCTCGAGCGTCCAACCACCAAAGCTTGAGTTGAAGGTCCTTCCGGAAACATTGAAATATGCATTTTTAGGCGAGAATGAAAATTACCCGGTGGTGATCTCCTCCTCTCTAAACGGCTCGCAAGAATCCCAACTGCTTGAAATTTTAAAGCGGCATACCAAAGCCATTGGTTGGTCTATCGCGGATATTAAAGGGATAGATGCTTCAATTTGTTCCCACCACATTGCCCTCGAAGATGATGTCAAACCTTCTCGCCAACCCCAACGCCGGTTGAATCCTATAATGAAAGATGTGGTAAAGGCGGAAGTTTTGAAACTTTTAGATGTGGGAATTATCTATCCGATCGCTGACAGTAAATGGGTTAGTCCTATCCAAGTAGTTCCCAAGAAATCCGGTGTCACAGTGGTACCCAACGCCGACAATGAATTGGTCCCTACTCGAGTCACTACCGGATGGCGTGTGTGTATAGATTATCGGAAGCTTAATGCTAGCACTCGGAAGGACCATTTCCCTCTTCCTTTCATTGATCAAATCTTGGAGCGGGTTGCGGGACATGCTTTTTATTGCTTTTTGGATGGATACTCGGGATATAATCAAATTGAAGTCGCCTTGCCCGATCAAGAGAAAACGACTTTCACGTGTCCGTTTGGGACGTTTGCTTATCGACGCATGCCATTCGGCTTGTGTAATGCGCCCGGAACCTTTTCACGGTGTATGATGGGCATATTTAGCGATATGATTGAGAAGATCGTCGAGGTATTTATGGATGATTTCTCGGTGTTCGGTGATTCATTTGACGCTTGCTTGGAAAATTTAGAGAAGGTTTTGGCGAGGTGTGAGGAGAAAAACTTGGTGCTCAATTGGGAGAAATGCCATTTCATGGTAACGCATGGTATCGTTTTGGGTCACATTGTATCATCAAAGGGGATCGAAGTCGACAAGGCCAAGATTGATCTTATTGCCACCCTCCCGACCCCTAAATGTGTCAAGGACATCCGCTCTTTTCTCGGGCATGCCGGTTTCTATCGGCGCTTTATTAAAAACTTCAGTGCAATATCTCGGCCCTTGTGCCATCTCCTTTCCAAGGACACCCCGTTTGAGTGGACTCCAGCTTGTGAAGAAGCATTCAATAGGTTGAAATCAAGTCTCACTTCTCCTCCTATTGTACAAACGCCAGATTGGAATTTGCCTTTTGAACTCATGTGCGATGCTAGTGATTATGCGGTTGGGGCGGTTCTCGGGCAAAGGAAAGACAAAAATCCATACGTCATCTATTATGCAAGCAAGACTCTAAACGAAGCTCAAATGAACTATTCCACCACGGAAAAAGAGTTGCTTGCCGTCGTCTTTGCCTTAGACAAATTCCGGTCATATTTGGTGGGCTCTCCCATTATCGTTTACACCGATCATGCTGCTTTGAAATACCTCTTCACGAAGCAAGATGCAAAAGCTCGGCTCATTCGGTGGATTTTATTGCTTCAAGAGTTCAATATCATGATCAAAGATAAGAAGGGGGTGGAGAATGTGGTGGCGGATCACTTGTCTCGCCTTGAGTTCGAGGACTCTTCCTCAAAGCTCCCAATTGTTGACATGTTTCCTGATGAGCAATTGTTCGGAATCTCTATTAGCCCTTGGTACGCCGATATTGTTAACTACCTTGTAACCGGGCAACTTCCTAGCCATTGGGGTGCACAGGATCGGAGGCGGTTTCTCATTGAGGTGAAAAGATTCGTCTTTGATGACCCTTATCTTTTTAAATTTTGCCCGGACCTTATTATCCGGCGTTGTGTTCCGGAGGAGGATCAACAAGGGATTTTGCAATTTTGCCATTCCAAGGAGTGTGGTGGCCATTTTTCCCATACCAAGACCATTGCAAAGGTTCTACAATGTGGCTTTTATTGGCCAACCCTTCATAAGGATGCCTACGCATTTTGCCGGACATGCGAGCAATGCCAAAAATTAGGTGCGGTGACTCGGAGGAATATGATGCCCCTCACCAATATCCTTATCGTTGAAGTGTTTGATTGCTGGGGGATTGATTTCATGGGGCCGTTCCCGATGTCTTATGGTTTTCTCTATATCCTCCTTGCGGTGGATTATGTTTCAAAATGGGTGGAGGCCATCCCTACAAAGACAAGTGATCACAAGGTGGTGCTGGAATTTCTCAAGGAGAACATTTTGTCAAGGTTCGGAACGCCGAAGGCCATTATTAGTGATCAAGGCTCTCATTTCTGTAATCGGCCTTTCGAAGCGCTCATGAAGAAATATGGGATCACGCACAAGGTGTCCACCGCATACCACCCTCAAACCAATGGCCAAGCCGAGCTTGCAAACCGTGAGGTAAAACACATTTTAGAGAAAACTGTTAATCCAAATCGCAAGGATTGGTCACTCCGTTTGACCGATGCCTTGTGGGCATATCGTACCGCATATAAGACCGTTTTAGGCGCTTCGCCTTATCGGCTTGTATACGGTAAGGCATGCCACCTTCCGGTAGAGTTGGAGTATAAGGCCTATTGGGCCATCAAAGCTTTAAATTTTCGATTGCCTGCCGCTGGCGAGCATCGCAAACTCCAACTTACTGAATTGGAAGAAATCCGGAGGGATGCATACGATAATACGGACATTTACAAATCTAAGGTGAAGGATTTCCATGATAAGAACATCCAACGGAAAAATTTTGAAGTCGGTCAAAAAGTTCTTCTTTACAATTCAAAACTTCATATTTTTCCGGGCAAGTTGCGGTCTCGTTGGGTTGGACCATATATTGTGCAAACCGTTTTCCCTCACGGGGCAATTGAAGTGGTGAACCCTTCAAATGGGAATGTTTTCAAAGTTAACGGGCAACGGCTCAAGCTTTTTTGGAAAATTTTGCAAGTAATGAGGTAACGGAGGATTTAGTCGCTCCGGTGTATGTTGATGAACCATTGGTTTGAAAAAGTTCTGAAAATGTTTTCACGGGGAGCTTTGCGTACTTCTGGACTTAACTGTTTGGAAGGCCCGGCCTCTTCGGGGGTACCCATCATTGACTTGGGTTTATAGCTTCGCACGCCGCTATTCAAATAAGGTTCGTGTACCCAGCTCCGGTTAGTAAGGGCAATCTTTTGTGGTCCGGTATAGCCACCTGTGCTTCGCCTAAGATGTTGTGTATATTGCTTTGCAACACCTTAAGCGAAGCATGGGGAGAAAAGTAGTACCCGTTTAATCATGTGACGATTCGGTGGTTTTAAATACTTGTCGATAATAATATTTTTTGTGCCGGGCTATCATGAGCCGGCGGTACTAATGTCTTTTGTCTCTTGGAAGCGGTTCCGTTGATATGGCGGCCATGACGCAAAATCCTCCAACTTGGTCGAGGTATCGGGTGGTTGACATTCCACCCCGTCGGTACATTTTTGTTCTCCCTCTCCTTATTTCCCATTTTTTTTGCATCGAGGGCGCTGCTCATTTTAAGTTGGGGGGAGGGAATTATAGTTACTTTGCGTTTTCGATTTTGCGTAGAAATTTTTTGTGCAAACTTCCCATGTTGTAGTAAATTTGCTGTTAAGATACGTTGCATATGCTCGTTTTGTACTCGTAAGTGGCAAAAGCACCGGTTTGAATGAACCAATTTTTTTGTAAATAACCAACTCATTCCATTAGCATGTTCATGTAGTATGAGGATTGAATTGTGCTAAGTGCATTTGAGTTGGTTAAACGCGTAGAGTGGAGGTTCAATTTTTATTGTATCCCATGCTTTTTGAACATCGTACCCGTAGTTTAGTTAAATAACTTCTCTTGTACATACTAGAATACCTTTGATTTCGGTTATGCATTTTAATGGAGTTCTAGGCGTACTTGGAATATGATACAAGGCATTCTTTTTTTGATTAAACCACATATTGTCACCGTTGCACCATTTTTGAACCAAGTCCGAGTCCTTTCTTTTTGTTAAACCTAAGAAACCAGATGCTTGGAGGCTTGTACGGAGTGGGGGTGGAGTTTACTTTCGGTTATGGGCATATTTTGAGGAGTTTGGAACATGCTCGGGGAGAATATTTAAGTGGAATGGCTGTTGGAACAAGGAAAAGCAGATTCTGAGGCCAGTGGACCATGAGGGATTGATACCTCAAATTTGGGTATCAATACCTTGTGAAGCAGAAATCCAGAGAACCAGTCGGTATCAATACCGAGATTCGGGGTATCAATACCCTGCTACAGTGCACGAAAATTCTACAAATTTTTGGCCCCCCCTATTTAAACCTCTCATCCACTCTCTCTTTCTCTTCCACATTTTCTCCAAGTAAAGAAATCTAACTCCATAACTCCATTTCTCACTCTTTCACCCAAATCTCCACCAAAACCCAAATTTCTTCCACCAAACTTCAAGAAAATCTTTTGAATGGTTGTGTGGTTGGTGAAAGAAAACAAGAAGATAAAAAGGGAAAGGAAAGTGGACCGGAAGGTGATCGCAAGGCAGGCGCATAAAGTGGATTGGCTAGTCCAACAATGTCCTTCGGCAAGGGAGTATGTCGCTCCACCAGAAGTTGAATCTGAGGATAGCGATGAGGACGAGGAAGACGAGGAGTTGGATCCGGGCATGTTCCGAGGGGAGGATACAGAGATGGTTTTTGGTCCAGGTGCAATTGGTGGACAAGGTGGTGAGTAGTAGTTAGTATTAGAGGGTGGTACTAGTAGTTGTAATATGTTCACTTTTATTTATCGAGTCGGTGGTTGAGTCAGTAGTATCTTTGTTGTTCAAATTTTATGTTTTTCTTTTGTTAGTTCTGTTTATGTTGGTTGATAGCATGTTGAGCCGGGTAGTCGTAGGTTATGGTTCCCGGTCATGGGGTAGTTGTTCCCAAGCTAGCATAGACCGGCAACTGTTTTGTCTAACCTATTCTTTTTGACCCGTCACTCATTAAAAGCTGATTAAAGTCCTTAGTTGATTTCAAGTACGCCTATGTTTTCCATGCTATGAATTCCCGAAAGCTTGTGGTACTTAGTTATGTTTTGTTGTGATTTTCTTTTCAGTATTTTGTGCATAATTAGCTCTGACTTTGTTGCAAGCGAATTCATTGAATGACATGCGTAACTTTTTGTTCAGTTATTGCATAAACCCTTTGTGCTTGATCGTGGGATACATTCTACTTCGTTCTAGTGATTTCTTTGTTGAGCGTTACCCTCGTGAGCATTGGAACCAAGGCTCGTTGTGTTTAACTTACTCACATGGTGTCTTTAATAAAGTTTGTGAATCATGGTGCATGGCATGTTTGCGGAGTGAGTTGTGACCCCTTTTTGGGAGAAAATTTTTAGACTTTTGCCATTTCGGAAAGCATTGAGCATATGTTTTGTACCTTATCTTAGTTGGGAAGATTGTATAGGATTTTAGATAGTTTCTTTTGTCGTTTACTCGGGACGAGTAAAGTCCAAGTTGGGGGGTGTGATAAGCCCTAAATAGTGTAAATAATGGGGCTTATCTATCCCGTTTTTCTACACTTGCAAGCGCTTTTTACTTGTTTCTATTTGATTTTGCGCGCAAGTTGTGTTTTTGTTGAAAAGCAGGTAATCGGAGCGAAAAGGACGTTTCCAAGGCTCCCAATAATCCTCGGAGGAATCCGGAAGCATTTGAGTACATGTGGCACATTAGGAATCGTTCCCCGAGTCTCAAACGAAGTGATCAAAGCATGAAAGGAAGGTTCGGGGCTCTCAAAGACCGGAAGAAAGAAGAAAACAGCAAAAAACAGCCAGAGAAACATGGGGTATCAATACCCCCAACACTGGGTATCAATACCAGGAAGCATGCTGTCCAGAGAGGACAGAGGTATCGATACCTCTTTTAGGGGTATCAATACCCGGTGTCTGCGCGCGAACTTTTTAATGGCATTTTTGTAATTATTCTGTAAAGGGGGTATATATACCAACTTAAGCCCGATTTCAGGGCATTCAATACCTGCATTTTCTCTCTCTACCTCCATTAAAGCTTTTGCTCTCACCTCTCTCCTCATTCATGCTTTGAGGAGGGATTTTAGGTACGATCCGTTCGGTTTCGAAGCATTTCGCCTTCATTAAAGTTGTAAGGAATCTTCTCCTCTTCGAGGATCTTGTGTTTATTTCGCATTTAATCCATGTTTAGTATTTTCCTTATCTTTACCCTTGCTCATTACATGTCTC
Source organism: Rhododendron ovatum (assembly GCA_019656835.1). Taxonomy (NCBI): domain Eukaryota; kingdom Viridiplantae; phylum Streptophyta; class Magnoliopsida; order Ericales; family Ericaceae; genus Rhododendron; species Rhododendron ovatum. The sequence continues at coordinate 565,763 of CM033795.1, forward strand.
CTTTCATTATGTGTGAGTAGTGTAGCAAGGCTAGGTTGTGGGATGGTTAGCATCCCGTAGCCATGGGTATTTCGTATTCTTCTTTTGTGAATCTTCGTTTTTTTAGCTTAAGCATGTATTAGGGTTTATTTTATGTATCAAAACTTAGAGGTGTTAATCTCTTTGATCAAATGTAGGCAAGGGTTACACTTCTTGTCACATTTGATGCTTGGAGCTATGTCCCTCCATGTGTTTGTTTAAATGTCTCAAAAGAACCTTAGACATGCTTAGCACCCTTGTAAAAAGAGAAGAATAAGATTACCTTTGTGTTATGGGTGTTAATTATCCCTAAACCTAGCCTTTAGTTTAAATCTCCAGTTAAAAAGCCGTAGTTAGGTTAAGTAGCCATTCACCTAAAATTCTCAGTTGGCCGTCTCAACGCCAAAGTTTGGTTGGCGGTCCTAACGCCAAAATTCTCTACGCAAGCTAATCTCTGAACCAAGTTATGGATGCGCTCCCTGTGGATTCGACCCCGGACTTCCGGGTATTATTATGCTTTCAACCGACCTAACCCTACGCTTGGGGTATTCTTATTGCAACACACATTAAGGTCGCAAGCACTAGCCCGGCCCGTAGTTTGTAATGGGCGGGCTCGGGCCTATGAATTTTCACTTGGCCAGCCCGTGAGCCCGCCCGTGGTACCCGCCCAAAAGCCCGCCAATGAGCCCGCCTATTAGCCCAAAATCCCACAAAACCCTTTCTTTTTTCCCTTGATTTAGTTTTGCCCAAGGAAATTTAAGCTCCCTCAGCTTTTGGCCCGCCAATTGGGCTAGCCCGTGGGCCGGGCTTGGGCTTCAATTTATGGTAGGTAGCCTGGCCCGCTTGGCCCGCCAAAAAGAAAAAGTCTGATTAGCTCGGCCCGTGGGCGAGCTTGGGCAGCGACTTGGCGGGCTGGGACGGCCCGGCCCGATGACCACCCTTACCTTAAGGTCCCTATTTATAAAAAAACACTAAATAAACTTAAACCGAATAAGAATAGGAATATAAATCCTTGTCAATTTAAAAATTCTAGTCAATTTCTAACAAATCTCCACCTTTGCTTGAATTCTATCGAAGTCAATACTATAGGCAATCTTCTCCTTCAATTGCTCATCTCCCCCAAAAGCCCCCCAAGGGGCAATCACCAACAACACAAATGAGCAAGGCTCAAGCACGCATCTTCCAACGGGCACCTCCCACCAACGCATCCATTCCGGATGCATACAAAGATCTGTTCAAACTCCCCACGAAGTTAAAAACTCAATACTGAGTCAACCTCGAATTCATCGATGAAGAACCCAAAGATGTAGCACCCACAATCGTACTACCATCAAACACATAGAGGTTATTCGATTTTTGACCCTTCATTAAAACACGAGCACCCTTCAAAACCCTCAAGATTTCACCTTCAACGGTATGCTTCCAACCCAAAGAGTCAAGAGTACCCTAAGAGATAAGGTTCCTCTTCAAATCTGGTATATGTCAAACAAGCAAACAATGTCCTCACCCATCATGCATTCTGACTTTAATTGTTCCAATCGCAACAATTCTACAAGGCATATTATTCCCCATAAGAATTGTACCACAACTGACCGATTCATAAGTATCAAACCAATTCTTATTCGGACACATGTGGTAAGAACATCCGGAGTCCAGAATCTATTCTGTATTCGAACAGATATCACCAACACTCACAGAAAGAACCATAAGTGAATCATCGGGAATCCTCTTCAACAATATCAGCAACAACCTTCTCTTCGAAATTGTCCTTATTTTTCAACCTAAGATAATTTCTCACCATAGGCTCGTATTTCCTACAGTAAAAACACTTTACTTCTAATTTGTAGAACAAGAGCCGAAAATCCCTCTACTATCATTATCACTCTCAAAAGGTCTTCCTTGTGCCACCAAACCATCAGCATAAACCTCACTTTCACCGGATACTTTTTTCCTTAATTCCTTTGAATATAAACTAGATTTAACATCCTCCATGGAAATCGTATCTCCCCCGTAAAGTAGAGTAGTAACAAAATACTCATAAAACGCAGGCTAAGGACATAACACAATAAGGGCTTGATCTTCATCATCAATCACAACATCAATATTTTTTAAATATATAATAATTCGATTTAACTCATTTAGATAATCTTTTACGGGTGTACCTTCCCTCATACAAAATGTATAAAGGCGTTGCTTCAAATACAACCTGTTGGTAAGAGACTTCGTCATATAGATACTTTCCAACTTCAACCACATATCGGTAGCTATATCCTCCTCCCCGACCTCGCGAAGCACATCATCAGCTAAACACAACTAAATCAAACTAAGTGCCTTCTCATTGAGATCCTCAAACACACTATCCAACATATCAGCAGGCCTCTTCGATTTTCCTAACAAAGTCTTATGTAATCCTTGTTGAACAAGCAAAGCCTTCATATTAGTACGCCATAAACTGAAGCTAGTGTTTTGTCCATTGAACTTCGCAATTTCGAAACAAGTCGCCATTGAAATGATCACCAATTGCACAATACGCAATGCAAAATGAAAGCCTCGGATTAAAAACCCGATGCTTTGATACCAATTTGTTGTGCCATACACGAAATTGAGAATATAACAAATCAACAAGCGATAAACAAAAACACAAAGATATACGTGGTTCCGCTCAAGCACAAAGTAAGAACGTACTCCAGAGGGAAAAAAGCAAGAGGATTCACTTTAAACTGGGAGAGAACACAAAGAGCCGGCTATACCCGTAACTCTACTTGAAGCACCAAACAGACATCTAGGGACAAATCTCTGGTGGAAACCAAAAGAGAGACACAAACTCTTGGTGGAACCCTAAGGGATGAACAAAACCCTAATATCTAGGCCCTTAAACAAAAGACCATAACCCTAGGAACCTCTAAGGTCCCTATTTATAAGAAAGCACTAAATAAACCTAAACCGAATAGGAATAGAAATCCGAATCAATTTAGGAATTTTAGTCAAATTCCAAAAGTCAAGACTGAAATCGCTGAGATTTATGAATGCGACTTCACACCTCAAGAGACCCATCACAAATATATGGACTTCAATTATTTTCATGTCTAACTAGAAATAGAGTAATATTCTGATTAGGTATTTTTCATGGGTGGGTGTCCAAGTGGTGATGTTTATATATACTTCTTGTAATAGATATTTGAAAACTTCAAAAGTGACTTGTACTACTTTGTATGCGTTTTAGTAATTTAAATCGAGGTCTGATATAGTACATGAAAAAAAATATATAAAATTGTTCAAGAAACAACACTAGACAATCTAGATTCAATTTTAAATGCGTTTTAGTAATTTAAATCGAGGCCTATCTGGACCGTCCAGTGTTATTTTATGGATAGTTTCATGTTTTTTCTTTATGTATCTTATCTTTTCTAATTAATTTAAATCACCAAGAAAAAAAAATCTCTATCATAATTACTCCCTCCGTCCCGATTTTGTTTGTCCACTTTTTGACTTTGCATTGTCCCAATTTATTTGTCCGTTTAACTATTAAATGGATAAAATTCCCTTTTTGCCCTTACTTTTTTAAATAAAGTAACTTTTCAAAAAAGCTGAAGGGTGAATATTAGAAAGTAAACTACTTTTAAGTGTAATTATTATGCTTTCTAAATAAGTTGAATTCCCAATATTAGATAAACAAATTGGGACGGAATAAGTACATACTAATGAAAAGTATAAGAGTACACTGAACTTATACTTTTGAAACTGATATATGGAGTAAGTATGTATCTAAATAGAATTCCGTGCATGTTACGAATTTCCAAACAAGTTTTTTCCACACAATTTCAATTCTTTATATCTTCCAACATGAATCTTAAAAAATATGCAATATGAATTTTGTTTGATAATTTTCAATTAGTTCTATTATACAAAGTTTTCAAACTCATAAAAAACATTATAAATTGAAAAATATAAGTGATTAAGAATAACACAAATTTTAAAAATTATCATTCTTTTTCGGACAGATGAAATTTGTATCTAAATAAAATTCTGTACATGCTACGGATTTCCAAACAAGTCTTTTTCACACAAGTCTGATGAATCAAGACAAAAATAGCACAATCAAATGTCTAATGTGAATGAAGGAAAGTCTGTCAACGATATGCCTCATGCATATTTATGTGGCCTCCATTATTGTTGATCGATCCAGTTTGGATTTTCCTAAAATCACCTCCCCCGGCCAGACTCGCCCCCTTCCATATTTCCATGGTGGGTGCAAATTATCGGCCATGGTACTATTTTGACTTTATTTTTTATTTTTTCCTTCCGTCTTTAATTGATTGATTTGTGAGAGTTTTGTCTCTCGTTATATGAGAGTTGTTAGTTTCGTCTTTAGAGACGAATTTTTGTCTACAGATTGAGTTCTCTCAATCGAGATTGTTTCACAACGATATTTGTGTTTCAACATATCCCTACACGATGTCTTTAGTGAGACAACTCGTGGCGGCTTGGCGAATCTGTAGTTCTTGTGCATTCATACTTGGTTTGAGTACATCTAATCATCTGAGTATTTGGTGCCTTTAATTTGCCCTTAACTTTGCACTTTTTCTCATTTTAGACTCCTAATTAGATGTTAGACAGTTTAAATTATAGTGTCGCTGTCGCGTCAGGCTATGCCTATGTTAGGATGAAAGACATCGAATGCCTTGTGATTTACTTGTTTTGTATTTGTTAGACGATTAATTTGGTTTTATTCAAGTTCTTTGTAATAATCTCTATTTTGTAAGTGCCGTTGAACGTTTATCAATACAATCTTTTCAATTTTTGATTAAAAAAAAAAACTAGCTAGCTAATTAATTCATTCAAAAAATGATCATTTTCTCTGGTCCACAAGTTTGCGATGGTACACAATATATGCAGATTTTATTTTTTAGGAAAATAAAAGAACTAGAGAAGAGGATAATGCCATGACTCAATTTTCTGGTTTCACACTGAGGAAAAGTATTTCTTAGATGCTTATGCGTCCAGCTTGATAGCGGTGGGTAGAATGACCGAGTACTGGACACTGTCGGCACTGTCGGGAGTCGATAACACTCGTCATTGCTTCAACTTATTACGGAGAAAATTTTCAGTGTCGGGCTGTACCACGTTATCTGGCTCACGTGGTGTCCGTGCGGACATATTTGGGCCGTCCAAAAGTATCTAGATTGAAACACTTTCTCTCCTCTCAACCCCATACTCTCTTTCCTCTTTATTTCTCATTTTCTCTCTCCAAATCTGAGCCGTTCAAAATCGAAATTGACGGTCCAAATACACTGAGCGGACACCACGTGTATCCGCTCGGCAATCAAAAATTTCTTCAACTTACGGGTGAAGTAGAAAGACAAAATAACCACTTGTGTCGATAACCATTCAGAAATTTTTTTAAAAAAAAGAAGAAGTCATAAATCCATGGTGTAATTAAGCAGGGGCGGATGGTAAAAGTCGGGTTAGCGGTCATTGGCCAATATAGTTAAATGGCTTATTTTTTTATCTTTATTCTAAAAAAATTAAAATTATGATTTTTTTTTGAATGAAGATAAAAATAAGTCAATAAATCTATTTTTTTATCTTTATTAAAAAAAGGTTTTGCTCACAATTTTTTATTTTTTAGATTCCTCTCGTCATAAAGAAACAATAATTTTCAAAAAATCGACGAAAAACTAACAAATGCGAATTTTTTTTTAAATAAAGAAAAAAAATATGTCATTTCACTTATTTTACTAACAACCCCTAACTTGATCACCTCACGCATCTTGATTACAAACATTAGCTAGACACGACGTAAATGTTCAAGCATTTTCTTTCTCTTCCACAAGTTAAAACTATTGCAAATGGTACTGTTAGATTTTTTGGAGGTTCCAATTAACCTAAAACTAATTGGTAATAGGTGAAGTAACCTCTAAATTTTATTAACCAAGTTTGAGTAGCTTAGATGAGCGATGTAAGATTAAGTATGACACTCTCCCTTACGTACAACCCGGATGCACAAGGAGGCAACAGACCAGGAGTTGAGCGATTAACTTGGGCGAAAGAAATGACATAGACTTCCCACGTGAGTTGAGGCTACCCAAGATTTAACTCTGATACTTTCGAGATATGAAAAGTTGTCATAGTCAGTTGTAAAGCAAAATCACAATTACGGAGTAATATCTATCTTCTGTTTAATTAACTGCTTCGTCCCAACGTAACCGTCGAAATAGGTTGAATTACCCCGAGCGTAGGACTAGGTCATTGTCAGCATAAAATTCGGAAGTCCGGAATCGTTCCCACAGAGATGGTCTTTATAGCTTGCTAGGATTTTTAGATGTAAAGATTTGCGGCGTTTAGTCGGCCAACTTTTGGTTTTGCTTTGAATGGTGAAAAGTGCTCTTATGAAAAAGACTAGAAATGAGTTTTAACTAGATTAAACAAGCGGCAAGGCGTTGGAGTTCATAACGTCCGTAACTTAGGCCAACTAACCAATCCCAACGAAAACACGATTGAATCGCACGGCATAGGCTATCAACCGAAAGATTTAGCAACGAAAATGGTTAGACTTGATATAGAGTTTGAACAACAAGCTTAACACAAGGCGTGACATAGCTCACAGAACCATATGTGCTAGCATATGATCACCGGAGGTTAACAACGCCAAGACTTGCATTCGAACTAAATATCAAGGTCAAGAACTAGAAGCATGGTTTGGAAAGCGAGCAAATTCTTTGGTTCTTTTGGCAAACACGAGGCGAGACATAGCTCACAGAACCATATGTGCAAGCATATAATCACCGGAGGTTAACATCGACAAGTTTTGTTACATAAAAGGCGAACCACGCACACTTACAAACCAAACCTCAAGTCTTAAGTTGAGAAGAGTCAGATTAACATAAGTCACATGACGTTAATCACTCCGTGACCAAGCCTAATCAACTACTCACACATAACAAAAAGACTAGAAATTATGCTTGAAAAGGTAAACATGATTAACCGATAAAAACGGAAATAAACTTGATTTATAAGTAGATCCAAGCCTTAGCTACAACATTAACACTTGAGAATTAATCATCCAACCACTACTTACTTGAGTTGTTGAGGAATTGAATGCAAAAGCTTGGGAGAAACAACTATGGAGCTCTTAAAAATAAAGACTTAAAGTGTAAAGATTACATAATGGCCAATAATGGCTTACAAAGCTATTTATAGGCCTTATAAATCAGCCATACAATGGACCAAAAGGTCCTTAAAATATCCCAAAAACATACTAGAAGTAGAAACTTTCCATATATGGAAGGTTGAAATATTCAGCAAAAAGTGTGCTGGCCGAAGGGCATTGGTACCAATACCTAAAAAATGAGGTATTGGTACCAACTCAACTGTCTTCTAATTCGGCTTGATGGTACCAATACCCAAAAAATGAGGTATTGGTACCTCTGTGTGAAAACTGCAGAACAAGGTCAGCTTGGGCCATCATGCCTTGTCGTGCCCCGACGGCCTTCCAATGCTTGATTTCTTGATCAACGGGACTTGGCGGAGATGTTCCTTGTGGCCTTGGTCTCTTGGATACCCTCGAGGACCATCCTCGATGCAAATGCCTCGCTTGAAACACGTTGCCATGCTCCTTGAAATCTTTACCACCAAACGTCCTACGAGGCTCCTTATGATGCCGTTAGGATTCGGTGACAATGAAATGTATACCGCCGGGCACTTAAACACTTGGTTGCACCCCGAAATGTCTCTTGGCTTTCAAAACCGCCTTATTAGCACGTTTTTCCTGAAATACACACAAAAATACCTTACGTGCATTATGGGATAAAAACGACTACTTAAACATATAAAAGCTACAAATTAGAGGATTAAAGCCCCAAGATTATACAATCTTAGGTGCTAATCATTAACCCGTTAGGTTAATCATTGCTTTCGATTAGCAAATGGAAAACAAACAAAACTGCTACCACCACTAACACCTTCGCAAACACATACAAACTTGCATGCATTGTGGGTCTCACACACAGTGGAGCTATGCAGTGTGTGCAGGACTCACAGCACATGTGAGTGTACGTATTCGTGTTTGGGTAAGTGTTTGAAGTGATCGATTGCAGGAAAAAATAAGACCGCTTTGGTTCTAGTGTTTGGCCCATTCGTGAATGCAAATTAATTATATTACGAATACCTACAAGTAAAGTGATTAGAAGTAGTCTTAAATTACTAAGAGCATCTACAATGGAATAACCAAAATCATAATATTGCTAAAGTTAGCAATGTTCTCTTAAAAAAGTGCTCACAGTGGCATAACCAAACTTAACAACCTCTTATCAACTCATCAGGCTCTTGGATAATTAAAACTATCAACTTTTTGCCAATAACCAAAATCTTCTCTCTCTCTTTCTCTCTCTCTTTGATGGAGGTAAGAAAAATATTTTTAAAAGAAGTTTTTTTTTTTTTTTGCAAAAATAGTTAAAAATATTTTTTTTAAACTGTCTTTTTTTGTAAAAGCTGTTATTTAAAAAAATTGTCTTTTTTTTCAAAAACTGTTGTTTTAAAACTTTTTCGGAAAAGTGTATTTTCTATTTCTAATAACCTGTATTTATTAGTTTGAAAACTATTTTTAAAAAATTATTTTATATAGTGACAATTTTTAGATATTTACAGGTTGATGAAAATGTGATGTGGCAAGTGTTATTCAATGTTGATTATGGCTTCGTGGACATCCACATTGCTAACCTAAACAATCTCTTAAATGAATAATTAAAAGCTGATGTGGCAACTTTTAATTATTCAATTCTGATTAGTCCATTGGGATGCTCTAAGATGACCACATGATGCCGTAATTGGAAGTAGTCTTGGGAGAGATATATATAATCACATTATTCTGCATCAACTAAAAACCATATTCTAACAACCATGCATTTATATCGAATGTTGATTTTATGAAATTACTGTAAGGAACTAGCTAGAGTACGTTTTATTCCAGTGCTATATGTGCTGTCTATTGTCAGGTTTAATTTCCTCCTTCCCCATCGTTGAATTTGATGGCAAAGAGTGAGTGAGACGTCAACTCGATGATTTATTTTTATTTTTTATTTTTGGATGATTGGGTCCACGATTTATGGTGTTGTTGACAGATAGTGCAGTGTGATTAATGAGCATTGGGAGTTGGGGGATGTTTCTCGAAAACTAACAAGGTTCCCTTTCGATCGACCCTGCTGGTTTGCATTTTCCCCTTCATTCATATGTGAAGTGCACTTTAAAAATCACTCATTCCTGATTGAATATTAATCGCACTGCGCTAGGTTCGTGAAGTACGAATTATCCGGTCTTAGTTTGCCACCGCACTGACTCTATCGGCGTTGGATGCATGTAAATTGGTGATGTAATAATGACTCTAGAATACAAATACATAACGTGTTATACTTGGCCGATGCAATTTGTATCATCTTCTTCATTCGATGCATGTGTAATGAAAATTGGTTTGGGATGTGGTTTCATCCAATTACTCGATTAGAAAGTCACGTAAATCTGTGTGTCTGTATATAGCGGGGTTTTTTTAAAGTTCTTGTTTGATCTATTTTTGGTACGGTTATGTATGTGTGCTAGTGCCTAATACAAAGGTGATACATTTCTCTTACGAGGAATATGCTCTGTTTTAGTAAGAATTTAGTGAAAGAATATACTTATCACGAGGGGTGTCTGGAAGTATATTCCTGAGCATGACTCTAAATTGGGTTTTCTCTATTTATTCCATGTGACTATTGTTGTGCTTTCCGAGACTCTGGAGTCTGGACTATGAATGAAGTAAATATTTTGTAATGTGTACATAAATTTATTTTGATCTCTAGGTCTATCCTCTCTGATGTCTTTCGGCTTTGATTTGAGGGCATGATTCAGAAGCAAAATGTCTTTTTAGCTCATCGGTTCTTGGAGGTGTAGGTGGGCTACTGTTTCAGTGGTATATATTTTGAGAACAGTCACTTTATGCATACATATTGCTAAAGATTAGATTTATCTTTAATTCTTCCCGGTCCCTACTCCCAATTGGATACCAGATGAGTTCTGTTATTGTTGTATTCCATGAGACCCTTTTGGGGACCAATTATTTTTTGACAAAGGATTCCCTCTAATTTTTGGACGATGCAGTTCAGTGGTTTCTCCAGTGATAAGTGATCTCCATTGCAGAAGGCTTGTCTGCAGTCTGCAATCCACATTTGACCCGTAGAGGTGTAGTTGAAGTGTTCGCAACTGTTGATTGATAATTTTAACAGTCGAGATTAAAAACAACTTTTCCGAGAAAAAGTTGACTTTTCCCAAAAAAAACTTCTCCCCCGGAATTTTTTTTTAAAACCAGAACCGTTAAATGTAAAAATAAATGATTGTGATATAACTGCATGTCTCTCTGCAATTGGACAAGCAGAGAAACCGGGTCCGTCTCTATTAGGAATTTGGGTCTTGTCCTGTCCTTTTCACACTTCTTCTTGTTCTTGTTCTTTTTTCTGTTTTTTTTTTTTGTGGTCTACTTTCACTACTTCATTTTAGCCATGATTCCATGAATCATGAATGTGAAGGGTGATTTTTTCTATTAGTGTGTGGGGTCCTGTCCTTTCCACTACTTCTTTTGAGTAAATATTTATGGCTAGTCAATTGTCATTTAAGGCCTTAGAGCATCCGCATCATCCTCTTTAAATTTTGGACCAAATTACATCTTAAAAGTTCACTTTATTACTTTAGCTACTCACTTTTAAAATATCTACTGCATTAGACTTTTTACTCTTACTCTCTACTCAATTAAATATTCATACTTTTGTATTTCCTTTATTTATTCCCATATTTCTCTCATAATTAAGTATGTATTTGCTTGTCATTTAGTTTTATGGCTATAATAGGGCTCGTACATGAGAGCCCTAGAGTCAATTTTCAATTCGTTTAAACCGATGCAAAGATCTTATTTCTTTGATCATTTTGTCTCAAATGGTCATAATTTATTTTAGTCTCTAAGGCTCTTATAATTAAGTATCTTCTGTTTATTTGGGACTCTCTAGAGCAAATACTTGATTAGGAGAGCCCTAGAGACAAAAATAAATTATAACCATTTAAGATAAAATGATCAAAAAAATAAGATCTTTGCATCGGTTCAAACGAATTAAAAATTAAAACACTTAATTTGTTTACAATACCATGGAGTTGGCAGAGTGGACATGAGAAAGTAATAAGTGTTTGACCAATGAGATCGCATGTTCAAAACTCACGGGGCCACTGGGGTTATGTCCGGTTATTACTTTCAGAACCTTGGAATTAATCGAGGTGCGTGCAAGCTGACCCGAACATCCGATTATAAAAAAATGGAATAACTGAATATTTTTTTGGATACGCATAAGTTGGTCCGGACATCCATTTACTAAAAAAGAATAACAGAATAGCCGATAAAAAAAAAAAAGAATAACAAAGGACATGTAAATTAGCAAATAGTAAAATAATAAGTAAAGCAATGAATAGTGCCTCGTGGGAAATGAAGATGCACTGTAGCAAAGCTACTTCAATTGCAAAATAGAGAGGGCGGTAGTGAGGCTGATGCATGTGATTTTGTCGATTTGGCTCTTTATTATACCGTTGAAAGGCAAGTAGCGAGACAAATGTGGATGCCCTTAGGGCATCCGCATCAGCATCACCAAATTTTAGACCAAATTAATCCTCAAAAACCATTTTTTTACTTTAGCTAGTCACTTTATCAAAATTACACAGAATCAGACTCTCTATTCTAACTGCACTATATTAAACTATTCATTTTTTCTACTTCTACTTTTTGAAACTATTTTTGTTTGGGCAAGAAAACCTTAATTTTTATTTTTATTTTTGCGGAACCCATTTTAGGTCCTACAAAGATGATTCAACCACAAGTCATTCTAAAAATATTTTGTTATGGGTTCTGTAAAAAAAATTAGCTCAATCCAATATCGATAGGGTTGTTTTAGAATTCGTAAGGCACCCTATGAATTTTGAAATAGCTCTTACCGGTGTTGGATTGAGCAATATTTTTTCTAAGAAGAACCAATAAAAAATATTTTAAAAATGACTTACTATTTAAATTATTTTTGTAGGTAATGTATCTTGAAAAATAAAAAAAATCATCAATTTTTTGTCTGGTATCAGGCCCTATCTTCTCCGAGAAAAGGGTTAAGGTCACAGTTAAAACAATAAACTATTGAATAAAGGGTGAACAGTGCCTCGTGGGATGAGGCGATGAACTGTAGCAAAGTTACCCAATCTTTAGAATAAAGAGCAAACAACCCAGTCTGATGCAGCGCCACTTTTTTGGTTTTGCTCGTTACTTTAGTTCTGAAGGTAGAGTAGCAATCCTGATGTGGATGCTCTTAGGGCCTGTTTCTATTTGATTGCAGAGTTCATTTTCAGATATTTGTAATGAGATTAGATTAGAATTGAGATTAATAATGAGAATGAATTAGTAATTTGTATACTTGTTTTACATGAGATTAAACGATAGGATTATTACGTAACATATTTGTTATACATATGATAGGATTGGATTGAAAATGTCAATTTCCATTTTTACCCTTGTGCCAAATTGATATAAAAAAATGGTAAATGAAAATGAAGCAAACATTAAAAAATATAGTTAATAAATTAATTATACAAAATTAATTTTTTTAGATTGTTTATATATTAAAAAATGGTTAAAAAATTAAGTGTTGCTCCAATTTTCAATCCGTTTTAACCGATGCGAAGATTTTATTTTTCTAATCATTTTATCCTAAAAGATTATGGTCAATTTTTTTCTCTAGAACTTTAATAATCGAGTATCTGCTTTACAGGAATCTAAATGAAAGCTGTAGAAACAAAAATTATTTATGACCCAGTAGTATAATATGACTAAAATAATAAGATCTTGGTACCGATTCAAACGGATTGAAAATCAGAGCACTTAATTTTTTAACCATTTTTTAATATATAAACAATATCAAAAATAAAATGCACAATTTTTTCAAAAAATTAATTGCTCCAATTTGCAATCCATTTGAACCGACGAAAAAATCTTATTATTTTAATCATATTATTCTAAAGGGTCATAATTTAATTTTGTCTTTAGAACTTTAATAATTAAGTTTTTGCTTTACATGGTGCTAAATGAAAGCCATAAAAACAAAAATTATTTATGATCCTTTAGAATAAAATGATTAAGAAAATAAGATACTCGCACTGGTTCAAACGAATTCAAAATTGAAGAACTTAATATAAAATTAAGTATGATAATTTTTTATTGTACTCCAAATTAAATAATGTATGATAATTTATTTGAGAAACATTATAACAAGAACATTATATATATAGGATGAGGGCAATTGTGTCAAAATATGTAAAAAGGGTGGATATAAAAGTCATTCACCATCAATCCCATGGGAGAGGGATTAGTAATACCACTCCCTGGGTTGACTAATCCATTAGATTGGGGATTGGTATTCCCATGGGATTTGTAATTCATGGGATAAAAATCCAACCAAATTAACACACTTTTTGAACGGCACTTCACTTTCCCAGTCCTATTCCAAGCCCCAATCGTCTATCAAATAGGGCCTTAGTGTAAAAGGGTTTTTCTGTTAAGGTGTGTTCCATTGACTAAAATAAGTAGGAGTAGTTATTTTTCAAATACGTACTTATTTTTTAAATTAAAAATGATGTATTATTAGAAAATAACACATCTCGTAAAAAAAAACCAATTTGGTGGTTGAATATGCAAAGACTGGGACGGGTGTTCCAGTTTTGTAAAAAAAGAAGTTTTAGAAAAGAAAGATAATTTCAAACTCAAAATTTATGTATTTACGCAAATAATTTTCCTAGAAATACGGATCTTGTTTGATAGATTTCATTGAGATCTTTTAAAAGGTGCAAAAAAAAATTAAAAAAAATATTTTTTATTTTCATTATATTTAAGTTTAAAAAAGAATTTTTAAAAAGAAAACGGAACCGCGTTGTCAAGCATGGAGACAAAGTAGTACAAGAAAATGTTCTCCACTTCTGCAAAAGCGTGGCCCATATGTTCTCTACCCATTTCGGCATGCTCTCTCTCTCTCTCTCACGTGAAGCCGATAAATACAATGTTGCTGGACCAAAAACGGATTCCAACACTAATCAAAGCGCAGCGCAGCACTTATCCAACGATCAAACTTTCCAGCGAAGCTTGCTTCCTTTCGTTTACATTCAATATGCACTGGAGTACCTCGTACTGTTTTACCTTTGGTCCAAAGCACCATTTTCTTTTCCTTGTAACCATCAACTTCCTTAACCGTTAATGGAGTTTGATTAATTCCTTTTATCACTTCCGTTCTTTCTTTTCTTAGACGGTTAGAAAATTATTAAGTCCAAATCCTCGAACCATTTTATGGTTTTTCCTTTTAAGTCTCACGCAATCGATCTCATTTAGAAGTTAGATAAATGGCATTCAGTCCTTCAACATTAGGCGTGACAAGTCTTGGCACACTCGCATTCCATCAACAAACGCGTTCACGCCTTGCTTCGCGTCCCGTGTCAAAAACAGGAGTTTTCAAACTATTAGGACAACAAATGACCTTTTTGATAGTCCATATGCGCATGTTGCATTATCTAATGTCCCATCGATCACCTATTAGCCTTTTATCGTTACCCTTAGTTTTTTACAAGTAGTTCACCCGCAAACGCAATGGCCAACTTTATTTATGACTTTAACTAAAGTGAGAAAATAAAGTGGGAAAGTCACTAAATGGAATAAACAGGCTAATGAGTATTATTCATTTTGCATATGATTAATTGGCCGGTGGTTAACCGCTTTTATAAATTTCTAATCCAAGCATGTCCGGGATAAATGTTGTTACAATTAAAATCATAAACCAATATCGAATAAGTGTGAAAATTTCAAATCTAAGTTCGCCTCGTGTAAAATCAGTTCATTCTGATGAGCTTTCAGACATCAATCCAACATCAAGAAGTTAGCTAGAGAGAAAATGTAGGTGAAAGGCTATAAAATAATTCCCCTGCATAGGGCGTGTTGAGGAAGATTTGCTAAGTAGTAGTACTTAAGTTGTGGGTGATGCAAGCCAATATTCTAGAAATATATGAATTTTATATTATAATTTCTAAATTAGTAGTAGTATTTTATTAAGAATATTTCCGTTTTAGCATAAATTGCCTAGAATATTAGGTTTTGTTACTCAGGTTGATTGTATTTTATTATTATTATTGTTCTCCAAGACTTAGATTTAGCTTTCATTATTTTAATTCCGTTTTAGTTTTTAGGGTAGAATGCTATCATTATTTAAAAAGGATGTAAGCCTTAGGGCAAGATGATTGTTATTGAATTAAAGAAAACGAAATTTATCTTTTTATTGTGTGTTCGAAGAAAGAGTACTTCGAGTTCATATTTGTTCATATTTTCTTCTTGCAAATAGTTTCGTAAAAGAAATCTGTGCTACATCAATGGGCACTTGGGACCATTACAACTTCGTCAATTTTGGCGTTGGATTTTGAATTTAGTTTTGTTCTCCCATAGTAATCAAGAAGTATTTCCATATTGAGAGTCTCACACTCTCTTTTGCTATTTTTCAAATAAAAAAATCAACTATTTCCATGTATAATTTTTTAAATTTTTTCGCACCACATTAAACATCTCAATTGGTACTTTAATTTGATGCAAGAAAATTCAAAAAATTACACACAGAAGCAGTTGATTTTTGACTTAAAAAATGGCACAACTTTTGGTAGTGAACTCTCAATATGGAACGGAGAGAACGGAGGGAGTATTTGCTTAGCTTGGACAGAAGTTGTTTAATGCATGCTGTTTGATTGTAGCGACTTTCTTACTGTGGGCGCCGAAACCTATTAGGAGTAATTAAGGAGGGAAATGAAATCCTCTGCTTCTCGCATACGTTTGTGTTCTCCAAAATAATAATAATAATAATAATTAGGAACTCTATCAAGATACATTTTTTGGTAGCGTGATACAATCTCATTTGATCAGCACACCAATTCGTAATCTCTTAACATTTTTATAGGAGGAGAGATTTGAACCTCTCATTCGTAGCAAAATTTTTATGGTAAATTGATTTATCAACATGCCTCGTTGTCTCTTGTGACAAGTTTCAAAAGGCCAAGTTATTCCAACGCCAAGAAAATTCGAGCCCTAAATTTTCAAAGAAGGATCATTGATCTCTAGCTTCGTGGACGAATAATAGACCATCTAAATTGCATTATAGTTGACAAAAGAATTAAGAGCAGATATAGATCAGAGTAGCAATATGGATCACCAGAATAATATCAGCTCCGTGAGTCCTACGCAGGTTATTTAACACATACTGTAAGATTGATATGACTAATCATAATCAGCGCCGGAAATCTATTGACAGGCCGGGAGGAGGTAGACCAAATCCCCTTCTCGCTTATTATTTTTAGGATAAGATATAATTACTGTTGTTCCAGATTTTCATGACAGATTTGGTCCAATTCTCCTTTGGACTAAACCATACTCGTACCCACACGAACCAGAAACTTTTTAAATTTTTTAGATCACTCTATGCTTTCTTCTTCTTCTTCTTTTGTTGGTGGTAGCAGGATACAATCCTGCATAATGAGCACCAGAGCTCGTAAGAGCCAAGGTGATACTACTAGGCTAGGCAATCGTAGCCATGGCCTATCGGAACATTTTATCGAAATGATTTTATGAGAAATAAATCGTAGTATTGATCTATAACAAGTTTCGATTGTCCAAATTAAATTATCCTAGCTAGTAGTACACCAAGAAAAATCAAACAGGATTTTTCAAATAAGGTTTATCTCTTAGCGGATTAGAACACCATCCGAATATCATTTACAATTTGCGAAAAACAAGAGAGTGGATGGAGATTATGGTAGCAAAATGGGGACCTGGAGACCCTGCCAAGCAGGGTGTTTGGCAGGGTTCCGAGCACATCTCGGCTGTCCAAAAATATTTTAAACGGTCCAGATGTAAAGGTTCTGAACGGATTTTAAAAAAAAAGGAAAAGAAAAAAGATGTTTCGATCCGGACCGTTAATTCCGAGATGAACGACCGGATTAACCGCTCGGCACCCGCTTGATAGGAGTGCTGCTCGGCAGGGTCCCCGGGTCCGCAAAATGGATGGAGACCAAGTCCTCCTGCACAAGTTTTTTAAATACATGCTTCCTAATTGATGTGACTATATATATATATCTTTTATCGACAACAAAGATTGACTATCATCGACAGTACCCGAATATGTTATTAGGAGAAAGTAGGGAGACCAAATCCCCTTAATTTCTTGCTAATTATAGATAAATACTT
Source organism: Rhododendron ovatum (assembly GCA_019656835.1). Lineage (NCBI taxonomy): Eukaryota > Viridiplantae > Streptophyta > Magnoliopsida > Ericales > Ericaceae > Rhododendron > Rhododendron ovatum. The sequence goes on from CM033795.1 coordinate 583,092, forward strand.
GTGGAGTTGTTGATTCAGAATGCTCATGATGATAGATTTTGTCCAAGTCTTCTGTGGACTAAACCATGAGCTAGCACGGCCACATGATGTATTCAGTCCAAGAAATTTCGTATACAATCGAACTTTTAAACATATATATAAAAAACTAACTCCCTAGCTCCTTCATGTTGTTGGTAGCGGGACCTAAGTCACATAATGCACATGCAGATATAGATGCGTGAGCGCGCGGAAGCGTGAAAGTGCCTTTCGAAACTCCACCAAGCAACTAGAGTTTGTGAGTGCGGACCATGAGTACTGTAGAGCGTGGGAGCGACGGTCATTTTGAAGGATTACGTGACTAAGCGCGGGACACAATGCTCTGAAGTTCTGACCAATCTCAACTACTACATTTTTTTACTAGGACTTTGAACTTCTGAGACTCTTGTGAATGAGCCACAATAGATATTACTAAAACTAGACTGCCGTTGGAAACTTCTTCCATTTGACCGATTCACTAGACGTGTATCGTTATCCTCCTCTGTAAAAAAATTTCGAAATGGCCAAATTTGCCTAACTCCAAGAAAATAAAACCAACCGTACGTTTGATTTGTCAAGAAGATGTCTAGTTTTTCAAAGAGGATTTATCTTTTAGTAATTGGTTAACAGATAGACCATCCAAATTTCGTTACAGTTTACCAAAGATATCAACAAATTAGAGAGGTTTTTAGGGGATGGGAGGGGCTGTAGTGCACCTGCCGCACTACACCACAACTGATCCGGCCGTTCATCTCGGCACGGACGACTCGAATTTAATCCGAGCTTTTACAAATCCTAACTGTCTATTGTTCGAATAAAAATCTAAGCCTTCCATTATCGAGATGGATAGCCGAATAAGCCGTACTACACGTGTAGTAAAAGGGGTGCACTACAGCACCCCGGGTCCGACTTTTAGTAGTACTTAAACTTTGGAACACCCTTGCTTGAAATGGTGATCAGTTGACTCAGTTCATTGAAGGCAATCCTTGACCTAGCAAATACCCATACAAATTTACAAAGTGACATATCCTTGGAATGGGCCTTCCCTTCATTAGAATATTTTTACCTACTTACAAGCTAGGACAACAATCCCCATCTTTATCCCTTTTTTAATTCATTTATAACCAGGTGTTCGGATCAACCTAAACGCACCTTAACTAATCTTTAGGACCAATCCACTATTCACTGGCGGGAGCCCCATTTGGCACTGTATTGATGGACCCAAAATGAGTTGATTGTACCTGAGGTGTTTCAAAGTTGAGACTTTAAAAAAAAGCAAACCCCAAAGTCTCAGGCCTTAACCATCATCAGACCTTTTGAGGTTATCACTGTCTCTATCTTATTCTTTCTTGTGTTAAAACACTGAACGCCTGAACGGTGCTACCTACACAGACTTGCTCCACGTGGCAGATTTGGACCGTGTCTCATTTTCCATGTGACGAAGCTCTATCATTTCATACTTCTAGAAGGGGGGGGAAAAAAAAAAAAAAAGTCTCTATCATTTTTTTGGACTGGGCCGACACAACAAGGCCTGCAATTTTAAAAAACTACTGTATGAATCATAGGTCACAGGAGGAATTTATAGATGAAACCAATAAAGAAAAAGAAAATATATTATTCGGTTTACTATTTTTTCAACAACCCCCTGCCCCCGTTCGATTAATTTAAAAAAAAAATTGATTCATAAGACATCCGAAAAGGAAAGCATTGGAAAACATTGGTAAATGGTGGTCTGATCATCGGTAAACATCTGCAATTTATATTTTGTTTATTTTCGTCTCTAACTGTTTTTTTTTTTTTCTTTCCTTTTTTTTCTTTTTGTTGAAGGTGATATCTAGCTGTTAGACTCTGTTTCTTCAATAATATTGGGCTGCCTCGTAACATACTTCGGGGGCCCAACAGTTTAAAACTCACAAAGTTTTGTTCTCAGTTGAAGTCTAGTTGAGCCCACAAAGGCCCATTTCTGTTCCAATTTTGGCCTACACAGTATTGTTCAGAATAACGAGAATTAAAGAAGGCCCACAGTCAAGTTCAACAAAAAACGAAAAAAGAAAGAAGAAAGAAAGAAAGCCCATATATAATCACATGCAATTTTTTGATATCCACATAATCATGTGAAATTAGAAATGAGAATTTAATAATTATCAAAGAACAATGAAAGACAACAAGGATGAGATGTAGTACAAAACTAGAGCCAATCAATCATAATTGATTCCAGTCAATCTCCCACTTTGACCATTATTATTCCCTATAGTAAAGAGCTTCATATGATGATGAAAAGGAAGTAAAATGAAGGCCACGGGTGTTTCTTCATTTGATTCCAATGATTGGGTTTGGATTCTTTAAATAAAAGTTAGGACAAATATACAGGTTTTTATTATATAATAATTTAACTTTTAAAATTACATTTTTACTACTACTCATTTTTTGGGCTTTTTTATTTGGGATTTTCAATTAAATTGGGCCCTAAGCTTTGTTGGAAATTTTCCTCTTATACCTATGGCATAAAAAAAAGTAGAGAAGTAAAGGGCCCTTCAAAAAATAGACAAAAATAGGCGACCCGATGCGGCCGCATTCTCAACGTATGTCCAAAACCAATTATTTTTTGGTTCTTCGAAAGTAGGGCTGCGCACGGTCCGGATCGGATCTAATTCCTATGAATCCCGTCCTAATCTGTGAGTCACTATTTTTTGAAAAAATAAAATCCATGTCCGGACCAAAACTCTCTCACAGTTCGGTCACCTATAAAAATAAAATTCGTGTTTGAACCAAAACTCTCACAGTTTGTTCACAGATTGCATCAACCAAGTACTTCATCACCTGTAAATACATGATTCTGTACTCTAAAAATGGAAAATTTTGATGCACTTAGCATGTATTCCAAGTTCTAAAATACATTACATCAAGTCATCAACTATCCAAGTAAGAATTCTATTTCTAGTTCTAGGTTAGCAAAGTACTAAAAAAAAAAAAAACCATGAAGGTAAATCTTCTATTCTCTAGAGCGCGGCACTACAATAAAAAAGAAAAAAGAAAAACACATCAAGAAAACGACTCAAACGAGTATACAGCCTTTTACAATCTTCTATTTTTCGTGTATGTATAACATATATACACGAAAAATAGGGTGTTTAGATCAAGCACCCTACACACATCGGATGCCGTTGATTCCCGCGTTAGGCCCCTCGTTTTTTTTTAAAAAAATTTTTGGACGGATCGGCCGTTCGGTGACCGAAGACGGCCGCACGCGGCCATCGGTACGGTTTCCTTACAAAAGTGGTCGGTATGTATAGGATTTCCGAAATTTTAAAGGTATAAATCAGTTTGATCCGCACTAATTTTACAGTTGATCGGATTTTTTGTGCAGCTCTATTCGAAACTCCAAGGGACTCCTTGTAAGTACAAGTACACAAGCATTTGGTACAATCACACCAAAATCTCATCGAACCTTTTCTCATCCATAAACCAAAATTGAAGATAAGGTGATAAGCCTGCGTGGCAAAAAACCACATCCTCCCTATTACTAAAATCACACTCTCTTCCACCACCAACCCCCCTCTCTTTCTCTCTCTCTCTCTCCCCTCCCTAATCTCCACTTCAACCATGGCTTCTCCAACGCTCATCACTCCCACCACCACCAAACCAAACATCATAAAATCCAAACTCACTGTTCCCACCACCACCACATCACATCCCCGCCGCCGCCACTTCCTATCCCTCGCCGCGGCCGGCATCCTCTCTCCGTCATTCCTCCTCCCTGCCCCGCCGGCGCAGGCCGCCGAGGACGATGAGTACGTGAAGGACGCAGAAGAGGTGATCAGCAAGATCAGAAGCACCATAAACATGGACAAAACCGACCCCAACGTGCCGGCGGCCGTGGCAGAGCTGAGAGAGGCCTCCAACTCGTGGGTGGCCAAGTACAGGAAGGAGAAAGAGCTGCTGGGCCGGGCTTCCTTCCGGGATATCTACTCGGCCCTTAACGCCGTTTCCGGCCATTACATCAGTTTCGGCCCGACTGCGCCGCTCCCGGCGAAGAGGAAGGCTAGGATACTACAAGAGATGGAGACGGCTGAGAAGGCTCTAGTGAGAGGAAGATAAATTGGAGTTACTTTTTCAGTGGTAGCAAAATTTTGTTATTAGTATCACTACTACAAAATGGTATAAAGATCACGGTCCAAAAACTAAAAAGATCTCACTTTTTGTAAAAGCGTAATAAAATGTTATGGACTATAGTTTTAATCTCAGTTATACAAAAAAACTGAGATGGAAAGATTTTTTAATCTCGGTAATCTAAAAAGTGAGATTGTAACTTCAAGAATAGATCTCATTCTCAAAAAACTGAGATTATATATGAAAGAATATATCTCGTTTCGAAAAAAACTGAGATGAAAAGATTTTTTAATCTCAATAATCTAAAAGTGAGATTGTAACTTAAAGAATAGATCTCGTTTTTTAAAAACTGAGATAAAAAGAACATTTAATCTCAATCATCTAGAAACTGAGATCATAAGTTACAGAATACATCACATTTTTTTTTAGACTTAAGATGAAAGCTCTTATATAGGAAAAGTTGAAAGTCGCTTACCCCTTAATCGACTACGCGCATAATACCCCTAAATAAATGTCACTCTCAACCATTCTACAAAAAAATATTTCGTCAAAAAATAGGATACTTTCGGCGATAAAAATATATTTCGTCACCAAATGGATACCTTTGGTGATGAAATTTATGAAGGTTGCGTTTCGTCGCCAAATGTATTTCGAGTACAACTCTATGCTCAAAACTCCATTAATTGAAATAATTCAAATTGGGTTTGAACAATAACACAAAGGGCTACAACTTTCATGTTTATCAAAATTTCTAATTTTAATATTTGAAGGTTCAAAATAATATTCGAAATATATTTTAATGTTAAACGCATATGTTATATATTAAATAATTCAATTATATATTGAAAAATGTGTGTGGTGCAGTTGGTTGAAGGTTCTATGCAAAACTCAAGAGACTTAGGTTCAAAACCCAGCAGGATAAATAAAGGGGGATTTTTTTCTTTAGGAAAACGCCACTTTCAATCTCGGTTTTTTCAAAAACTGAGATTATTACTCTCTAAACAACCACGGTTTTATAATAAAACTGAGATGTTAAGCTATTAAAGGTCACGGTTTTGTCTTTTTTAATCACAGTTTTTATGTTTTTAGTCACGGTTTTTATCCTGTGGTTAAAAGATAGAGACTTTTAGTTACACCTTGATAGACCACGGTTTTGAATGCGAGATTAAAAGTGAAAGATCACACCAAATAACCGAGATCTTTATCTATTTTTGTAGTAGTGTATAATTTAAATTATTATTGGGAATTTTATTTTTGTCAAGTTTATTAACAATGAGGTTTACATTTTGGCTATTTCAGGTAGATATATAGAACTAAATATCGATATAGATTGAATATTTTGTCATGTGGTATATATGGTGAGACTGGATCCTCCTCTCTTTGTGATTTTTTCCGTATCATCTTATGTATGTAATCATTATAGATTGGAAAATAAATTTTCAAAAAGCGACAGGTTATTTGTTATGCTCCACCTTTATATGCATACGGCTCACATCATGTGATAGAGCATTACAAATAACCATTGCATTGAAGATTTTTTTCCCAAAAAATGAGACCCGCCACGATCATGCGTGAGATATTCATGCAAATTAAAACATCAAATTAATCAAACATTAAAGATTTTTTTCTCACGATAGTTGTCTAGTCTACTCTTAAAGGGATGGAGAAGGGGTGTTGCTAAGCGGCATACAAGTGAGACTAGCCCAAAGGGCGCCATCAACTATCGCACCAAGCACTCGCGCTCGCTCTTAGCAAGGATCCAACCCTCGATCGCCTTTCATGTAAAAGAGGTGAGCAAGTGTTATTGGGCTGCAAGCCCGTTGGCAAGAAAGTGAGAACCTGAGTAAACCTTTGCTCCAATTGTTATAATTTTCTACTAGTACTTCCAGAACCGTTTTCCATTTCTCTAGTCGCTCAATCCTTCCAGTTTCATTTCCATTTCAAGCCTTGACAGTTCTTCTAAACTTATATAAGAAATTAAGCTAGTTTTGTTTTTATTTGAATTTTTTTTCACATTTGTTAGTTTTGCACCTAATTTTTGTGGATTATTCATTCATCTTGATAAGAGGAATATGAAAAGTTAAAAAAAAATACTTTTACCTAATTAAGTATTTTGAGAAATTAACCACTTTTTAGCAAAATAAGTGAAATAACCTTTCATCGAGATGAATTAATAATCCACAAAGTTGGACGCAAAACTAACAAATACGGAAAAATTCCAATCAGGACAAAACCAACTTAATTTCTTACTATAAGTTTAGGAGAAACTCACCCTCTCGTGTTATTTTCATTTCCTTTGTCCCTTACCCATTTCCGTTTCAAAATTCGTTATTCGCCGAGTAATGGAGTTCTTCATTTGGGTCTAAGATTTTACTTTGATTCCACATTTCCTACGGTGGGGAAATTAGAAGTTCTCTTCGTTGAGGTAAAAAAAAATTCTCTTGTGGCTTAACCGCTAAGCCACATACGTTTGTTTGAACTTTGAAGTAGAAGTCCGATCAAGGCCATATGCCTAGCTAGCTCCATCAAATTGAACTGTGATTTATTCCTGGCACGCCTGCGCTAACCGCTCACACCTACGCAAAGGAGGACAGGGAGTTCATTGGCACGCCCAATGGGACTCCAATTGTTTCAAGGGGCATCACATTGAGTTATTCACACGTCAATTAAATACCTTGAATTGGATGTTGAGATTCGGTATTTGTGTGGATCATTCTAATTTTGCATTTGATAGCTGATGTAGTCATGGACTTCAAATTCGGTTTGGTTTTTTGCATTTGGCAGATCTATTATCCGTTCGATTGGTTCGCGGAACACCCGAAACCAGTTGGTTATGGTTATGGCATAGCTTGTCCCATCCCCAACGTTGATCCAGGGATGCGGGTATCCTAAAAGTTTCAGATATCATATTCCGCTATCTCAATATCTGCCCCGCTCCGTCCTGTTGTTATTCCTTAAAATCTCTAATTCTTAGGCTTTGCGGATGTTTGCATATTTACTAAGAACTCCCAACTTGGATTGACCTAACGTTTCCACATGATAGTCATTAGTCAGCTCTAGCACTCTTATCATAACTCTTCTTTGGTTGAGGCTGGATTCTCTGTTCCAGAAATTCATGTGCCTCTGTGCCAAGGATTTTTTCTACCGTTAAATTTAAAACATAATAAAAAACACACAATCCAACTGCCAAAAATATCGCTCTGCACAGAGACATAAAAATTTTTGAGATAGATAAGATCGGACCCCTCTTTGGTTGGCCTTCGTTCAAAGCTCAGATTAGGACTAGTGGCCCTACTCAGGCCTCGAAAGAAAGGCCACACAATTGGGCGTTATATATGACATACCTTAGAAGTGGGAAAAGTGACCCAACATGGGCCGGAAGAGAAAGGCCACTGATCAATTGGGCGTTATATATGACATCCTAAGAAGTGGGAAAAGTGACCCAACATGGTCCGGAAGAGAAAGGCCACTGATCAAATGGGCTTCACAAAAGACCACAGATGGGGGAAGGCTAGTCAAATGGGCTTCATCGTAAACAAAAAGCTTGAGTCTGTGGTATACACCGAGTCCTGCTGCTCTCAATCTTCATAATGTACCAGCGCTCTTAATTCTCGGTCTCGCGAATTTTAATAGTTTAGAATGCGGACGCATTCACGTACGCTCTCGCTTGCCTTACCGCTCATGCACGCTGACGCAATTTATGACTTAAGGTACAGCCGTATATTGGGTCGATATGTCAACAAACATTTAAGAAAGAAAAATTCAAACAGCACAATACATCACATATCATTATCTTAAACCTAGCTTCTACCATCCAATGACGATGAGGAGGTATCAAGTTGGCCGTTCTATGCTTTCAGGCTTCAGCTAATACTATAAAACATGAATTGATTGACACTTTTATTTATAACTCAGGATGTCGGTCAATTTACAAACACTTCGACTGAAAACTTATCTCGCCGTCCACTAGTACACAAACCATTCAAAGCTGGAAATTAAAACCCTATAAGAAGTGATAGCACCTAGAAAATTGCAAACTTGAGACCTGGGGGCAACTCCTCAATCACCTTTTTTGATAACTCTGTGTGTTCGGTTAGCTTGCACTCACCTCAACAAATTTCGAAGGGATCAATCTTACTGTCCACTGTGGACAATACACTAATGAGGAGCTCACGGACTAGCCCCATAAGAGGTGATAATACCTAGAAGGTTTCGAACCTGATACCGGGGGCAAACCCTGTCCGTATAAGTCACCTTCTTTTGATAACTCAGGATGTTCGGCGAGTTTACACTCATGTTGGATAATTGGGATTACCCTACCATCCACTTACGGGGTACTCAATTAATTAAAGTCATCTTCCTAAAAACGTTGATAGAATCTAAGAAGTTTTGAACCTGAAATCTATCTAGGAAGCAGCAAATCCCAAAATCTCGATTTCAAGCCTTTCACTAACTAGTCAACCCCTAAGAGTCGACTAACACTAATACCATATATATAACCCTACAGTCACTTTACTCGCTACAAGGTTCCGAATCCCATTTCGATTCGGTTGAATGGCCTGGATCTAAGGTCACTGACCCCAAATACCTAACCTTCCTTCAGTCAACCTCTTTTTTTTCTTCTTCTTCTTCTTTGGGTCGACTTAATGTAACTGTTTGAACCACCAGAATCCTAAGGACGAAGGTTACAGTAATATAATACTCATCACTTTTAATCATGATATTTTGTTCTGATGCATTAGAAAAACTACAAAGGTTGCCCCAGTGGGTTAGTGGTTGCTGTTATTTAACTGGAATTCAATATGATCACCACCTTGTCACTAAAATAAATAAATCAATGGGTACGATTTAACAATTTCTCTTTGGATGATAGTTTATATAGGAGAAGACAGTATGGCTGCAACATTTTAAGCTACAAAAAAAAAAAAAATGGTTAGGCTTACAATATTATTGTCACATTGAGGTTATAAACAGGGTGGCATTCAATTAAGGGAGAACTATCTGTTGGAAATCAGTGACAACAATTTCAATTTTAATTTCAATTCGAGCGTGTACTAGATACGCACTGAGGATTGTAATATTTATTACTATCAATGAAATTATTACTCTTCCGTTAGAAAGCCAACGAAAGGACCTGCCAAAATAAACACGTACGTACAAAAAGATAATTAAAAATCTAATTTATGTATTTGGCCTTGATATATACTTGTATTCACGAGAGCGAAAATTTCACTATGATAAAAATAAGAGATTATCAGATGGGTAGGATACAAAAAACCCAGTCGTAGCTTTTTTTTTCAAAATTGAGTTTTTGTAAGTGTACTTCAAATTCTTTCTTCTAGTACTTCTGCTGTACTCCATTCATCTTCATTCTTTAGTCTCTTTTGGAAGTCCGTGCTACTTTTTAATTGATTATATCTTGCAATCTATAATTTTTTAGGTGATTTTGAAAATATCGTTTAAAAAAGCTCATTAAGATCTATCAAAAGCGGATAAAAAAAAATATCTATCAAACATGATCTATATTGCATATAAATAGTATTATCAATTAAAAGTTATAATTAGTTTTTTATCCAGTTGGGATAGAATGAGGGACAAAAAAATGAGGACGGATGGAGTATTTTTCCTCCAGACAACAACAGAAAGACAACTTTACATGCATTAGTACGTTGTACAAGAATTTTTATTTCTCAGATTGTCTGTCATGTTTTTGCTAATTAAACACATTAAAAGTAGTATTAATCATTATTCTTTTCTTAATTTTGTAAAAAAAAATTGCTAATCTAATAGGCTCCTACAATCGCAAAGTGTGCGAGATTTTTGAGCTTCACCAACAAATAAAGCAACACAACAAAGTTAGAGAGAGAGAGAGAGAGAGAGAGAGAGAGAGAGAGAGAGAGAGAGAGAGAGAGAGAGAGAGAGAGAGAGAGAGTATCGAACATAAAAGGTGATTCCTTCACCCCACTTCCATTTTGATACTCGAAAAGAAAATAAAGCAAGGAATTGAATTTGAGCTTTATTTGCTGTTATCTGTTCTTTGTAGCAAAAGATATCCAAAAAGCTAAAAAAAAGTCATCACCAAGTTTAGTGGAAATAGGTGGCCATTTATACACTTTTTTCATTGTGGGAAAAAGGTTTTTTTGTGGGAAAAAAGTTAGCCAACTTCTTTTCTATGCAATGGAAAAAGAAGTTAATTTAAATAAGCCTTTGAATTAAAGCCAAGGTATCCACTTGCAGTACTCTGTGTTTTGGGATATCTCTAGAATCAGCTCACCGATGCATATTCCTTTCCTTTGCAAAAAAAAAAAGATAAAAAAAAAAAAAAGGGCTAGCGTGCGTACGTATGTTCCTACACTTTTTTTTTATTGTCTGAACCAACTTTTGTGTACCTCAACTAATCTTAAGTGATCAATCCTATTGCTCACTTGCGGGAATCCCAATTATAGCTAGAGCTTTTGCTCTGTATGGACTGACTCCAAAGAAGTTGATAGCACCTAAGATGTTTCGAACATGTAACCTTAGAAAAAAGCAAAATTTTAAATTTCGAGCCTTTCGTTTCTTTTTACTCAAACCTGCTCGATTTAACATTTTTGCTTAATTTAGTCATGGATACGTACAGAGGAATCAAAAACAAGAATCACAGCAATTGAATGTCCATACTTGCGAGATAGGAGAGTATAAATTTTGCCTCACCGGTCTCACAAGTGATCATGAAACATGCAAATTATTGGGGCCACAAGGGTGGGTGCTGATTCACCCAGTGTACGGATCCTTTGAATGAGCCGCCTCCTCCTTTTGAGCAAGTCTGCAAAACAAAGGAACAAGTTAGCGTTGCCCGACAGAAAAAGAGAAGGGATAAGGGCAACCTATTTAGGATTTCCTCCTTCGGCTTTCATACGAAAAGTCTACTTGCTCCATAATTAGTAAGTACGTACTAGACACGAGTCCCATAACGTCACGCGTAACTGTTAGGAAGATGATGTTATGCATGACGCTCGGTGTGCACTGTTCCGAACGTGTCACTCAAGCACCAAGTAGAATCCGACTTATTGCTAGTAATCCACACAGGCCGGACATAGACCTCTCTCCTTGGGTTCTCCAACTAGACTCGCTATGCGGGGCCTCAAAGGACAATTGGGCCGATCGTCAGTGGCCGAGCTATGTTGGGGCCCGAGGGGTATCGGGATCCCCTAGACCCCAGCACCCCAAGCTCCCAAGTTTTAAAATTTTTATTTTGTATATACTGGATTATTATTATTATTGATACTTATTTGTCTATACCTACTAATTATCTTAATAATTTTAGTTTGATTTCATTAAAAAACCCGGTTATTTTATATTCTCATTTCTCAATTTCTTTCATAAATGAAAAATAAGCATGTAACAGTTGAAGTAGCCTAAAGAAAAAAATACAAAATGATTGGTATACTTTAACTGTATTAGGTTAGTATCATTTCAATAAACAAATGTAATGTATTGGAAAACAAAAATTTTATGTTATAGTAAGTATATCTTCCGATAAAAAAATTATATCTATTAAACCGGCCCACCCCGAATCCTGGCTCTGCCACTGCCGATCGTACAATCCATGTGTGTCCAACTGAAGCAAGCCCCAACGAAATGAACGGTACTCATGATGTCAAGAACAATGGGGGCATTTCCTCTAACTAATAAGTTATGGACAATTTTTTGTTGTCCAAAAATATCAACTTGTTTTCAGTACTAACCTATAAGTTGTAGATAATATCATTATGGGTGGGTGAAAGGAAAAATTAGAAGGAAAAATAAAGAGAAAAATGAAGAAAAAGAAGTTGTGATTTAATGTGAACAACACGACAAAATACAATAACTTGTAGTCCAAAATTTTTAGCGAAAACACCACCTAGGGGAGAATGTGTCTGCTTTTGTGTTAGAAAGACGTACACGCAGATGCGATTTTAATAAAAGAAAGTGGTGTGCCAAATGATTTGGGGCTCGCAGGATTAGATTCCTGGGGATTTAATTAGGCTTTCTCAAATTAATCATCCTTTCAGAAATGCTTTAGTTTATGGAACATGGCTTTTTAGTTAATGGAAAGTTCGAAACCACCTCGGGATCGATCCACATCTCCATCCACATACAATGCCCCACTTGCTTAAACTATTCCAACCAACCACCCTCATGCCTTGCCAATGCCAACCACCCTCATGCATGCCTTGCTTTATATATTAAGTAGTATATATGTACAGAAATTTTCTAAGTCAGGGATTTCTGATTTTTTTACTGTCAGGATCTCATTGTTCCCGATTGAATTTTGATAATTCGAATCATTCAATGTATTTAAAACGTGTTTTTAAGGGTGTTCGCGAGAAATTGGAAAAATATATAAACGGAAAGGGCTTGATCTGAACAGTTTATCATAAAATGCGTTTTTAACACATTGAACGGTTCGGATCATCGAAATTTGATCGGGAAAGTGGACTTCCGCATGAGGTTCAAACCGTAAGAAAAATCAGGGATCCCTGACTTGAAAAGGACTATATGTATGTGTGTTTACATTGATACTTATATTTAAATCGATATCCGGGTCTGTTTGCGTTTACCTTACTAATTCCGAGATCCTAAAGACATATCTAAAGTTTTGATTTAGCAAAATCGAAAGAATAGTTTAAAAACAAAACTCCGATTAATGGCCATTAGTTTGAGATTGGATCCTCTGTCCGAATTTTCTACCTCAACTCTTTTTCTAATTCGGGATACTTAAGCCATGTCCAAATTCTTAGAACAAGAATCTCAATGCATCCGTCGATGCAACATGTTTTCTTCGAGTCAATTACGTTTAAGTTTGGTTCTCTTTGTTCTTCAATCAGACAAGTAGCTAGTTCTCAAGGAACGGGACTCTTAATTTCCGGTCTCAAAAAGACTTGGTGGGTTTTGTTTATCCTTTTGTGGGCCTCTTCCGAGCCTACATTGATAATCTGAAACCATTTTGTAGAACTCATCGAGAACATTAGATACATTATGTTCATTGACTATCAATTGATATGTTTTCAGAACACATTTATCTTGAGATAACAGTTCCAATTCAAGGTGACAATATGATTATTAAAAATAAATGCGGATTTTTTGTAACTGATTTTTCTAGAAGTTGAATTATAACTAATTACCAAAATGAGCTTCAAAATGACCTATGAAATGCTAGCTCTAACAGGATTGTCCAGTCTAAAGGATCAGAAATGATCGATCTTTTTTTTTTTTGAATCGAGACGATCTTGATCAGTCTTCTCTTTTTCTTTATTTTCTGAAGAGGTCCTATCCCTTATTGGAAAGAGTTGGTTCAAAAGATAGGTATTATCACATGTTTTGAGCATTGCAAGTGGGTGGAAAAGGGTTTTTCTTCCTTTTTGAGGTCTTTGTAATAAGAGTTCCATAGCTGGATAAGAGATAACATGTGAACCTAAAAAATGGAAAACAGATATGATGATACCACCATGCTTGGCATGAACGTAAAGTTCCTTGTAGGCCTCCAACTGAATCGAGTTTTTATACGGAAAAGCTAATAAATTAATACTGCCACACTGCATATATTTGTGTATTAGTACGTCATAATTTTTTACTGAACTTTTTTAATTCCTCTCGTCGAGACAAACAATAATACATAAATTTTTGAACAAAACCGCCCACATATTGGTTTCTTGGGTTCAACAAAGGATTGTAAATGTACGGTAGTAGGACAGTTGCTTCGTGAAAGAGTATTTCTTTTTATAACTCATCTTTCCAGGCAAGCTTACGCACATCCCGATTAGTCTTGAAGGAAGAATTTCACCATTTACTTGTGGGGGGTCAAAATTAAAGATAGAGCAATGCTCTGTATGAATTGGCCCCAAAGAAGTTCATAGAACTTGAGAGGTTTATAACTTGAGACCTCAGGAGAAAACAAATCTCTAAGTTCCAGATATTGACGAAAATAAAGGAGTATTTCTAATGGTGTGCTATACCAAAGATAAAGCTTTTGTGAGAATTTTCTTCTTGGAAGAGGTCCTCTCCAGTTTGGAAACATAAATGGATTATCCACCAGAAAGTTTGTGGATCTTAAAGAATCGTTGTTGGAGAGGTTCTGAAGCATTACTCTAGGAAACCAAATAGCTAAATTCTCAAAGAAAGGCCGTTGTTTTCTTTTTTTAATTTGCACGTATTGTTACTACAAGCATTTTATTCTTATTTTTAAGATCTCTCATAAGTGCCGTCGCGGGTGTGAAACACCCTTCCTCTCACTGCACTAGTCCTCGTGAATCAGATATTGTTGGAGTAGTCTTTGTGAAACAAATGTCGGGTATATAAACACTCTTATTGAACTCGCACCTGAATGAGAATATGATAATGGATTATTCCTCCGAGACAATGATTACCACACTAGAATCACCTTTCAATAGGATATTGAAGGGTGATTTCCACTAAACTACTAGTACTTCATAGCCCTTCCACTAAACTAAATACTACTAGTATTCCACAGTATATGGATTAATTATTTATGTTTCCAAAATTTTTTAAGTAATTCATCATCCTAACATACATAATTTATTTGACATTCAACGGGAACAACTTAACTATTGAACTGCAATAAAAAAATAAATTACCCCTAATTTTACGGTGGTTAAAAAGCTCATAATCATACCCAGCCCAACCAAGTCATTACCCGACTCTTGGGAGTTGGGCCTAGCTCAAGAGGATGTGTAGCTCTCCTTTGGAAACTTTGGAAATGAGAGGTGGTGGGTTAGACTCCTATGAAGCGAAGGTCACCCCTTTCACCCTTTGTGGTAAACACTAACATCTAACTACTATATTGTATGACGTAAAAAACAAAAAACTCATATCCATTACCCTGATTGCTCCGGACCTGGGGGAGGTGCAACACAGTACTGTGCACATCCGAACCATCCATTCGGCAATCGAACTGTTCAGATTTTATCTTGACAATTAACAATTCAGATGCGCAAAGCACCATCCCTGTTCGATCGCTCCATCGTAACCGTTTCATCCTGCAAAAAAGAAAACTCTCATCTTCAGTTTCTCTCCGGTCCCCATCTAGTTTCAACTTCTAGCTCTGAAGTCTGGCCCAGTTTCTCCAGTTGCTATAGTCCATATTCTATCTTCTTTTCTTCTTTTTTCTTTCGCGAATGGTTAGATATTCGGGCAAACTTACGCGCATTTTAATTAATTTTTTCTTTAATTCGGACAAAAACAAGTCATTCATGCCAAGATTAGATAATCGACAAAAAATTACGACAACGCGCATTTTAATTAATTTTTTCTTTAATTCGAACAAAAACAAGTCATTCATGCCAAAATTAGATAATCGACAAAAAATTACGACATGATACTTAAAATCGAACCATCGTTAATTGTATAATGAGCCAGATCACCGACCAACCGAGGGAAGTACCCTCAGCCTATGCACCCCCCAGACCATACCATTTCCGTGTCTGAAATAAGTATACTGTTGGGTGTCAACCTTTCTTGCTTTTGCAATTAATGCTTCCCCCCCTCACCATCTTTTCTTCTCTCTCTCTCTCTCTCTCTCTCCCTCCAACTCTGAACTAGAAATCTCGACTACACCATTGGAGGGAAGAACTACAGAGGTAACATCCACTGTTCCCGTTTTCCATTCCTTCCCTCCCTCTCTGTTTAAATCAAAAGCTTCTGCTTTATTTAGAAACTCCACAATGTAAAACTTTACCAACCCTGTTCTGTACGATTCACTCGTGTTCTAGGTCATTTGGAGCATCTCCACCGAAGTACAAATCTTCTTCTGCTTAGATTTCCTTTGTTTTTAGTATTATTATTTCCGTCCTGATCATTCAGTTGCTCTTTCTCCGTCCGCGTCGCTGTCCGGTTGCCGAGAAAAACCCCAAGGAAAATAGAAACTACTTTTTCTTTTTTTTTCTTTTTTGAGTTTAAGTTTTAGTTAGTTTTCGTCTTGAGTTTCAAGCAGTACAAATGTAGTTTTCAGTTAGGTATAATTGATTGTGACATTTTTATTTTTTTATTTTGGTATGGATTTCTTGTGATTTCAAATTCTCTGACTTTCGTTTCTTTTCCTTCGTTTTCCTGCAACCAAACGGAACGCGGCATTCGTTGATTTTTGTTTTCCTACTTTTGTTTTGCTTTCGGCTTGTAGAAGACAACGGTTGCTTGGTGGAATTCTCACGGCTTTTCCGTTTTTGATTGATTGATTCCGTTTGAAGAATCTACGCCTATATTTTGGTCCCTTTCCGCATTACCCTCTTTTGTTTTTCGAATTTTGGACGTTCTGGCTTTTCTGAGAGTGATTTGGATAAAAATCTCGTCCTTATTTTTTTTTCAGTGTTTCAAAAATAACTAGGCCCGCCTAGCGCCTGGTGGCCAACTAATCGGCCACCTAGAGCCCTAGACGGCCGACTAATTAGCGCCTAGGACGATTTTAATCGATGCCATGGACCCCTGGTCCCTTACATAGCGCCTAGGCGCCGACTAGACACTGTTATTTTTTGAAAAAGTCCGCATTGAAGGCTGGGTCTCTAGAGTTTCTGTAGCAATATTTTGTTGTCTAAGAATATGCAGAATTCTAACTCAGGATCTGAGGAGAATAAGTGCGAAAACAGAATAATTGAAAACACAAACTCGTGAACATCGTTGGGTGTGTAAAGTCTGAGTTGGCTTGGATTGTCACTTGCTGATTATGTCGGGATTTGAGACGTAGATAGGGGTGTTACGGTAATTGGCTATCTAAATTTTAGATATAAATACCAGTTATGCGAAGCCGATTTGAATTGGACTTGGTTACATGAGTGGGAAATCACGTAAAAAATTTATTTGCGGTAGTTTCTTGTTTGTTCGTTGCCGTGTGTTGGGTTGACTGATTTCTCAACAAGTACCAAAATAACCCGTAGATAGAAAAAAAAAAAAGCATTATGCCTTGGCTCCATCAGTTGGATCTATAACGCACATGGCTAGGTGCACAATTCGATCAGGATCCACACTTCATAACAGTCAACTGATCTAATTCTTACTATGTTAGATGCAGTTAGAATTCTTTGAATCCCCTGTAGATTCTGAGGCTATGTTCTATACCTGTAATCTGGGGTAATATTCTTAATTTAATCACCTATGGATACTGAGCTAAATTTTTATATAGAGTAGTTTATTCTTTATGGAAATGTTTTCATTGGCAGTAGAGGTATGATTGCAAAATTAATTGGATATCCATGTTTATGGTTTCTTGTTGGAGATTATTTAACCACTTTTCGCTGTTTCAGTCTTCTTCATCTTTAGTACTATATTGCAAGTGCGTAAATCTAAATACATGCTATTATGACGCTTAATTTATAAATGAGATTCCCTATGGAGGACTAACACTTTTAGTGTATTTTTAATTCCTTGTTCACATGGGAAGAGCTTGATTCATTGAGGTTACATACAGCTTTCATAGCGATGGAGTTATAACTTATAAGTGATTAATTAAATGCTCTCTCATTTTTTTAGCGGGTTTCGTCATCGATTCACGTCTCCTCCAGTGGATTAACATGTGACTAGGATAAACTCAACCCAGTTGTCTATTCCAAGTTCCGGCTTGACTAGGTCTTTGGTGTGCCAATCTTTGGAGTTTCGTTGGTCTTGTGCTGGGTTTATCATACCATCTGAATTGGGCATTTCATTGGCCATCTGGTCTCCCGAAAGGAGGGACGTTGTAACTTGTTTAAAACAGATATCTTCTTGCCAGTATTGAGGAAATGGGGGGTTGTCTCTCGACTAGCAATCTAGGCCTTGGATTGTACGAGAGAAAGAGAAATAGGAAAACATTTTCAGACCATGTCGCTACGTTGCAGAATTTGTCCTCCATTCCTAACAGGATATTCGCCAACGGAAAGAGCCGGACTTCTTGTATATTCACTCAGCAGGGCCGTAAGGGGATTAACCAGGATGCAATGATTGTGTGGGAAGTAAGTAGAATCGCATCTGTTTGAAATTGTGATACAGTCATCTTTGGGACTCAATTACGTAATCGTTTCTTGACTTTTGTAGGAATTCATGCCAGAAGATGTGACATTTTGTGGTGTCTTTGATGGCCATGGTCCACATGGCCATCTTGTTGCCCGCAAAGTAAGAGATTTGTTGCCGTTAAAGATAATGTCATCCTTGCATTCGTGTGAATCAAAGCAAAGTGCTTCTAGTACTGCTTGTTGCGCTGGGAATCTTAAATCTGATGTAGGAGATGCTGAGAAGGACAGTGACCCGGAGGAGAAAGTGGGATCTTTATGGAGAGAAGCTTTTCTTAAGTCATACAAAGCCATGGATAAGGAGCTGAAGTCCTGCCCTAACTTGGACTGCTTTTGCAGTGGCAGCACTGCTATCACCATAGTTAAACAGGTACGACATTCAGGAAGCACTACCTACCCTATTCCGTTTCTGGTTTTCATGTTGCATCATCTGATTTCCTTTCATCATGTTTTGATTGAAGGGTTCTAATCTTTATATGGGAAGTATTGGGGATTCCCGAGCGATCTTGGGATCCAAGGACAGCAATGATTCCATGGTTGCAGTTCAGTTGACCGTTGATCTAAAGCCTGATTTGCCAAGTAAGCTATACCATAATTTGATTGTCGCATTGTTGGGATATTTGCATTTCATGACCTATTTGTATTGATCCGTCCTGATAATGAATAGGGGAAGCTGAACGGATCAAACGTTGTAAAGGAAGGGTCTTTGCATTGCAAGATGAACCTGAAGTGCCAAGAGTTTGGCTGCCGTTTGATGATGCTCCTGGCTTAGCAATGGCTCGGGCATTTGGGGACTTTTGTTTAAAGGAATATGGAGTGATCTCTATTCCTGAATTCTCTCACCGGATTCTTACGGAAAGAGATAAATTCATTGTTCTTGCTTCTGATGGGGTAAGTTTTCGAACCTGCGAGCGGCGTAATGTGGATGGAAAATGCTAATAGGTGATCTTTGGTTCACAGAGTAATTGTCTGTAAACTAAGTAATAAGTTGATACATATATGAACGGGTTAACAAATCCAATAGGTGAGAACTTAAATTTGCAAGACCGTTGACTTTGACATATCTTCGACATTCCTAGACATAGGTCAATCACTTGTTAAATGTTCTATAATGTAAAAGAAGTTTCATTCCTTCCTAGCCGCTAACACATACTAGGATGCTAAGACAACACTTGGGCCAGATTTTGCAGGGGCAAGGAGAAGAATATGTAAGACGAAAACCTGTTGTTTTGTTGCTAATAAGAGATGAGTGTAAAGAATTTGTCATGAATAATTGGACTACATTTTTTCTTTTAGATTTTAGTACTCCTTCACTTTCTCTTGGTTTATGTAGTTTTTGCCAGAATTTCTATGCTCAATATTTCTTGAAGGAGATGAGACAATAGCTTGGAAACTAGTTTTGCTTTTCATTTGTTTTCTCCCTTCGCACTTCCAAGCATGACACCAAGACTTGGGAGAGTTTGTCTGTCAGCTTGAAAACACGGTAGATGGTATCCTCAAGTGCTGCTTACATGGTCTTACAAAATTTGCATAGCATGTTGTACACAGGGGACTGACCCTAGGTAATGCCATTTCTTGTGGTCATTCATGTGCACTATTGGTTCTTGTGAGTGATTTCCTTTTTGAGTTGCTCCTTTGGTAGACTTGAAATCTTCATTATTTCATGTCAATTAGCAGTTATGCAAAGCTGGGTGAAGGAAAATATTCTTCACATTGAAAGACATCTATGCTCACTGATGTGATACCAAATTCATCAGATAACATAACAGATTTAAAGGGAGTCGAAAATTTTCCATACATCCTTTTTTCCTTTTGGCCATTCTGTGCTGTACTCTGTTGCTTTGACATTCCAATTTATAAAATAGCATGACTGTTGACCGATGCATTTGAAAAGCAGTAGTTATGCGTAAAACTGCTTTCCTTTTAGTATGGTGTGCTGATCTTGGCGCTTTTGTAGTTTTGTGTTTAGAAGTTGCCCCTGCTTGGTTGCTGTTTACATAATCAGTTTACATAAACTCCCATTGTTTCGATATTGTATGTCTCCAAGTAACAATAGTTTTTGAGAATTCTAAATCATATGTTTGGCAACTGTTAGAACTGGCTCTTTTTTCCAGAAAATTCCCTGACAACACATTTCAAAGTATGGCAACCAAATGCATTTTTTTTTTTTTTTAAATGCTCTGGAAAACCTGAAAGTATCACCCAGCGGATTACAGTTTTTATAATACATCAGTCTCTCTATTCTTGATAGCAGCTCCGGTGCATTAATGCAGGTTTGGGACGTTCTAAGCAATGAAGAGGTGGTTGAGATAGTAGCATCAGCTCCTACCCGGTCATCAGCTGCACGCACCCTGGTTGACTCGGCTGCACGCGAATGGAAAACAAAGTACCCAACATCAAAGATGGACGATTGTGCGGTGGTCTGCTTATTTTTGGATGGGAAGATGGACGCGGAATCCGATTACGACGATCAAGGCTTCTCTTCCGTGACGATCCAGAGCAACCATTCCGGTAATGCAGCAGAATCGGACGATGGGCAGAACTCTGAGCCATCTTTCCAAAGAAACAATACCGTTCGATCCAGAGAAGAAAATGATGCCTACAAAAGATTGACTGTTGAGGGGGAAGTGCTAAATGGGGAGAATTCGGTTCATGAGGATCAGAATTGGTCAGGTTTGGAAGGGGTGACACGAGTTAACTCTCTCGTTCAACTTCCCAGATTTTCTGAGGAAAGATCAAGAACCTAATTTGTTTTTGTTTTTGTTTTTGTTTTTGTTTTTGTGACCTTTGATAATTGACTGGGACTAGCTTTGTATAATATGTTGGCTTCTGGGTTCTTATTTTCAAGCAATTTGGAGATCTGGCTGTGCTTGTGCACTTGTGTCGAGGTAAGTAGAAGTATTTATTTTTGTTGCTTTATCTATCTCTTACTATACAAAAATGGCTAAAGTTCACTTAATCTGTTTGGAGTTCCAAAGTAAGAGGAAAGGAAAAGGAAAAGATGGGAAAAGGGAAAGATAGGATATCCAGGCTGACTCTTAATCCCCTCCTCATAAAATGCAATAAACATTCTAACCGAACATCCGATCAATAGATTCACAGGATGTCTCTTGTAGGCTGTATATTTGGTTATTCTTTTTTTCTATTTTAAGCTAATTTACCCAATCTTCCTCTTTACTCTAGACAAGACCATTGCGTATTCAATCCAATCTGGACCGTAAAATTTGTAACCAAATATCAAAATATGTGGAAATTAACCGGCTGGGTAATTCAGTATGAGTTGGGATTCTTCTTCGGTTTACTCGAACGAATGAACAAATTGTCCCCGAAAACCCAGCTATGAAAGCAAAGTAGAACCAGAATATGCATCCTCAATGTAAATGCACCGCTTGAGTTTGATGGACATGAAAAGGGAGCAATGGTGGTAGGGTTCTTGAAATCTATTCTGGCCGGGAATGTAGTGTTTTATGCTTTTCTAAAGCAGAATGAAATTGATGTAACCCGACCTTGTGTGTTGCAACTCCAAGTTTCCTATCATTAAATTGTTGAAGCCCGTTTGAATCATCCATTACTGTAATTAATGGGTTCAAATTTGTTCATAGACTCTGTTATCGGTACGAGTCTCTGAGCAAATTCGAACTGTTAGCCCAAAGGTTTTCTTATGATACCTTATTGATTTTGATGATAACAAACACATTTCAATTAACTTTATTTTGATTAATTGATATAGCACTTTAATTATTGGGTTCTTATAATATATTAATCTTGGAGTGTTTACTTAATGGACCCTCTAAAATTCAAGGTTGCTTTGGTGAAATATATCTTATGGCTAAGCTATGTACTTGTTGCACACGATTATTTTCTTCCTAAACCTAGACATGTACGGCTGTTTCTCTAGCATCCTAGCCAAGGATTCAACCTCTTGAAGAAAAGGCAACAAGCTAGGGGAACCTATCTCCAGTAGTCAAGATCAGTTAAAGGAAGCAAAGGAAAGATTAAGGACAAATCTTTTCTCTCCACTGCTCCGGTTCAGGATCCAGTCGGTGCCTCCATCTTCGGCGGCGGGTGGTTTTTTCTTCAGCCGGGGTTTTGGCCGGCGTGCATCAGTGGTAGTTCTCCATGGTGGCTGTGTTTATTTCCTTGTTTGTTATTTATTCCTATTTCCATCGGTTCTGTTTAGTTTGTCTCTGACTGGGTGCGTGCACCTCAGGCCGGGACAGCTAGGGGATATGCTAAGGGCCCCTCGTGACCCGACCCTTTGAGGCGGTGAGACGTGCTAAAGCCTGTCCTCTAGTTTATGTCGATTTTGCCGGTGTTCCTTTGTCACCTATTTTCTTAGCTTTTTTTCTCTATGATGACTTGTTGCACGTTTGCCCATTCTCTATTTTCAGATGAATTCGCTGTAATTTGCCATTTTTGACTTTAATGAAATGTGATTCGGATAAAAAAAAAGAATATGGAATATATAAATCTCTGATTTGAAGTCAATTATGAAGGAAGATTGAAGAAATCATGAATGGAAAGGGAGGAGCCTTTTGTGGCTAACGGTAAAAATTCTCCAACAGTCATATTCTTTGAAGAATATATAAAAAGAGAAGCAAGAGGAAACTATACAAGGAGAACTCTTGAAGAAAATTATTGTGAGCCATTACTTGAAAAATCTATTAGTCATACAACTATATTCTTCATTTTGATATCTATACACTCGTGTGAGAGTTCTTATTTTGATCTTCATTGTAAGAGGGAATTGTACAGTACCCTTGTTCATATTTTGATGAGAGATCTTTTTGTGAGTGATTTTAGAGAGAAAATTACTAAAAGTTAGATGTTACTAGCACCAAAGTCAAAACTAGTTAGATTAGGTGTGACTAGCACCGGAGTCAAAATTAGTCGGAGCGATTGGGGATAGATTGCTCATTGTAAAGGTTGTCTAGCACCTGAGAAGCTAGAAGATTGTAACTATTGGAGATAGTGCAACAAATCCCGAGTTGGACAATTGGGGAGTTGACTATGCCGTGAAGTTGCAGACCAAACTACTATAAATCCTTACGTTCGATTTTCTCTTCCTTAGTCTCTTTAATTTCCGTTTTGCATATTTGTATTGCTTGCGTAAACTGATAATCTCTAAATCTGAATTGGGACAATTTAGCTTGCTTAAATAGTTAATTTCGTCCATATATTAAAGCCTTAAGAATCTGCTAATCAGTTTTCTATATATGTTAGTGTTTTCTGTTATTGAGCTTGCTCCATTTGTTAAAACTTAGTGTAGTTATTGTTTTTGAGTCGACTCAAGTGTGCTGCAACTTTGATTTGTTTATATCTTGCATTTAGTTTCTTAAATTGTAGAAAATCAGTGTGAAACCCAATGTCCCCTTTGGGTTGCTTTTGGACCAACACGAACCATTAATTATCTCAATGTATGATCTAGATTTAGACTGTTCCGTCCCATCCAGTCTAGGACTTGGAGATGAGAGAACACAAACCCTCTTCAATACTTGTAAAAAAAACGAACCTTGAGCTTGTGCAGCCGTGCTTCTTTGGTAAGTTAGACATATTGGTTTACTTTTGTACTTAATACTGTAATCACCAGGAAGTAAACAGGTCAAGTTGAATTCACAAAATGGACATCCGTCTACTGATATTTATTAGCCGTTTGAGCAGATAGTTTTTAATCAAGCCCTCAGTAAAGCCCAAGACCTACTATAATTTCCAACCCAATTTCCGTGCACCTCTCTGTCTCTCTCTCTCTGTCTCTCTGGGGTATGCAGTGCATGAGCATGTGTTCGCAGGATCCAGGTTTAAACAATCTCCTTAACTCACCGCCAAAAACTTCACCCAACTTCCCCAAAAACTGAACTATAAGAAGACCTCTTCCCGTCCCATCTTCCTCACAAAACCTACTCAAGCATTACTACCTTATCAATCAACCTGCTTTCCCTGTCTTGTACTCATCAGTACCACCAAATGGCTTTTTACAACTCTAAAACCCTCCTTGCTCTCCTCCTCGTCTTCAGCATCCTGCTTGTCACAACCGATCACACAATCGCCGGCCGCAAAACCCCGAAACACTCAAAGAACGCAGACAAGAAACAGCCTCAGTTTCTGGTCGACACGGACGGCAGTTTCCTTGTTCCGGGCATCGGCGCGGCCGTTTCATGTTCCCGAAAAAAGGACACGGGTTCAACCCGTTCACCTACAATCCGGTCACCGGCACCAGCGGAGGATCAGCCGGTGGCGGCGGCAGCAGCAGCGGAACTGGTGGCGGCGCAAGCCACAGCTACGTTCCCGGCGGCGACGATACGCTCGTCCCTAACCCCGGTGTCGAGGTCCCCTCGGGCGGCGGCAGCCCATCCGCACCAGCTAGTCCTTGAGTTTTCCAACCATTTCTCTTGATTCAATGTCCAAGAAATAAACAAGACGGATGTGATTTTTATTTTTGAGTCCAAGTATGTAAGTGTAATGGAGTATTTGTTAGGACCGTGAGGGACACCATGCGCACAAACCACGCAGTGATTTTAGAGAAAAACTCCATTGATTATATATTCACACAATATACAATAAAGATGAGAAAACTCTCCGGGAAGCACAAGCCGATTCCTCTCCGAGAGGCCAAAGACCGGCCCCCCACGCTCGCCTCACCCTCTCCCTCACATTATGTCATACATAATTCTCAAATACACATCGGTATTTATAGAGTATCAAGCCTTGATCTCCAAGGCTTCCTACTGCCTTATAATTCATTTTCCTACTCGGACTAGGAAATACACCAAGAAGGAAACTCTTCTATAGTAATACCGCCAAGTATGGAACTCCTCCAACTTGCCATAGGATTTGAGTCTCTAACCAAAACCGAATATAATATAACTACACGCGAATAATTACCAAGCACCCCCTCGATAAATTATCACACGTGGGTGAAGCCCAACAGTACTCTCCTTTAGTGTACTATTTTGTGTTTGCAGAATGTGTCAGTTTTTGACATTGAATAAAATCCAAGAAGTTGGGAACAAATTTATGAGCACAGAGAGATTCAAGGAGTTGTTTTCATGAATTTTTCTTCCAATTAACAAAAGCATACCCAAATACTAATAGTTAGAAAATTTACACAGAGAGATATTAGAATTTTATAGCACTACTGACATTCCCTGTGCATTAAAAGTGAGGAATGGGGATATTGTCATACGTTGTGGTCCCAGACAAGCATTTAATAGGACTATACTGGACATTTCCCTATTTAATATTGAATCCTCAAATGCAAAATGCAAACAGGATTTCAACCTCGGATTGTGCACTTGTAAGCCACCGGTTTTAAATAGTGACATCGGGAAATGTAACGGTGATACGGCGCAGCCATAGATGTATGTCGGCCGATATCGGACCGTATTAGCCAATTCGCAAGTAAATAGCGATATCGGGAGTCCAAATTTCCGTTACGTAACATCCTTGATTCCCTACACTACAGGGAAGATAGAAAAATGGATACCTTATAATGACAGAGTTAGTCCTCTGTTCTTTGACAAAACATTCCACCAGAAAGTAACTCTATCAGCCAATATGTACAACAGAATCAGCAGGAAATAATTGTAATTATCTTCAGAATATCGTCCAACACAAAACGGAATCCCGTGGATAACGTAATTGAAAGTTCTATCAAGAAGATAACCGACGTGTTCTACTAGCCAATTTTAACAGGATACTCGAGCCAACTTACATGCAGCTCAATTAGGGTCCTGAAATTAACGATCGGGCAAACCCTTCAATGGCATCAAGATTTGGAATATTTTAATACGCTGACATCACACCAATAAAGTATAATTGTGCTCTAAGACTCTATAAGAAACTATAAACTATTAGAGCTCGTTAAATTTGATTTTCTTTGATGTTGATATTAATTTTGCAAGGATCGTTTAGGCGGACGCGGGGTGCCTACTGTCCTTGTGGCCAAGGCAGGCGCTACTACCCCTCACACGGCACCGTTTTATGCATTAATAATCCACTTCTTTTTTCTTTTTCTCTTTGTCCTTTTGTTTGCTACCAATTTCATATTTTTGAAAAACATAATAATGCTACATCCGTATCCACCGGTAATTATCAATAAGAATACTCACAAAGAAGGTATGTATCATCTGAGATTGAAAATTACTTGGAATATTTTTTTTTTATCAACTATCAGGGGTTGTCCGGATGACTTACTTGCATGTCGACTAATCTCTTCTCCAACCAAAGTCAGGTTCATCCACGTCATGACTAGAATCTCTTGTGGCCTGTCCCCAAGAGGTCGCCAAGTTTTGAACTCAAGATGTCTGGGTTTACATCTCATCCTTGTTGCCTTGGATGTGCAACCATAACTATTATATGTATTACATCTCAACCACCCTCGCAATATTGACTTGGATGTGCAACCATAAATATTAGCTCTAGCAGCTCTACATGGAATGATAGGTGGTCACTTGAATAATATTTTTACTTTTATTTTAGTTTAGCCCTTCTTGAACACCCAACTCAAAAAAATTTTGAACACCCAACCCAAAAAATATTTAAATCCCACCTAAAAATTCAATTCACAAATCAATGCAATGTAAACAACTCAACTAATTAAAGTTGGGAAATCAGTGAATGAATAATTGCTTGATTACTTATATTGAGAGTGATGAATTATTTACCAATGATGAGCAATTATTCGGTGGTCTTGAGACGCCGACATGTGGTACCCAAACATCTTTATCCGTCGCCTATTTTCATATGATCCACACACTTAGTACTGAACCCCACAAAAAGGTTTAGTGGATAAAAATGTTGGGTTCCCCAAGATTTTTGTAATTTGTACGGGTGTGCGTGCTTTATTCTAGCAGTTTTCTGTTTGCATGAAGGAGCTTATAATGCTCTTTTCCCCCATTTAATGACTTCCAAGTCCAAAGAGAAGAAAAAAGAAGTGGGTTATTAATGCACAAAACGGTGCCGTATGAGGGGCAGCGTCGCCTGCACCACAAGTGCAGTAGGCATCCCGCGTTGCTCCAGTTGCCGCCTCCATATCTGGCGAAGCCCATTTTCCCCCTTTATTTGCAAGAATTGATCTGTTTCAGACCCTAATTGAAGCAACACGAACTATTTTTCGAACCTATTTGAAGTCAAATCGAACCTGTTGAGCCTCGCATCTTTGAATTGCACCCGAAAAACCTTCGAATTGTAACACTCAAACTCAGGTGTACTGTTTGCAAAGTGGTGGTGCAAGGATAAGATTGCAAAGTGGCAGGCGAAGGGAGTGGTGCAAGGATAAGATTGGAAGAAGCTCCTTTTCTCACGGAATCTCGCCAATATTAATGAGAAATGAAATAGGAGTTTGAAAGGGTTCTGCTCTCTCACCCTCTACCACCGTTTCTCACCTTCTTGTCCAGCCAAACGTGCAAGAGAGCGCCCTCCCTCAGCTTCGTTTCTTTTATCTCGAAGTGGTCCATCCAAACGAGCTGTAGTAGTACTATGGGCTCTAAGGCTAATAACTATGTGAACCTATTGAGTCTTCCACCCAAATAATTTTGTGAATGAGTGAAAATCTATGGTTCAGATAGTTGGTTGTCTGTTTTTGTGATATAAGTTCTCGTATGAGCGAAGAATTGTACCTGGAAATTATGTCAAGGATAGCTAGACTATTATTTACTATGGGAGTGTACATTTATGGTGACTCCAAGATTTTTTTTTCATCGATAAATTCAGGTGTTCTGGATAGCTTATGTGCACTTCAACTAATCTTGGAGGTCCAATCCCACCAACCACTTGCAGGGAACCCAATTATGACTAGTCCCTATTTGAAAGCAAATGAGTAGCGCTACAGCCACCGCACCAAAAATGCGGTGGTTGGCCACTGCACGCTATGTGGGGCCCACTCCGGGCCCCTCATGGATGATCCAAGCCGTTCAATAATTTTTTTAGAAAATACCGAGTGGGCAACAGCGAACATCAGCTTGATCCGATATGTGTAGGTGCTCGGATCAAGCTTCTCATCTTTGGAAAATTGGAAATCTTGGTTTCTTGTGTATAGAAAGATGAGAAACTTGATCCGAGCACCTACATATATCGGATCGAGCTGATGTTTCACAATGCCCATTCATTTTTTTTTAAATTATTGAATGGCTCAGATTATACGTGCGGGGCCCGGAGTGGGCCACCGCATTTTGGTGCGGTGGCTGTAGACTTTCTGAAATCAAATTACTTCGGAACTTATAAGAAGGGTTTATGGTCTGACTTTGTTTAGAAAATGACTTTTGTGGACATAACACGAGCATTTAAGTGGCGTCTTAATATCATCCCTTATTTCTGAAGTGCAAGGGAAGTTTGCATCAAATGCATGGCTGATTATGTTTAGATAATGACTTTTATTTAAGTGGTATAATCATCACCGATTACTGAATTCTAAGGAAAGTTTCCATCAAATGAAGGGCTGATTTTGTGGACCAAAATGGTATTAATGTTTCGATTAGGTGGACAAAAATAATCTAGTTTGTGACAGCCTGCTGGTTGTTGGCGTCTTTTGTTAGGCCACTCTAAGCCACAGGTGAATAGATTTTTTTTTCTTCTAAGAATTTTGAAGTAAATTTTGGCTTTTCAAGCAAAATAATGCCAAAATTATTCGACCCATTCAAAAATATTAGTCTGGAAAGAGAAAAAACATTGAACTGTATTTTCTTTGTGCATTATTGATACTCTGGATTTTGAATGATGGGGCTCTGGGCTGTTTTCTCTATGCCTTTTGGCTTTGATTTGGGGGTATCATAGCGGTCACCGTTTCAATGGTAAAACATTATGAGAACAACCACTACCTGTTTACCAATTTTTCCCTCGATCGAAATCGACGGAGGTTTCGGGAAACAAAGCCAACAAAAAAAATAAAGGCGAATGCGGCTTGTCTCCACAAACGGATTTGAGGTTCCTTGCCGTATTTCAGGACTTCACCGGAAAAGAAATGGCGAATGAATCAAATGCTATTTTTGGTGGTGATGAATTGACTCGTAAAAGAAGACCGTCACCCGCCAATCTTCAAGAACGGAATCGACCCATCGATTGGGCGGAATGAATTGATAGTTTAGTGAAGTGGGGTGTAGCGGAAGAAAAATAACAAATGAACTTTGTTATTTTTCCAAGGTAGATTTACCATCAAAAAGGACGGATCCTCATTGAAAGCAAGAGAGTTAAGTTAATCCTACTCCTAGGAAGACAAAAATAAGAACAAAGTGTAGACTTTGATTTGTTGAAGGAGTTTACAATGAAGCCAAAAGAGGCTATTTATAGAAAATAAAATGTGCAGGAAATAACTTCCTAACTTCTCACTACTCTTCATCATCTTCCAAGTGTCCAAATAACTTCCCACAAACTCCAAAGTGTGTAGGAGCATGCCACTTGTCCAAATAACTCATCTTCAACCTCAAAGTGTGTAAGACAATGACAAGTGTCTTTTTAACTTCCACATGTGTATAGGAGCATGCCAAGTGTCCTGCACTTTATTAAAATACAAACAAATAAACACTAGTTATATTATTAATACGAAATAATAAAATAGGAAGCATTCCCATAAACGCCACCTTTCGGTCGATCGACAGGCGGTGAAATATGGTACAAACAATGCCCCCCAAGTTTTTCTGCCTCCTTTACCTGTTGTTTAGGCACTATCACAGTTGGTACAGTGGACTCCCTAGTCCATACTCGATTTGGAACTGCTCTAGCTCTCATTTCAGGCCACTGGGTTGAATCCATCATCACCTGTTGATCTCTCCTTTCTCTTTCTGAAATCTTCCTCTGTAACCTTCTTTTCTGAGTATTGGTAATGGGCTCAAATTCCCGTACATTTGGGAATTTGGGATGTCTTACTGTATCCCATCCATGATGCTCCATATTTGGTGGAATCACCATTCTCCATTGGTATCCACCTCTGATAAAAGGCATTCTTCCCCTTGATCTCATACCCCTTGGATAAAAGCCTCTTCCCCTTCCAGTCATAAATGAAGGTGGATATATTAGGCCTGTATCTAGTTTCCCTGGTAATGCTGGAATCACAGGATATCCTTTAAATAGGAATGGTCCATCATCTTCCCCATACCATTTGAGTGATTCAGAAGGTATAAAAATTCCAGGGTCTTCACCTTCAAAAATCAACTTTGGTCCTACATAAATCTGCAAATCATTACTTCCCATGGTATTGAATCTAATAGAACCTTTGGCATAGGTACCATTATACTCTTTTTCTGCGATAACCTCTTCCCCTTTTTTGATTTCCTCATCACATCTTAGACAAAAATAATTCTCAAACTTCTGCCTCATCTGAACTTCCTCTTCTCCTTCCATAATTTCCTCTTCTTCTTGAATCCTTCTTTCAATGTGAGATGCCATTTTTCCTTTCTTCATTCTGGCAGTCACCATGTTGACCTCTACCAAAGGAAAAGGATCAATATCAATCCTCATCACTTCTTTATTTCCCTTAGCATATTGTAACAGGCCTTTCTGGATCAAATCCTGCACACAATTTCGAAATGTAACACAGTTGTTAGTATTGTGTCTGAAAGAATTATGCCACTTGCAATAATCTTTTCCCTTTCTATCCTTTTCAGGCGGGATCATATGCCCTGGTGACAAAGTTAAGAACTTTTGATTAATTAGTTCATCAAACAACTGATCAGCTTTGGATAAATCAAATGAGTATTGCCTAAAATTCGCTTGATTTCTCCTGTTTGGATGAGATGAAGGCATATTCACAGGCTTCTCAGCCTTTGTCAGAGTATCACAAATAATCGGCGCTTTCCCAATTACTTGGGCAACATCAATCTCGACATCACCCTCTATATCTTGGTAATATGTACCAAGTGATTTATTTTTTCTGTATTCTCCTTCCATCAGAATAGCCTCATATCCAATGGCTTTGGAAGTAAAATCAAATAAGTCTCTGAATTCAGTTCCAGTAAAATGTTTCTTGAAATCATAATCTAACCCTTCCTGGGCTATCTTTACTATTTCTGATTCAGGGATATAAAATTGACACTGATTCCTAATCTTTTTGAATCTGTTCATATACTGTTCAACAGACTCTGAAGGCTTCTGTTTGATTTTAGCCAAATCTGCTACTGAAATTTCTGGTGCATGCCTAAAGAATTGAGTGTGAAACTGTTCTTCCATTTCTCTCCAAGAATGAACAGAATTTGGAGGCAAGTTAATAAACCAAGAGAAAGCAGTTCTAGTTAGAGAATGAGGAAACAATTTTAATTTCAGAGCTTCATCCAAATCTGCTTCACCTATTTGCAGGCAAAATCTCCCAACATGCTCTATAGTTGATTGATTCTCCTCTCCATTGAAAAGGACTAAATCTGGGATTCTATAATGCCTAGGGAAAGGCACATTATCCACCCAACTTGGATATGGTTTTCTAAACATAGGTTTTTCAATTCTTCGTAATCCAGGACCATACATGTCCTGCATAATATTTGTAAGCTGAGCCCTTAAATAAGGCTCTTGAATTCTTCCAGTTTGATTCGGAGGAACAAAAGCTTCAGGCCTAATATCATAACCATATGGATGATCTTGTCTTTTTACGTTTGGTGGATCATACCCATAGAGATTTGGATCACCATTAGCCATACCTGGCACATTTCTATTTTCATTCCTAAAAAGATTTGTATAGACGTTTTGCCCTCCAAAGGCATTGTTTCCAATATTTCCAGTCTCTGTTCCCATAGGGACAGTAGTTGGTATACTTTGATAAAAGCTCTGATTTTGACCATTACTAACATTATTTGGAACTCTATTCATACCAGTAAAAACAGTTTCAAAAGTTGGATTTTCAAATACCTGTGTAGAAGGTATTGCAGTACTACGGTTCGCATATCCACTAGTCTGTCCAGGGTTAACATTTACGTTAACTGGGATTTCCACCGCTGGTTGATTTTGAATCCCTGCTGCCTTAAACATAGCCATCAAAGTTTTGGCTATTTCACTTTCTGGATCATTCAAAACTCTTGCACATTTTTGGACCAAATCACGTGACTCACTCTCTAGACCATTCGGTTGGCCTACTTCTGGACTTCTCTGGTCTGGATTCACAATATTGACTCCATTCAAATCACTTCCACCACTGGTATTGGCAGGGTTATTGTCATTGTTACCATCTGTTGGCAATTGATTCCTAGTCTTCGGTGCCATTACTTACTTCCAAATTAGTAACGAGCCCTTCCTCTAGCGCCAAAAATTGTTATCAAAATTCTTGTTTTCTTCCCAATCGACGGAGAATCGACGGGAAAATTGTATCGTAAGCTTGCTGGAATGTGGGTGTGAAAAGTGGAGTTTGGTTCCTTGCCGTATTTCAGGACTTCTTTGGAAACAAACAATGAAGTGGATGGAATATGGAAGAAGATTAACAAAATGGACTTTATTAACCCTCAAAGTAGAAGAACAATCAATCGAGATGATTGAGTGAACGATTACAAGTTAATTCTACTCCTAGAAAAGAAAAGATAAAGGCCTGATTGGCATTGTTTGTGTGTCCTTGAAACTGATACTAACTTGTACTTAAATAGGCCTCTTTACATTACATTTGAATTCAAAACTTCCCTCCAAAGTGGCAGTTGACAATTCCTTGGATTCTGATCATGGATCTCCTTCAACTGCCGATCATGCCCACGTTGAGAAAATTATCTCGTTGATTGCGGTTTCCATTCTCTTCAATCGTGGAGTCATGGAATCCGCCTCCATTTGACACTTGTCACCTGATCGACGGTCAAAAGTGTCAAAAGAACATGCCACGTGTAGGCCAATCGACGGACAAGACTTTTTATAGTTTCACCATCGATTTACCTCCATTCAGAATTATTAAGTTAAGTCCATGCTATCCCCACATTTGCCTATTTTTACCCCTGCCACGTGTCACCTAATCGACGGGTAAAAATATAAATATTATTTGTGGTACAAACACTACCCCCATTTCAATGGTAAAACATTCTGAGAACAACCACTTTGTGTATTCATTGCCAAATGGTAGGTCTGTCTTCGGTCCTCCCCTCTCATATCCCGATCAATTGGATATTGCATGATGATTGATATGGTGTGTTCGTGTGAAATGTATTTTCTTGCACCTAGAGGGCTGTAAATCAGGAGAGTCAAGCTGTTCATTAGTGTGCCTAAGCGCGGAGTGGGGAAGGGAAACGGTGGGGGTGCGTCGTGGGGAAGGGGGAGGCTGTGTGTGTTACTAGAGGGAGAGAGATTAGGTAGGTAAATGCACCGCTTGAGTTTGGTGGACATGAAAAGGGAGCAATGGTGGTAGGGTTCTTGAAATCTATTCTGAGAATGTAGTTTTTTTTGCTTGAGATTAAATTCTGTCCGGCTCATCCGGACAAAATGGGTTTTCCACTAGCACCCTTCGTGGGTCCGCTTCGCGCATTTTTTGGATAGTTCAAACCGTGCATTTTGTAAGGTTTGTAAAATAATGTATCTACGCAAAAAATCAACTTGTCCAGACAGTGATATTCATAGATATGTCAAAAATGGAGTTCTAGACAAAAAAATGGACGGCCTGGATCTGTGAACTGGTTTTTAAGTTAAACTGTCTATAGCAGTTCATTGTTTCGTCAAAAAACTCAACTTTTGACATACCTATCGATATCCGGACAAACTGATTTTTTGCATAGATACATTATTTTACAGTCCCTACAAGATGCATAATTTGGATAACCCCCAAAAAATGCGCAAAGGAAACCCACAGGGTGGCAGAAAACCCCCCTTTTCCACCTTATCCGAACAAAATTTACTCTCCTTATGCTTTTCTAAAGCAGAATGAAGGTGATGTAACCCGTTGTTGCAACTCCAGTTTCATCACCAAGTTGTTGAAACCCGTTTGAATCATCCATTAGTACTGTAATTAATGGGTTCAAATTTGCTCACAGCCTCTCTTATCGGTAAGAGTCTCTGAACAAATTCGAACCATTAATTATACCAATGTATGATCTAGATTTAGACTGTCTCGTCCGGTCCAGAACTTGGAGATAAGAGAACCCAAACCCTCTTCAATACTTGTAAAAAAAACGAACCTTAAGCTTGTGCAGCCGTGCTTCTTTGGTAAGGTGGTTTACTTTTGTACTTAATCAGTAGGATGTAAAGAGGTCAAGTTGTACTTAATCACTAGGATGTAAACAGGTCAAGTTGAATTCACAAAATGGACATATGTCTACTGATATTTATTAGCCGTCAGAGTTGGTTGTGTGGGGTATGCAGTGCATGAGCATGTGTTCGCAGGATCCAGGTATAAACAATCTCCTTAACTCACCGCCAAAAACTTCACCCAACTTCCCCAAAACTGACCTATAAGAAGACCTCTTCCCATCCCGTCTTCCTCACAAAACCAACTCAAGCATTACTACCTTATCAATCAACCTTCTTTCCCTGTCTTGAACTCTTCAGTACCACCAAATGGCTTTTTACAACCCTAAAACCCTCCTTGCTCTCCTCCTCGTCTTCAGCATCCTGCTTGCCACAACTGATCACACAATCGCCGGCCGCAAAACTCCAAAGAACGCAGACAAGAAACAGCCTCAGTTTCTGGTCGACACGGACGGCAGTTTCCTTGTTCCGGGCATCGGCCGTTTCATGTTCCCGATAAATGGACACGGGTTCAACCCGTTCACCTACAATCCAGTCACCGGCACCAGCGGAGGATCAGCCGGCGGCGGCGGCAGCAGCAGCAGCGGAACTGGTGGCGGCGCAAGCCCCAGCTACGTTCCCGGCGGCGACGATACGCTCATCCCTAACCCCGGTGTCGAGGTCCCCTCGGGCGGCGGCAGCCCTTCCGCACCAGCTAGTCCTTGAGTTTTCCAACCATTTCTCTTTTATTCAATGTCCAAGAAATAAACATGGCGGATGTGGTTTTTATTTTGGAGTCCAAGTATGCAAGTGTAGTGGAGTACTCTCCTTTTGTGTACTGGAGTTGTACTGTTTTGTTTTTGCAGAATGTGTGAGTTTTTGACATTGAATAAGATCGAAGAAGTTGGGAACAAATTTATGAGCACAGAGAGATATTCAAGGAGTTGTTTTCATGAATCCTCAAATGCAAAATGCAAACAGGATTTCAACCTCGGATTGTGCACTTGTAGGCCACCGGTTTTAAACAGTGATATCGGAAAACGTAACGGTGATACGGCGCGGCCATAGATGTATATCGGCCGATATTGGATCGTATTACTCGATTCGCAAGTAAATAACGGTATCGGGGGTCCAAAGTCCCGTTACGTAACGTCCTTGATTCCCTACACTACGGGAAGATAGAAAAATGGATACCTTGTAATGACACAGAGTTAGTCCTCTGTTCTTGACAAAACATTCCACCAGAATGTAACTCTATCAGCCAATATGTACAACAGAATCAACAGGAAATAATTATAATTATCTTCAGAATATCGTCGAACACTAACGTAATTGAAAGTTCTATCAAGAAGATAACTAACGTGTTCTACTAGCCAGTTTTAACTGGATGCCCGGGCCAACTTGCGTGCAGCTCAACTAATTTCAGGGCCCTGAAGTTAACGACTGAACAAACCCTTCGGTAAAGGAGTACTAAGGTTTGGAATGTTTTAATTCGCTGACATCACACCAGTAAGTATAATTGTGCTCTAAGACTGTATAAGAAAGGATCGTTTAGGCACACTAATGAACAGCTTGACTCTCCTGATTTATAGCCCTAGTGCAAGAAAATAGAATTCACATGAACACACCATATCAATCACCATGCAATCTCCAATCGATCTAGATATGAGTGGGGAATCAGAGACAGATCTACCATTTGGCAATGAAAACACAAAGTGGTTGTTCTCAGAATGTTTTACGACTGAAACGGAAGCCACATGAAGACCAGTGGGGGCACGTGCCCCCACTGCAATTTTCAATAATTTCACTTTTACCCGAAATTATAAATGCCATCACAATTTGTATTCAAAAATTATACACATTTTTTCTCTTATAACACTTACTCCTTGGTATCTTTGTCAATTTTTCAAAAAAATACTCTTTGTTTTCCATAAAGACTCGTTATGTGTGTGTGTGTGTGTGTGTGTGTATTGTAGCAAATTTTATGTCTTAAGTTCATTTCTTTCGTGTTATGGTTGTTTACTACAAGTAAAAGATAGAAAATTCTAAGACCATGCTCAATGGTGCCCCCGCCGACCTAAATTCCTAGCTACACCACTAGAAACGGTGGCCCGGCCCCATGCCCCCAAATCAAAGCCAAAAGGCATAGAGAAGACATCCCAGAGCCCCGTCATTCAAAATCCAGAGTGTCAATAGTCAATAATGCAGAAAGAAAATACAATTCAATGTTTTTTCTCTTTCTAGACTAATATGTCTGAATGGGTCGAATAATTTTGGCAGGCTTGCAAAACCAAAATTTACTTCAAAATTCTTAGAAGAAAAAGAAATCTATCCACCTGTGGGGCGTGGCTTAAAGAGGCCTAACAAAAGACGCCAGCAAGCTGTCACAAACTAGATTGTTTCTGTCCACCTAATCGAAACATTAATACCGTTTTGGTCCACAAAATCAGCCCTATATTTGATGGAAACTTTCCTTAGAGTTCCGTAATCAGTACAGATGACACCACTTCAATAAAAGTCATTATCCAAACAAAATCAGCCATTCATTTGATGCAAACTTCCCTTAGAGTATTTCAGCAAAAAGGGATGATTAAGACGCCACTTAAATGCTTGTGTTATGTCCACAAAAGTCATTTTCTAAACAAAGTCAGACCATAAACCCCTTCTTTAAGTTCCGAAGTAATTTGATTTCAGAAAGTCTACAACCACCGCACCAAAATGCGGTGGCCCACTCCGGGCTGCGCACGGATGATCCGAGCGGTTCAATAATTAAAAAAAAAAAACGAGCAGAACTGGAGTAATCCTCAACCGATGCGGATATGGATGGGGGAGGACCGAGGATAGACCTACTTTTGACAATATAAGCATAAAGTGACTACTCATAGAAAATTTTATCGCTGAAATAATAGCAGTCCTCGTATACCTCCAAAAAGTGAGGAACTCAAAGAGTGTTTTGCCGTGGGGAAAAAAATGGAAATAAAAGAAGGGAAAGTTGCATGCAGCCATAAGAATGCACAGTTAGTCCTATGTGCTCGACATATATTCCACCAGAACTCAGCACTCTGATCTCAATATTTCCAACACCAGTTTAAGGAGTTACCAAGAAAACCTTATCGAATACTAATAAGTACTTGAAGTCTCTGTCCAGAAGAAATACGAGGGTTCAACTATGGATGCAAGACAAGCCAAGTTATTCAAGCTCGACTCATGTTCCCGCATTACGAGCAGGTTCGAGATTATCAAGCTAACTTTGAACACATTTTGAATCTCCTACATATTACAAGCTTGACCAGTAAATTTAGTTGTGCTCCAAGGCTAATAACAAAAATCAAGCTCAACTTGCAACGGGATCAATAGAAACTCATTTGAGATAAGCTCCAAGGTACACAAGCCAAGACTAAACAAAATGGGTTGCTCTCTACAATAGTTCAAGCCAAACTTTCAGCTAAATATTTGTCTTTAGGCTAATGACAATAGTCATGTTGTTTATGCTAAATGGCATTTTAGTTGATGTATGCGAGGATATTGACCTGCCTAGAAATACATAAAAACATGGGCTTTAGTCCATTTAGTTTAGTGGAAACACCCTCTAAGCTTGACCCGGCTTAGTTATAGCCCTAGGTTAAAAAATACTCTCATCGTCCCACTTTTTTGTGCCCTCATTCTTTTTTGTGATGTCCCAAAATGATGTGCTTGTTTCAAAACTTTTCAATTAAACACATGTTAGTAGGTTCAATGTATGCATTTATATCTAGGTTCATTCACACATCTTTTTCAATGCATTCATTAATTAGGTCCATTTCATTTAGAGGTCTAGGAATTCG
Source organism: Rhododendron ovatum (assembly GCA_019656835.1). Taxonomy (NCBI): domain Eukaryota; kingdom Viridiplantae; phylum Streptophyta; class Magnoliopsida; order Ericales; family Ericaceae; genus Rhododendron; species Rhododendron ovatum. The sequence goes on from CM033795.1 coordinate 621,163, forward strand.
AAGAGTCTTTCCCATGGATTCAAAATTGAGATGTAATCTTTCATTTGGAATAGAGTTGATTAATGAATTGAGTTTTACAAGGTTAAGGCCTTTGTAATAGGGGTTTGGACTGCGGTCCTTCCTTGCAAAAATCGCCTAACCCTTGCAAAGGTGAAGCACCTCTATCTCTCTTTCTCTCTCAACTTCTTCTATTCTCTCATTTCTTCTACTTTGCACACTTATTCAAGCAATATTCTTATTTCCCCACCCAAACCACCACGATTCCAGTTGTAGGCAGCAATACGCTAAGGGTTCTAAATCTGTCCTACGTCAAACAGGTAGGGTATTTCCCCAACTTGAGGAGAATAAAAGATGAAGATACCAATGCAGGAAGTATCTCCTCTATGTACAAAAGGATTTACCATTAACTACAGCTGGCGCAGTTGCTATCAAGGTAATCTCTCCTTGGCCGGACATGATGCTTTCTCTACCAGCATTTGATGGAGCTCAAAGACATACACAACTCAACCCAAGCAAAATCATTCAGCTACATGAATCCCGCTTCTCAGTTGTAGAACCATATTTCAAACCTAAATGCATTTCCATCAAGTGTTTTCTATGGCTTAGAAGCATGTTCTTTTTGAACTTCTATTTTGTAGTGGGCTGAATGTGACGGTTCGGTCACGGTCACTACGCTTGGCAGAAGACCAGGGTCAGCCCCTAAAATCTGTCTGGTACGAATGAGCCTCTAACTGGGCTTATAGGCTTGGTAGTATTGTTCGGCAACGACAATACTCGAGTTAGGAGCTGAAGGCTATCAACTTAACCCGAATACAAACTGACCCTCTTCGGTTTGGCCACGGGGGCTCGACCACCCTTTTCATGCCAGTTAGCCCACATGCTTGTAACCACCTTATCCAGAGTGGCGGGTATGACGTCACCTGAAGCGGTTATGGAGCAAGATAACCATGGATGCGCATGGGTGAGAGCTGGTGCTCATAATTGATAGCTGCCTTATTCATGACGTCATGGGTGACATCGGCCGAGGTGGTTACCAAAGCGTGTCAGGCACGTGTTCAAACTTTAAGAGCAATGCAAATCACACTATATAAAGTAAAGGAAGGAACCCTAATGAGGTACTCACTCTTCTCCACCCCAAAAAACCCTAGTACTTTCCTTATCTTCCTCCGTCTTCTGACTTGCTCGTCGGAGGGTCATTCTGGTGGTTGGCCAAATTGACACATTTAGTCGTGCGTTCCCTGTGTAGATTAGGCGAAGGGCTAGGCGAACTCAGCTGTTGAACTAGGAGCTCAGGAGAGGTCCCCTAATTCAGATCAACAACCCCACATATTTCTAAACAAAAAATCACGAAAACTAAAATAATAACTGTATTTAGGACGAATTAATTTAGACAAAAAAGTCAGCCTTACAAACCATGTCAAACATGTCAACCAATTAATGGGATCCACCACAATAAAAGGCATACGAACTCTCCTCCTTTGCATGTTGTAGGGCTCATTTGACCAATAGCAGGCACTTCATCACTATGATTCTTATCACGTACAATAACAGATACTCAAGCATAACCCTTCATATAATGTCGATTAAAGCCACAAAGTGCTCGAATATACATTTCTACAAAACCACATTATGCAAATGATCATAACAATGAACACAAATCAAAGCAGAAGCAAGAAGAGGGCGGAAAATCACCTAAAAAAAAAAATCAGATGCCGACCATCTTGAAGACGATGAAGCAGAGGAAACCGAAGAATATGAGCAGGAAGAGGTAGTCTAGGAGCACGAAGAACTTGGTCGAACCATGGTTCCTCATCACATTCTTCGGCTTCTTCTTCTGCTGCTGCTGCTGCTGCCTCGGAACGGTTTCCTCCAGAGGTTCAAGCTTCGCCATTTCCGTACGAATGTTATTGAATTTTCGGAATCACAATCTAGGGTTTCAAGAGCAGACGATCCCGTTCTCTCTCTCTCTCTCTCTCTCTCTCTCTCTCTCTCCTCGAAGCACAAGGGCGGTCGTTTTGTACAGTTGTACCGTGGCAGCGCGCTTTGTTACGGTTAAGAAATCACGTGCATAGCTTGTGAGGGCTCAAAAGAGGATCAAGTCTTTGGTCTTACTATTATTTGTGTAGGATCTTCCGCTCCTGCACTCCATTCTCGTTATACGCTCACGCTTTCAATCATGGCTCTTTGCTTGCGAATTTCGCTTTCAATCATTGCTCTTTGCGTGTGAATAATTTTAGTAATTTGTTGTGCTTTTTAAAGACGCTTTCACTCTCATGCTCTTGCTCACGCACGCGCATTATGTGACTTGGACCCATATTGGTCCCGCATTATCGCGTTTCTTTTTTTTTTTCTGATTTCCTTTCATTTTTTATCAACTTATTATTCGTTATCCTCATCATAACACTCTAGAAATTATACACAAGTAATCAAATGATTTTTTTTTAGGTGGAATTATTACATACTTTGATCACCCAGAAACAGGAGAAGCAATCTAAAAACAAATAACTCTTGATCGTGTTTTCATCCAATGGTAAAATCGTGCATGCATTCTTTAAATAGAGGGTATTGTATTATCTGCAGTGCTGCTTCTGCTGTGTAGAATATATTGTCTGAAGTGAAGCGGGCGCTAGGTGGCAACCCGGATATCCCGACATAAGAGGTTGGTAGCGGGCGGTATAGACGGTATCTCTTTATTATTCGTGATATTGGCGTTAGTTCTTATCTCTATTTGCATTTTAGCAGGTTGGTCTGGTATAAGAAGTTATGGGAATCCTTCTTCATCTAAAGAAGTGCTTGCTCGCAGTGCTGTGCCCAGACAAACTTAGCATCTCTCTTCAAGAGGTACATAACAAAATGACGTTGTAGGCACTTGATTACCATGATGAGAATATGAGATGACTTCCCGGACACCCTCTGAGCAAAAAAATACTCAGCATAGTAGAGTCATAAATCAATTCATATGTCAACTAATCCCCTTCCCCAGTCAAAAGCAGACCATCCATGCCGGGACTAGGAAATTCAAAAGAAATTACCCATTTCAGTGCAGAAAACTCGATAACTTTTGGTGAGTCTGACAGACAGTTCTATTTGAATAACCAGAAAGAATAAAGGCTGAAAAAGAAGCTGCAAATACAAGTGCAGATTTGGCCATCTATAACTCGGAAAGCAGTAGCTAGGGATCATTTAGACGAGCCTGAACATCTAGTAAACATGAAAGAGGAATTGGTATGTCTCATATGAATCTCAACTCAAGAACAAATGCCAACACAAAAAAAGAATTACACACGGTATTGTTGTCCTATCACAAGCTTCTTCTTACAATACATTTTAGCTTCCCCTCCTATCCCGACAATCAAAATACAAATACAGAAAAAGGAAAGAAAAAGATAAATAGTCAATGGTATTAGATTAAAAGTGGTTTAGCGTCCATAACCTACAGCAGCCTGGTAGACAAAGATCGCCAATTATGAGCACGTTCTTCGTACAAGCATATCTCCGTCTTGAAACAATGGAAATGATGATTTCGGTAACCCTCTTCCAACTGCTATTTCACCATAAAACTTACACATGGTTCAATTGTATGTACTTTCAAGTCATTTACACAATCACTCCTGCAAACCATTAATCACACGAAAGCACCTCGGTTATTCAAGATGCAACCACATAATAAAACTATGAAAGGTTAGGTCAGAATAAGCTCTTTTGAGAGGCTAAAAAAAGGGTCCGCAAAACGAAGCCCTAATTAAAATCCGTTTCTCACGCGGATTAGGACATCATTCATTACAATACAGCCCACGGAATGCATTTGCATTGGTCTCTATGCGTTTGGGTACAGGTAGGGCTATCCTAAGACATCCTGATTCCCGAGGCTATGAGACCCCACAGCAGCACTTTAGTTTCATCATACCTTGTGGGAATTGCTTGGTGAACCGGACTTTGCTTCCATTGATGCTTCTGATATTCGAATGTCAGCTTTCTCGTTTGAATAACTGCAAAAGTAATTTTCAGTATTACTCACCACAGAAATTTTCATTGAATTCCCCGCAGAAATTTCCATTGAATTCCCCGCAGAAATTTCAGTGCTACCCGGCGGCAGCTGACACTACTCAGACTAACAACTGGTGGTCATCTCGATTGATAGTATCTTACACCTTGTCAAATGGCAGAAGAGATAACCAAACAGTCACCACATTTCAACAAGAGAACCGGGAATTTACACATTGTATAAGCCATTATGTTAAAAACATACTACAATCCATCAACTGGACAAATGTGATCTACAGTTATGCAGTCATGTATGGAACCTGCATGATTCTGCAACTTGGACAAAGAGAACTAAAATATCGTCAAGAAACTGCAGATTGCTATACACTACTTCAATTCTTATTGTCCTGTCATTTCAACAAATTATAACTGGTTGATAAACAACTCACGTGGATAGTATGGTAACCCAGATGAGCTCCACGCAGTCCACCCAAAGAAGCCTTTGCTCTATGGGGACCACACCATAGGTAATCAAGTGAGCAAAAGGCCATAGCTTCCATCCTGCCTGTCAAGCAAATTACAATGAAATAAGTTTTTTGCATCACAATAACAGATTATAGACTCGCTAAACATTTTTTTACTTGAAACCGCTTTTCTCTAGAATCTAATGATAAACTATAACCATGGAACTGCTGTTAGACATATCAAATCATTCAGAACCCAGTCTTAATTATTCATGTACAAATAGCCAGGAGGAATACACCTTCAACTGATTTTTCATGATCTAAAAAACCACAGAACTGCTGCTATATTATCAAATGATTCGGACCCAGTTCTGTTGATGTATTGATAGATTTTAAATCTTCAGGAGGAATACCCCTTCAGAAGTTTAGAGTGTCATATTGCCGATCAAAAAAAAATTGAGCGACATCGATAATAACTTGTATTTGGAGACTTCCAAACTGATATCAAACTTCCCAAGCATGCACCAAAAATGGGTCAGTTTACTCCTCACACCCAGGACTGTTGCAATAACAATCAGACCAAACAACTGTCATGTTCCACTGAGTTTTTCTTCTTTTTTAATTATTTTGTTTATTTTTCTATTTTTTTTGGGAGGGATTCCAAATTATATTACCAAACAAAGAGAACAAGTACAAAACAACCAATGGCATACCCTCCCACACCTCAGCCTCATCAAAGGCCAAACCAAAAACAAACATAGGACAACCTCAAGTCCCCTGAAAATTTCTACTCCTACCAGTGTGTAGAATTTTTGTTGACACATTCCGCTGAGTTTCTTGACTCCTAATTTGACAAACTCCGCCAAATGTCTGACATACTTTTTTGATCTAACTATTGTAGCACCCAAGTTGGTCTAGTTCATTAAAAATAAGTAAAGATAGTGCACTGCAGCCCAGTTCAAATTTCAAACTAGAAGAACAAAGTCCTTGATGTTTGGACAATTAAATTCATCTTGATTCACACTACTAAGAGAACACATAATGACCAGTTGCATACGCAAAGGAGCAAGCGGTTTTTCTAAATCGAACTAAATGCATTCCTTAGGTTTCAAATTAAAGACACATCTTAGAGCAGGCCCAGTTCTGAAAAGTACGTGTTTTAACCAGAAAGCTTCACAAACTAATCACTAATGCATATGGTAAACATGCTAGTCATCAAGAATGACTTGGAAGCACCCAAAATTGCACAGATGCAAAAACGCGAAGGGATTCTTACAGTCAACATTGGCCAAAAGGTTGCCTTCAGTTCGTTAAAAGTATTTTCTGGGGACTCCAGACGCAAGAAACCCAAAACAACGAAATAGATGCTGTTCCAAAGTGCTGCCCATGCAGTTTGGTCAAATGCCACTTTTGCAGGGACTACCCACCAATCATCAAAAGGGATAAGAGCCTGAAAGCAAAAGTAAACGATTTCAGCCATTACAGCAACCTTCAAGAAATTAGTTGGAAGGAACAAATTATGAACTAGTAAAAGTCTACAATGATCACCTCACAGAACTGGTAATAATAATGAGAAAGGAACCCATGAAGCAAGAACCCAACAAGGCCTGATCTAAACATACGTGTCCGATCAAATTCAAAAAGCGGTTTCCCTTCATAACACTGCAAATTCAGTAGCATGTGACTAAGAATCAAGATAAAAACAACTTGAGGTGTATAATAACCGTTAAGAATTATCATTGGAAACACGTACTTGAGCAATCCAATCTCCCATTGAGTAGACAACACCACTAATCACCATTTTCGCTAATACCGGGTTTGATTTAAGAGCTTCTTCATAGGCAACCCAATTGTGTTCAGGTGCATATCTCAGTACCTCATAGAGGGTCCATCCCTGAAAAATACATATGAAAACAAGCGAGGTGTCTTAATTTAGTATCCCAACTATGTAACTATTATGATCTTAGCCCAACAAAAAATGAATAGGAAAACTAAATTTGATCCTCCCGATCAAAAAAATAAATAAATTTGAGCCTATTGAATTTTCTAACAAAACCATACCGAGCCTTAAGTCCCAATCAATTGAGGTCTCTCTCGACTAACTTTTCTATTGCCCTTAGTTCTGAGTTAGAAGGCTTGTGGGCAGCGTGCCTTTGGAATTTCCGGATTTCGAGACGCGAGGGCCCAGATCGAGGGAGCGCGAGCGGGGAAGCAAGCGCTCGCAAAATACAGAGTCGCCACTCGGGTTTTGAAGGTCCGACACCCAAGGAACCGTATTTTGAAGCACTTGCCGCGCTGTTTGATTTGAAAAAGTTAAGGAACCAGTCCGTCGTAACCATATCTGGGTTCGGGAGCCAGGTTACGAGAGGGGAAGGGTTTTATGGCACCCCTCTCGCCCAATCCGGAGATCGGTCTCTACTTAGGCATTTACGAAAATGTTTGTTTGCGATTCTGTTTGATTAATCAATTTTTTTAGCCAATTAGGGCGGGGGAACAGTTTAAGGGGATTAAAACTGTAACAGTTTGCAGGATGTGATAAGATATGACATGGATGAGCAGTTAGTATAGGATGAGAACAGACTGCTGTGGGAGTTTAAACAAACTGGGAGGCCCCTGTTTTGGAGTGACGTGCGTAGGAAGAAACCAGTATGCACTGAACAAGTCACTGCATGTTGTTCACTCCTGCGTGCACAACTCCAAGACACGCGCGCGCCGGTGAGCTCAAACCCACAGCTCTTATTCTCAAACCATCTGGGCTCTGGAAGGACCAGTGCACACCCAGGACAAACCACGCAGTTTATAGGCAGCATAATATAGAGTTTAAAGGCTGTAAAGCCTTACAAATTAATAAAACACCCCATAAACAGTGTGGGGACAAAATAATGACCTAAAACCAAGCTACCCGTGCAAGGCCACTCACTGGTCAGAGGCATACTATCGCGCGATGTAGTCACTCTGGCGCGCGAGGATGCGCCCTGGCGCACTGTCGCGCGATGAAGCCAGTCTGGCGCGCGATGGTGCGCCCTGGCGCGGACCAGTATTTGGTTTACACATTTCTGGGTTCTGGGACAGGTCCAGAATGATCCCAGGGGTACTCCAAAACAGAAGACATGCAAATTGAACTACGGCTAGCAATTTCTAACAAAGGAAAGCAGTAAACTGGTTATTAACATGCTCAACAGAGTGATCTATACACGAAATAAAGCACAAAACAGTAGGACACCAATCCCCACGCGGTCCATCTCATGCAGCACCGGAGTGTCGCGCGAGAGAGTGGGACCATCGCGCGCTGGTTCCTACCATGACGGTTTTTGAAACCTTGCCAGCTTTAGGACCAGGACTGGTATTGATTACCAACCTTGGCCCTGCCAGCCCCCCTCAGGGATCAGAACAGAAAACAGAACAAAGGTAAGCTATACCTTTGGTTTTGAGTTTGAAAGGTGTTTGAACTTTGATATTTGAGGGCTTGATTGAGGAGTTTGGGTGGTAGAAGCAAAGAACAAGCTTTGTTCTTGGAAGGTTGAGGTGTGAAAATAGAGGATGGTGACCCAAAGTATACTCTTTTGAAATTCTTGAACCCTTTGAAAGAAAAACAAAGGGGGATATATATAGAGAAGGATGGAGGTGAATCTGGTTGGTGTAATGAGAGGAGCTCAGCCAGTCCACGAGGCTGGTTGAGGTTTGCTTGGTGGCTAAGCATCCTAGCTGATAAAGGTGATGGGGACAGCTTTGACCATCGCGCGACATAGTGAGTCTGTCGCGCGATGGTGCGCCCCGGCGCAGGATGGTTGTGCCCTGGCGCGCATCAGTAGGGTTTTTGGTTTTTTTTTTTTTTGAAGTGGCTTAGGCTAGGTTAGGTTCAAGGGTTTTGCAAACACTCAAAGCTCAAACACGCTATCATTCCCAGGGTGTTCTTGATCCATTTCATCATCGGGGAATCAAAAACCGTAAGTAAACTAATCTGGAAGCCCATTGGGGTGTCTACAAGGCTACTTCTGGCTAAGGCAGGGTACTCTCAGTTCTCCCTCCCTCTTTTTGCTTGTTTTGGAGGTTTTGCTAAATTTATTCAGAAAAAGATTGAGCAGGGAGGGTTTTCACACCACCCAAAATGCAAAGCTTTGAAGTTGTCTCAGAGAGCATCTCCAAATGATCCAGGCTGATTACGAGTTCCTTCAGCTGATAAATGAGGCACTAAAGACAACCTTTCACATTTCAGCCGAACAAAGACTGAATAAAAATCTTGTGTTGTTTGCTGGGGTGGATTAGGATGATCTAACCAAAGCTGCATTGAGTCAGATTTTAAACATTCCCAAATGCAAGCTGCCATGGAAGCATCTTCGGGTTCCTTCAGTTTCATCTAGTCCAAAAGCTGAGGACTGTATACCATTAAAGCAAAGGTGGAATGGGGAACATATGTGTGTGCCCCTAACTAGGGTGGGTGGTCTGAGATTTATATCTCTAAAGGAAAAGCCACCATGCTGAGGCACCTGTGGGCAGTATCTGAAAAGGTTACAGGTTTTGGGTTAAGTGAATTAACACTTCAGTGATTGAGCAATGAGCACTACTATTTACGAAGTATGGTGCAGCCTGGGGACTAGTCTTCGACTGTTAACGAGAATTGGGGCAGCCAGTGATTAAACATATTTTCAGGGATGCCAAATCGAAAGCAATATCAGATTAAAGCTGAGTTCTTGGGAACCAGTGGAGCATTCCATTGTTAAAGCTCCTCTTGAATGTTGTCCTCTTCGCTCTTCCAGTGTTACTTGTTTTAGCTCTGTTGATTTTTTATCCCTAAAAATCCATGTTCCATTCCGTTTTCCAAGTGGAGTATCCTCCCAGTAGTCTTGTAGCAGATTTACTTCCGTTTGAATGACAAGATATTTACAAAAACGAAAACAAAAATTCAGATAAGCAGACAAATATCAATATTCAAGAGTAGACTTGTGATTTTCACTCAAGAAAGTTGACAAATTTGAGTCATCGTAATGGAAAAGGGCCCAATCTTATGCATGTAACAAGAAGTGATACTTCACCATAACCATATAGAAAACCTCATCTAAGAATTTGGGTCAACTTACTTGCCAATAATCATGATCAATGGTGAGCAACTTGGTGATAGCAATAGTACCAAAACCCAGAACAATAGCAGCATTAATTCCCCTACCCACAAACTTATCATAATCTTCAGACCCAAAACTAGGCATACGGTTCTCTCCCTCCAATTCCTGTCCAATCCCAACATTGGGTTCTTCTTCTTTATCCTTTAAAACCCTGGCCTCCGCAGTAACCACCTCCCTGTCCTCCGCGACCGAGTTAACAGCCCAATTGGGCCTCTTTTTGGTGGAAAGAACTGAATTCAGAGATGGGTTTGATTTAGACAAGATTCGGGAAGAAGGGAGCGAAAGAGTGATGCAAAATGAATTGGGATTCTTTGATTCTGTGGTGGGTTTGGTAAGTGGAGAGAGGATATGGGCAGTGATGCCTGTTAAAGAAGCCATGTTTTTGGAAGTTGAGGAGGAAGAAGAAGAAAAAGAGAAAAGTTTAATAGGATGAATCTGGATGCCCGTTGGCGGTTTAGTGGTGGCATATAAATTGGTTGTATGAACGAATGGGAATGCGTTTTCCTGCTGCTGGTTTGCAAATCCATGGTCGCGACGTCTAATCGCTATTACGTCTAAAGTAGTCTTTCGAATTCATCTCTATTTACTGAAATTTACAAGAGCCAAGATTGGAAAATGAGAGCTCAGAATGATAAGGGAAAATTTCAAAAAAGCCCCTGAACTTTCTGACAACTTGCAAAAAAATACCTGGACTTTCACTATTAAAAAAAAACACCTGAACTTAGCATTTCGTTAGCAATTAAACCACTGCCGTCCAATTCCGTCAATTTTTAACAGATGGAGCAAACGAAAGGTGTTAACTTTTTATTTTTTTACTTTTTACATTCAAAAATTACTTTTAACTCTTTCTTTTTTTATTGGTAAATAAATATGCAATTAAGTTCTTTTTTTTCTTATTATTTATCAAAAATTACTTTAACCCTATTTTTTATTTTCAAATTTTACCTTTCCCCCCTCCCCCCCCCCCCCCCCCCCCCCCCCCCCCCCCCCTCTCTCTCTCCCTTTTTTTCTTATTAGAATCGACTCCACACCACCAATTAACCCCACAACCAACCGCCAAAGCCTTAGCCACAATTTCAGAAATTCAAAAGTTCTTTTAACCTCCTCTTTGTAACCTTTTCTTTTTTTTTACTACTTTTACTTCCAAAAATTACTTTTAACTCATTCTTTTTTTTAATCATAAATATATATGCAATAAATAGTAAAAATGGGTTAAAGTTATTATTATAAATAGTAAAGATTAGAGTTAAAGTAATTTTTGATAAATAGTAAGCAAAAAAAACTTTATTTCATATTTATTTACTACTAAAAATAAAGAGTTAAAAGTAATTTTGGAAGTAAAAAATATAAAAAACAAGAATGCTAAAAAAAAAGAGTAATTTCGAATTTCTAAAATTAGAGCTTGAGCTTTGGCAGTTGATTGGTGGAGTGGGGTTAAAGTTCTAAAAAAAAAGAGGGAGAGAGAGAGAGAGAGAAAGAGAAGGGGAAAGGTAAAATTTGAAAGTAACAAAAAAGATGGTGGTTAAAGTTATTTTTGTAAATAGTAAAAAATAGAGTTAAAGTAATTTTTGTTAAATAGTAAGAAAAAAAAAGAACTTTATTGCATATTTATTTACCAATACAAAAAAGAAAGAGTTAAAAGTAATTTTTGAATGTAAAAAGTAAAAAAAAATAAAAAGTTAACGCCTTCCGTTAGCTCCATCCGTTAAAAATTGACGGAATTGGACGGCAGGGGTTTAATTGCTAACGGAATGCTAAGTTTAGGTGTTTTTTTGTTAATAGTGAAAGTTCAGGTGTTTTTTTACAAGTTGTCAGAAAGTTCATGGGCTTTTTTGAAATTTTCCCGAATGATAATGGGAGTTTATAAATGTAACCGTGAATTTACTGTATGTAATGTTTATTAAATAAAGCCACAAAATTTTATAAGAATTTGTTACATACAATCAAACAAACAATCGAGAACTTCCAAAATTACTTTGGGTTATCCCTTTTAACTCTTTCCATCCCCCTTTTCTCTCACATCGTCATGTTTAAATTCTAGAGTTTGAAATTTTGGCAGCATTTCAAGTTTTAGAATATAATATTGTCAGCAAGTTTTGAACTCAAGAGTTTGAAATTTTGTTATAATTTCAAGTTTTAGAATATGATAGTGTGTATAGATTTCTCTTGAAACTCTAGAGTTTGCAAACTCTAGACAATATGGAAGAATGATAAGTTTCAAACTACAGAGTTTTCAAGTTTTGTAATCTGACAATGTCGGGCCAGAATCAGTTTAAAAATGGAGGACTAATTATTGTCTACAATTTTCAAACTCTAGAGTTTGAAATTTTGTCAGAATTTTGAGTTTTAGAATATGATATTGTCGTCAATTTTCAAACTCTAGAGTTTGAAATTTTGGCATAATTTCAAGTTTTAGAATCTGACAATGTCGGGACAGAACCAGGTTAAAAATGGAGGAGTGATGAGTTACTTGTTGTTGTGATTTCAGCTCTGAAACTACAACATCCATGGCTACATCTTCCTTGTCAACTTCCACTTCCATTGCACAGCCTCCTAATCCCCAATCAAAATGCACATTGCTCTCATATGTTGGATCAAAGACTTCTTTACCAATGGAGGGAGAAGAAGCAATGGAGGTTTCCATTGAGAGGTAGAAGGAGTGAGGTGAGAGTTCGGAGGCAAATGTGGACTGGGTTTACGGTGGGAGGTGGGAGCTCCTGGAATGGTGGTGGTGGTGAACCTGGAACAGAAGTAGGAAGATGAAACCTGGAAGAAGAAAATGAGATTGAAAATATGGAGGAAAATGTGGGTTATGGAGTATATGTTATAGATGTGGTTATATATTTGTGATTGTATGTAATAAAAGTAGGGATATTTTTGTAAGGGCATTTTTGTCTGAATATTATTTACTCAAAAATAAGTTACATGCAGTAAATTCGCAGTTACATTTATAAACTCCCATGATAATTGGGGGTGGAAGTGAGAGCGAAAAGTATTACTGAATAATGACGTAAAGGCATAGGAGTATGCATGAGATGATGATTCACAAAGCTCCCTTGCATCCTTGGTGCAGGAAATTTGTTTTCAGATTTTTTTGATTAAGGTACTTCTGATAAAATCATGAATAAGGTAAAGTAAATAAAAAGGAAATGTCTTTTTCCTGACAAAAGTACTACACACATAACGGTTGTATAAAATACAATACATAACTAATATCTAGCCGTCCATTATCGTAATAAATATTAAAGGATAAAAAAAAAATTAGGTTTGCATGAATGAAGGCTAGAATCTCACACAAATTAAAATTATCAAAACACCAAAAAGAAGGTTACAAATTACAATGATGATCTTTCTTTGTTGGAAAAACATGTTAGAACTTCTTTCCTTTTTTTTTTTTTTGATCCGAACATAATAGAACTTCAAAACCATAGCATAGAAGGACCAAAAACTTTAAGTAGAAAAGGTCCCACCGAGACTTGAACTCGGGTTACTGGATTCAGAGTCCAATGTCCTGACCACTAGACCATGGGACCTTATTTATGCTTTGGGAACGCAAAGTTTTATAAATATATCTTAACTAATAGCATGTGGAATTTGTAATTCAGTATCCAAATGCTCTACCACGACACCATCTATTCTTGATCGGTAGAGAGTAATCCAAAACCTAATGAGAAAAACCCTAACCAAATCTCTCTCCACCTCAATCCCTCGACCTTTCCGTCCGTATGTCCATGGCAGAAGGTACCCCTTTCCTGTGCACACACCACCAAAACCCACAAAATTACACCCAAATGCAAATTTCAGCTCAAATCCCGGGTGGGTATTCACCAATTCAGTCCCACTGCCAGAATGGGTTTAACCCTTCAGTGACGTCTCTGATCTCATCACAGACCCCAAAAGCCTCCACCCCTCCCCATGGGTCCGCCAAATTCTCAACCTTTTGGACAATTCACCCAACATGGAGCAAAATCTAGATTCTTATTGCCTCAAGTTTCTGATCAAATTGCCTCCCAGCTTCGTGGCCTTCGTGTTGCGGGCCGAGGTGCTTCGCAGGGAATCCGATGTGGCTTTCAGGTTCTTTCACTGGGCTGGTGAGCAAAAGGGTTATGCTCATAGTCTTGAATGTTATGTTGTATTGATTGATGTGTTGTCTGTATCTGGTGATTTGGATAGGATTAGAGGTGTGTTTGGTGGATTTAAGGATACGGGTTTGTTGATGAATGTATCCGCGGCGAATTCGTTGATTAGGAGTTTTGGGGGACTTGGAATGGTGGAGGAATTGTTGTGGGTGTGGTGTCGAATGAAAGAGAATGGGATTGAGCCAAGTTTGTACACGTATAACTTCTTGATGAACGGGTTGGTGAATTCGATGTTTATTGTATCTGCAGAGCGGGTGTTTGAGGTGATGGAAGGTGGGAAAGTTGGACCGGATGTTGTGACTTATAATACGATGATTAAGGGGTATTGTAAGTCTGGGAAGACCCAAAAGGCAATCGAGAAATTTAGAGAAATGGAAGTGAAGAATGTGGAACCTGATAAGATTACGTATTTAACTTTGATGCAGGCGTGCTATTCGGAAGGTGATTATGATTCTTGTTTGAGTCTCTACCAAGATATGGAAGAAAAGGAATTGGAGATTCCACCTCATGCGTATAGTCTAGTGATTGGAGGGCTTTGTAAAGATGGGAAGTCTTTTGAAGGCTATTTTATTTATGAAAATATGATTCGGAGGGGCTGTAAAGCCAATGTGGCGATATTCACTTCTTTGATGGATTCATATGCCAAATGTGGGAACATGGAAGAGGCTTTAGGGCTTTTCAAGAGAATGAAAAGTGATGGGTTTGAACCTGATGAAGTTACTTATGGGGTAATTGTCAATGGTCTATATATGCAAAAGTGGGAGGTTGGAGGAGGCCATGGAGTATTTTGAATTTTGCAAAGGTAGCAATGTGGCTATTAATGCCGTCTTCTACTCAAGTCTCATTGATGATCCTGGTAAGTCCGGGAGGGTAGATGAAGCTGAGAAACTTTTCGAAGAGATGGTTGAAAAGGGATGCACGCGGGATTCGTACTGCTATAATGCACTTATCAATGCTTTAGCTAAGAGTGGGAAGATTGATGAAGCATTAGCCCTAAGAGGATGGAAGATGAAGGTTGTGATCAGACTGTGTATACATAGACGATATTGATAAGTGGATTATTCAACGAGCATAGAAACGAAGAGGCATATCAATGTGTTGTGCAAGGCTGGGCGTATTGAGCAGGCTTGCAAGTTGGCCGATGGGATTGTTGATACGAGTAGAGAAATACCAGGGAGAGTTCGCACTATTTTGATCAATGCCTTGAGGAAAGCGGGGAATGCCGATTTGGCAATGAAGTTGATGCATAGTAAGATTGGGTATGGTATGACCGGATGGGTAGCATTAAAAGGCGGGTCAAGTTTCGGATTCTCGTTGACAGTTTTTTTTTTTATCCGCATTCTCGTTGACAGTTGACTGTTAGCGATGTTCTTTTTTTTATAAAAAAAAATGGGCAAAAGTAACATTTTATTTAGAAACCTGATAGGGTAAATCAAGTAGGGGAAAAGGAGAGGTGTGGACCGAAGCAAAATTCGGACGTCCTAACTATAACAAAATCCAGATCGGTCCGCACCTCCCTTTTACCAATCGAATTTCGATGATCCGAGCCGCTCAATGTTTAGAACGTGATTTTAAGGAAACTTGCGAGAAATTAGCAAAAAAAAAAAGAAAGACCTGAAAGGACTTGATTTGAACAGTTTTTTATTAACTGTTCAATAAAAAATTGTTCGGATGAAGCCCTTCCTGGTCTGTTTTGTTGTTAATTTATCATGAGTACCCTTAAAATCATATTTTGAACACATTGAGCGGCTCGGATCATCGAAATTAAATCGGGACGCTATTTAACGGAGCCTTTAACAAAATCCGTTAGTCATTCGGACAGAAGGGGGCGTTTTTGATTAACGGAAGATAACGTTGGGAGTAAAATTGATTTTTTTACAAGGTTGAAAATCTAATTAAAATTTAGACTAAAGGTTGAGGGTAATTTGAAATTTTCCCCAAATGACAAGGCACTTCCTCCAATACTATAGGAATTTTAAGAAGTCAACTTAGAATAGACCAACATTTTGGGACATATAAGAGTAATAAATGAGACAAATAAATTGGGACGGAGATAGTATAATATATCAACACGGGTAAAAAAATAAGTTATTCACCAGTCATGGTTTAATTGAGGATTATGGGGATAGGCAGGACAAATACGAGTGTGGTAGAATCTCGATTACGCTTACAAAGGCCCTTGGTGGCACAGGAGGAACAGTCAAAGACCACGGGGAAGCATTATGGGCAACAAAGCGCAATAGCACGAGCATGACAGAGGACCAGAATGAGGAATCTCTCCTGCTGTTAAGGCTAGATTTTAGAATTCCCCAAAAATATAAATATTAAAGGATCAAAAAAATAGGTTTGCATGGGTGAAGATTAGAATCTCACACAGATTAAAATAAAATTATCAAAAGACCAAAAAGAATGTTACAAATTACAATGATGATCTTTCTTTGTTGGAAAACATAATAGAACTTCAATAACATAAATTAAGGTCAAAGTACCAAAAATATTTGGGTTATATAGGTCCCACCGAGACTTGAACTCGGGTTGCTGGATTCAGAGTCCAATGTCCTGACCACTAGACCATGGGACCTTGCTTTGCTACGTAGTCGCAAAGTTTAATAAATATATCGCAAAAAATAGCATGTGGAATTTGTAATCCAGTATCCAAGATTCCAAATGCTCTACCACGACACCATCTATTCTTGATCAGTAGAGAGTAATCGAAAACAGTAATGAGAAAAACCCTAACCAAATCTCTCTCCACCTCAATCCCTCGACCTTCCCGTCCGTACGTCCATGGCAGCAGGTACCCTTTTCCTGTGTACACACCACCAAAACCCACAATACTATACCCAAATGCAAATTTCAGCTCAAATCCCAGGTGGGTATTCACCAATTCAGTCCCACTTCCAGAATGGGTTCAACCCTTCAGTGACGTCTCTGATCTCATCACAGACCGCAAAAACCTCCACCCCTCCCCCTGGGTCCACCAAATTCTCAACCTTTTGGATAATTCACCCAACATGGAGCAAAATCTAGATTCTTATTGCCTCAAGTTTCTGATCAAATTGCCACCCAGCTTTGTGGCCTTCGTGTTGCGGTTGGACCCACTTCGCCGGGAATCCGATGTGGCTTTCAGGTTCTTTCACTGGGCTGGTAAGCAAAAGGGTTATGCTCATAGTATTGAATGTTATGTTGTGTTGATTGATGTGTTGTCTGTATCTGGTGATTTGGATAGGATTAGAGGTGTGTTTGGTGGATTTAAGGATTCGGGTTTGTTGATGAATGTATCCGCAGCGAATTCGTTGATTAGGAGTTTTGGGGGACTTGGAATGGTGGAAGAATTGCTGTGGGTGTGGCGTCGAATGAAAGAGAATGGGATTGAGCCAAGTTTGTACACGTATAACTTCTTGATGAACGGGTTGGTGAATTCGATGTTTATTGTATCTGCAGAGCGGGTGTTTGAGGTGATGGAAGGTGGGAAAGTTGGACCGGATGTTGTGACTTATAACACGATGATTAAGGGGTATTGTAAGTCTGGTAAGACCCAAAAGGCAATTGAGAAATTTAGAGAAATGGAAGTGAGGAATGTGGAACCTGATAAGATTACGTATTTAACTTTGATGCAGGCCTGCTATTCAGAAGGTGATTATGATTCTTGTTTGAGTCTCTACCAAGATATGGAAGAAAAGGAATTGGAGATTCCACCTCATGCTTATAGTCTAGTGATTGGAGGGCTTTGTAAAGATGGGAAGTCTTTAGAAGGCTATTTTGTTTATGAAAATATGATTCGGAGAGGTTGTAAAGCCAATGTGGCGATATTCACTTCTTTGATTGATTCATATGCCAAATGTGGGAACATGGAAGAGGCTTTAGGGCTTTTCAAGAGAATGAAAAGTGATGGGTTTGAACCTGATGAAGTTACTTATGGGGTAATTGTCGATGGTCTATGCAAAAGTGGGAGGTTGGAGGAGGCCATGGAGTATTTTGAATTTTGCAAAGGTAGCAATGTTGCTATTAACGCCGTCTTCTACTCAAGTCTCATTGATGGTCTTGGTAAGTCCGGGAGGGTAGATGAAGCTGAGAAACTTTTCGAAGAAATGGTTGAAAAGGGATGCACACGGGATTCGTACTGCTATAATGCACTTATCGATGCTTTAGGTAAGAGTGGGAAGATTGACGAAGCATTAGCCCTCTTTAAGAGGATGGAAGATGAAGGTTGTGATCAGACTGTGTATACATACACGATATTGATAAGTGGATTATTCAACGAGCATAGAAACGAAGAGGCATTGAAGTTGTGGGATATGATGATTGATAAGGGTATTACTCCTACTGCTGCCTCTGTTAGAGCTCTTTCTATTGGCCTTTGTCTTTCTGGCAAAGTAGCAAGGGCTTGTAAGATCATAGATGAGCTGGCGCCGATGGGAATCATTCTGGAAACGGCTTCTGAAGATATGATCAATGTGTTGTGCAAGGCTGGGCGTATTGAGCAGGCTTGCAAATTGGCCGATGGGATCGTTGATAGGGGTAGAGAAATACCAGGGAGAGTTCGCACTATTTTGATCAATGCCTTGAGGAAAGCAGGGAATGCCGATTTGGCAATGAAGTTGATGCATAGTAAGATTGGGATAGGGTATGACCGGATGGGTAGCATTAAAAGGCGGGTCAAGTTTCGGATTCTCGTTGACGGTTGACTGTTGGCCAGACTTCATAGCGATGGTTTTTTTCTTTTTCTTTTTTATCGGCAAAAGTAACATTTTATTTAGAAACTTGATAGGGTAAATCAAGTAGGGGGAGAGGGGAGGGGGTTCCAACCCAAGGTTGGAAAATACACATAGATGTAAATGACCTCAGACACAGAGCCTTGTTATCAGCTACCTTCTTTATAATTTAGGTGTTATATACATGGTCAAGTGTGGCGGGGAAGTTTGCACTTTGCAGACAAGAAAATTTTGTGACTGTACAAACTGTTGTCGTGCTGTCCATCAATATGTTGTTGTTTGGCAAGATTTTTTATTTGACTGCAAAATGAGTAATGCCGAAACGTCACAGAAGCCCATTTTAGTGCACTAAGCTTCTTGATGCTTGTATCTGAAGAGATGGAATTGGTATTAAAACGTCCATATGCTCATAAGAACCTTCAATATTCCCTCCTGCTACAGCAGTTGAATTGTCGAAATGCCTTGTAGGAAGACTGGAAGAGTATCATCTCTTAAGTTCATTTACTCTCCCTTCATGATTCGCAGATTATAACCCATCTGAATTTTTATGTCCATCGCCCATAATTTGAAGAGAAATGATGTCTGGGGTCGCAAACTGCAGTTTTGCTCCCCATTATTTTCTTCTATTGTTTATTCGACTCGATGTTAAAGGTACTTCTTCTATCTTCAATGGAAAGAACTGGCAATTCTCGACAAGTGAATGAATAGCACATCGTTGCTTTTTGAAAGAACCACACGCCACTTATACAGTGTTTGGTTGTCATCGGCTTTAAACTTTAGGCTACGTTTGGATCGGGAATGTTTTTCTACAAAGATAATCTCAGTGGGCACTTTGTTCTTACGCCATCCTAGATAAGTCAGAATTAATCAAATGCATATGGTTCGTTTATAAATGCTTCGAAAACTAGTTTTCCACGGCTTGAACTTTGAAGTTGTCTAGAAAACATCTGAACAGTACTCTAGTCACCAGCCTAGTTTTTCTAGACCTTCAAAATCCAAGTCAAAAACTAAGTGTTCACAATTATAAATGTTAGCTCAGCAGTTAATAGCTCAAGCCAGTCAGAAAGATGATGATGAGTCCTCAGAAAAATCAGCCACAGCAACATCCCACAAAAATCCATATGGATCACCTTTCCAGGATGCTCAGGACCCATTTGTCCAATGGCCTGAAGAATTATTTCTAGTCATCATGACAACATCAATTACTTTGGTCATAATATCCAAAGCAACATCATGAAAGCAATAGTCAAAAGTTGTATCTACTTTTGGTCATTTCTATTTTAGTCATTTCTACTTTTGAAGAGCACCGAGAGTTCATTTCAACTTTTGGTCATATCAGCACCGAAAGTAGCGACAGTCAGTATCTTCAAACGACAGCAAGCACCTGCTTTAATGAAGTTGTCTAGAAAATGTCTGAATAGTACTCTAGTCACGAGCTGTTTGCTTTCAGTGGGGAAAAACATCTGCGAAATTTTATCTTCAACAGCATATGGACAACCATTAGTCAATCTCTTTAAAAAGGATTGGAGAATTTATTTTGGCGGCTAGGGGACACATTGCAGATGACCAATAATTTATCAATGGCCGGTTGACTGTGTCTCGTTGGAGGATATCCATTCTCTGTGTACTAATTAACAACAATGCTATTCAGTACAAGGCAATAGATTGCTAGGCAGCTCGAGATGCACTTCATTTTAGGCTTATTAGTTCCAATTATCTTTGGTTACAATATCACACTTCGCAAGATGAGAATTTAATGGAAAAGTGTCCATAATGTAGTGCCGCCATATAGTGAGGCGTTCACAATAACCGAAGGGCTGTCAGTAAAACTTTCTTAACAAATTTCTAAAAAGTAATTCCGTATCTGGACCACCGGTTGGTTTCGTGGTTTTCAACGCTGGCTATAAGGCAAGAAGCAGCCTGAGAAAGATGCTACAGAAGTGTGAATAAGTCAGAAAAAGGAGTTCAAGATTCAGTAACCCCACAATCACATCTTCCTGATTTGAGGAATATTTTGCCTTGAAATTGACCTACTCATCCCTTAATTCAGAGAAAGGACACTAGCATATCGAACACTCTATCGCGAGTAACAAGAAAGTTTCTTGGTTGATAGCTTCACAGCCAAAGAAGCTACCCCACACTAGAGTTTTCTACTTCATGTTCGATGGAAACAAGCTAAAACTTCCATTGTCACTCATTAGTAATCTCCATTTGTGTTCGCCATACAAACCCCATCACAGCACACTAACAAAATCCGACAGTTCCGCACAAATACAAAGACGATCTTGGCTCCCATCACTCTAAATGTTACCAACTCTCTAGCTCAAATCCAGCACCATGGTTTCACTATCTTCAACCACAATTACTGTCTGCTGAAGAAATCCATCGGTTAGATTTCACTTCGCCACTCCTTCAGACTGCCCTCAGAAGTTTACACTCGATAATCCCCTGATATAACTCATATAAGAGATATAAGGAACTACAGTACCTAGAAATTTAGGCAGGACACAGCCCGAGAGACCCTTCATCATAAAAGAAAAAGGGGAAAAAGTATGGAGCAGTGTTAAATATGGGATTTGTCTATGTAGATAGCTGGTAAAAATAGCTTTGGCAATGGCGTTGACATTTTGCCTGTTAACCAGCAAAGATGCTCTTTCAGAAGGAGAGCCATGGAGTCTTCCCCATTAGAGCATCTCCAAAACAAAGTAATCTCTCATTAAAGATTGGCTCTTCAACAAAGTAATCACTCATTAGTTGCTCGTTCGCGCCGACTATATATCGAGGGATGTGTCGGTAACCCCTTGAAGAGCCACCATGTTTGCTTTGACGGCTTGATACATACTCCGATGCCACCAAAGTGACAAATTTTCTTCTACAATCATCATCGTCGTCTGTCAGAGAGTCAAAATCTCCTCTTAGAATTGCATTTTTTAACTTGCTCATTGTTTTGTCTGTTGTTTATCCAACAAATGAATTGTTTATTTATAGAGTTTCAACAAATTAGGTAGGGAAGGATAGATAAAAAAAATTACGTGGGACATAAGGTAGATAAAAAAGTAGGTAGCAGAGGTAGATTAAAAATTAGGTAGAGCCCTAAAATCGTGGTTAGAAGGTAGATAAAAAATTAGGTAGAGCTCTAA
Organism: Rhododendron ovatum; assembly: GCA_019656835.1. Taxonomy (NCBI): domain Eukaryota; kingdom Viridiplantae; phylum Streptophyta; class Magnoliopsida; order Ericales; family Ericaceae; genus Rhododendron; species Rhododendron ovatum. The sequence goes on from CM033795.1 coordinate 642,725, forward strand.
AATCGTGGTTAAAAGGTGGTTAGACAATAGATAAAAAATAAGGTAGAGCCCTAAAATCGTGGTTAGAAGGTGGTTAGACAATAGTTGAAGTATATAAAAAAATTAATTGATATTTCAAAAATTAGTTATAAAAAAAGGTGGTTGAAAAGTAGTTAAGGAAAGGTGCCAAATTTTGACTCCCCCACCATTGGAGTAGTTTGGCCAAATAAGGGTGCCAAGAGCACTGTAGCATGCCAAATTTGGCTTTGGCGCCCACAAAACGGCACCCACCATTGGAGACGCTCTTAACAACTTGAAAAAGACTAGGCAAGACATAATGAAGCCAAAAGCCCCGACTTCTAAACCCACACAACACCGTGTGCTGCTAAAACAAACACAATAAACAACAGCGGCAATGTTCAACTCAACAGGGCATCAAAATCGGAAGGACCAAGAGAAATCTGATTTACATTTGTTTATACATTAACGAATTTTATTACTTGCTCCACAGAAGTGCAAGTTCATGGTACAAACAAACCAAAAAAGAACCAAGAAAGAGCTCAAGATACACATTGACAACATGCAATGCACCATCCTTGACAATAGAATGAAAAATATTGTTACTGCTGTCATAAACCAGATAAAGAGACCGGTGAAACGCAGCACCATACAACTTCATAAACTTGGATATAAAAGTGTATAGATTACGATTAAGCACTAAATCAGGCGATCTCAAGAGAATGAGCGGATCTCTCTGGAATACTCTTCTGGTCTCGATCTCCCACCATTCGCAAGTCAGCCAATTTGCTTCAGACAGGTTCTAAATCTGACCCTGCTTTAGCATTTTAATTCTTTCGAAGGAAATAACGGCAGCAATGTAGAACATCTTATGAAATGGGCTTCAACATTGTATGAAATGGGCAATTACAGTAGAACTTCAACGAAAGAGACACCACTCTACAAAGAGGATGCAGCACGATCTGAATCTATCATGGATTTTATGTAGAATTCACCCGCCTTGTACGACGACCTGACCATGGGACCAGATGCCACATACCGGAATCCCTGCCAAATTTCCACCATACATTAGAAATGGAGATGTAGAAATGACAAATGGTAGCAATAAGTAGGAAAACGAAATAAATATCCTCAACTCTTCCGCGTGCTTATTAAGTTGTAAATGAATGGTAAGAGTCAACCAAATGAGATGATATTTGAGCTTGGTCGCTATATGTTGGCTCTAAGAAAATATGCTTGGAAGCATAATGTTGCAAGTTACAGAATATATTACTCCATTTAGAGTCTCATTCTTATGTCTTCCTCTCTTAATTATGGTAACTTGGTAAGGCTAAGAACAACAACAAAAAGTTCAGAGGCAATTGAGTGTGAGAATCTGGACATGAGTCAGCTCCCTTTGCATGTGTTGCTCGAGTTCCTAGACAAGAAAACCAAGCAAAGCTATCACTTTATATTTGGCCTATTTACGCTTGGGTGATCAAGTTAGGGATTTATCAACATTTTACTAGTAGGTTTTAACCAAGGGTACTTTGGAAGGTTTCAGATAACTAAAACAAGATCTGCAATATGGGTCTATCGGGTCATGACAACCAGATTGTGTGATTGAGTAACTAATCACTACACATTGAACTGTGCATTCGGCCTAAAATCACTAGTTAGTCAAAGTTTCATAATTACCTATTCTAAAGCACAAATCCTAGCATATGTAGTTGAACTTTAGTGAGTTTTGAATGGTGTTTATGAAGATTCTTCAAAAGATGAAGTCTTCTTCTTACTATCATCCGACAAAATGCAGAATCACTATTCTAGCAAATTGCACATGCCTATGACACCTAGACTAGGCATATGGTATCATGTGTTGGTATATGTCCAAGTGCACGGTTCATCTAATTTCCATGCCCAAGGCAAAATGGACCTGAGAAACTAATACTTTTAATCGCTAGGGCAAAACTGTGCTTACAAACTCAGAATAAAGTAGGAGAAAATCCACTCAAATGAAACCTGTGGCCCACAGAACATCAAAGTTATGATCCAAATAGCAACAGAAGTCTAAAGACACGACCCTATAGCACTTGGCCACATGTATAATAAAAACTAAACTAATAGTGGATCTCCAACAAACAAGATTTGTTTCGTATTTGTATTTATGGGTGTAGCATAATGGTCATAGCTAGTCCCGAGTCCAGCTTAAGAAGAATGACACTCACAACTAGCTGTTTAGCCAGAGAAGGTATAAATAACATTTAAGTACTTCACATAGATATATTCCTTCTGTAAGCATTCAGACAATTTGTGTTTTGATCTATTGAAAAATATATACGAGTGGAAAAATGTGAGGGAGGGTGGCTGTCCTACCAGCCAGGCACATCCTACTAGTCACCACAGTAGGAAATCCCAACGACACAATGTAATAGCCTGGAGAAAAAAAAAAAACTTTTCTGCTAAAACTGCTAGAGCAAACATCACAAGCGAGTAACCTTCAAGGAGCAGTTTGACCAAATATCAAGATCATATATTCTCGAAACTGAAAGGATAGGAACAAACCATTTCCATGCCAAGAGTTCGATACTTCTCAAACGCCTCAGGCGTTATGTATTCAGATACTGGCATGTGGCGCTTTGATGGTCTCATATACTGACCAAATGTCATCACATCTACACCTGCTGCCCTCACCTTCTCCATTGTTTTCACCACTTGTTCAGGTGTTTCCCCACACCCCAACATTATTGAAGTTTTTGTAAGTGTGCCGGCAGGAGCATGGTCTTTGGCCATCATTAAAACATCTATGGATTGTTTAAAATTAGCACGGTGATCTCTTACTGCATTCTGAAGCTCTTCTACCGTTTCAATGTTATGAGCAAAAACATCTAATCCTGATTTTGCAACTTTTTCTACACAGCTGGGGTCTCCTCGGAAATCAGGAACTGCACAGTCATAATCAAACCAGCATTTAAAAACGAAGCAATAAATGTACGAATATGGGTGAATCGATGATGCATCTGAACTATTGTCATTTTTTCATATTTACTTCAATATAAAGTAGCAGTTATGTTTTCTTAATGCATCAAATAGACCAAAAATGCAAAAGTACCTTGCTAAACTTAAAAGCTACTGCATTAATCCAGTTCTCAGCATATAGCCCCCATGTTTTCGTAACATACGGTAATGGTTTAGTGATCCAACAGTCTATATGTAGCGATATAGCATGCAAGCCAGACTCAAATACTACTATGTACTTTCTGAATCGAGTTGTCACAACTGAAAATGCGTACTTTGAACATTCCCTGGAGGCGGGTAACTTAAATTAAACCACATATTGTAGGAGAACAATGATTCATACCCAAGGCTTCAATAAGCATTTCTGGCTTCAACTTCTTCAATTTCTGCACCGTCTCAGTAAAATGACCGCTTCCTTGATCGGGTAAATCATCACGGTCAACACTAGTAATCACCACGTAGTCCAAACCCCATGACACAATTGCCTCAGCTACATTTGACGGTTCATTTGGATCTGGAGGAGGTGGAGTCCGCGACGTCTTCACGTTGCAAAACCTGAAAAGTTCCGATCGTCATTGGGGTTGGACGAAAATTGCATTGTACAAAGAGGGCTTGAGTCAACCCTGAAGCTAGGATTTTGCATGTTTTGTCTTCCTGACGACACGCCCACTCCTTGGACTTATTGTCCCTTGGATTTATCATCATGTGATTCATATCCAACGATTTCCAAAGATGTTGGGGGCAATCTACAATTGCACAATAACTCATTTCTCGACAATTGCATTTGAAAGTATGTGCACATACATCTTTTAGGCCGAAATCACTATACAGAAATAACGTCTGTGCATTCGAAGTAGGTGTGTGTAATTACCAAATTCATATGAAACGAACAAAATAAATCCTTGTTTCGATTGCAAATACCATTCGCTAATATGATAGATTAATAGTCGATTCCACCATTCATCACAAAAAAACAAACAAGAAATCAAATCAAAAACAATTTACGCGAAATGAACTCATAATCAAAATGAATCAGCTGCAACCTCAGGTACAAAATTTATTGTGTGTATAGTAACTGGATTTCATCCAAAAGAAAAAAAAAAATTAGTGTGTGTTTTGGAAATGTTGAGCTTTAAAAAATCTACATGACAAACACTTTGCGTTTCTACAATTTTGTGCTTTTCAAAATTTACATGACACATTTATGGAGCCACCACTAACCTTTTTGCTTACAAGATCACTGATTTATGATAAATTTCGGTTGCGAATACTATTCATCACGAAAAACAACAACGAAATGGAAATCAATTTCAACATACGCCAAAAACGAACTCCTATTCAAACGAATCACCTGCAACCTCTGGTGCAAGTATCCCCAAGGATCATAATCGTGGCTGTGGCGGTCCCAGTCTCGCCGCCAGACCAGCACTCGCCCAAATTAGGGCACCGAGCCTCTTCGCACACGGTGTGAAGCTTCAACTCCCTCAACTTCTTCTTGATCTGCGTGTACTTCTCTCCGCCGGGGACCGCCTCCTTCATCCATTTGGGCTTGGGAAGGGGGTTCTTCCTGGTGCCGACCTCGACGGAGTAGTCGGAGGAGGATTGGAGGCGGATGAAGTCGGTGAGGGTGGGGGACTCGACGGCGAGGCGGTGGCGGAGGGATTCTAGGGTTTGGGGATGATGGTGGGGGGGAGGAGAGGGGGTGGATGGGGAGGAGGAGGAAGAGGAGAAGGGGTGGGGAGGAGAGAGGAGGGTGGAGAGAGAGAGGAGGGTGGGGTGGTGGTGGGGGTTGGATTTGAGGGATCGGGTGAGGGATGTGAAACGAGAATGCATGGTTTCTCTGTCTCTCTCTATCCTCTGTTCTCTCCCTCTCTATCTCTCTCGCCAGTTAGCGTTCGGAGATGCATTCGAACAAAAATATCGGCCACTCTTCCACGAGGGAGAGCCTTCAATTCTCGTCAGGAGTGCGTGCGAGTGATTGGTCTGGTTGATGTCGTTTGGCTTTGCTACACCCGTACCGCTTAGAACATCTCTAATCTTAACCCAAAATTTTACTCTTATCAAAATATGGGTCAAAATTCATTTTGGATCAGGTTCCTTTCAATGGCAAAATGGTTCCTTTCAATGGCAAAATAATTTTTTATTCAAATATATTATTTTTTAAGTATTCAATGTAAATAATATAGAAAGGAACAAATTTAATTTAGGATAGAGAGTGACTAACTGCTGTAAAGAAAAAAAGAACTCGGCTCACCTCCATAACCATGGCCAACCACACAAACAGTTTACCACTTATCAGTTACCGCCACCCACAAAACTCTGATCCATATATCCTCCTTTATTTTCCATATATAGGAACTTATTCTGGCGGGAGCGGCCATGTGAGAAAGAGAGAGAGAGAGAGAGAGTTGCATATATCTAAGCTTGGAAAAGCCAATGCCATGATCTTAGAATGGCATGGAAGGAGCCGTTGAAAAGAAAAAAGAGCCGTTGGAATATTGAGAAAAAAATGGGGAGAGACTTGGGTTGTCTCAAATTTAGAAAAAAAAATAGGTAAAACCCAAAATGAGAAAGGGTTTAGGTCAAAGATTAAAGATGATTTTTTATGAATTTTGCCCAAATTTTAAATTTGAGTCTTAAAATGGGTCAAAGTTTGAAATACTCTTAGCCCTACCATTTCCTCAAAATATATGAGCATAATTATTTTTCAAAATTGCTATGGACACCGACGTTGCACATACGTACGCGTGAAGCTCACTCTGGGGCATGCACAAATAATCTGTGCCGATCAATGACTTAAAAAAAACAAAAAAAACAAGTGGGCCTGTGAAAAATTATCTTAAAAGAAAGATTGGATCAAACATCTCTATACATATACAATTAAGATGATTTTTCTCGGGCAAAAGGACTCTCTCTTTATTCTTTCAATAATTCTAGTACCACACTCACTTACACGCTCAAATACACGCTCACACTACCTCCAATATGTGCGGGACTTGAGTGAGTGTGGGTGTGCGTTTGGTTAGGGTGCTAGCAGAGTTGTTTTTCTTTTTTACTAGGACAATGAAATTTCCATTTCGCAGGAGAAAATGTCATTGAAGGATATTAATTATCAAAACACGTTATTGGCCGTCATTTTGCCAAAGTACTATTTGATCCAAAAGTGTTTAATGGGCTAAAAAGTCCATTCAGCTACATGGAATTGGAGGTAGTCCCCATAGTCCAAGCCTGCCAAGGGGTTTATTGGGCTCCCTTAAGGCCCAAACAAAATGTGTACCTTTCCATGCTTTATTTCCCCCACCTTGACATAAAAACGGTATTCCTCCGCCCCAGTAGGCAATTTTTGACTCAAAAGATAAGCCTTGTTTGGATTTATTTTTGAATTTTTTTTGAAAAATAGTAAGAGTAATAAGTGAAAAGAGATAGAGAGAAATGTTAGAAGTGAGGAGAATCTATGGGAAATTTTTTAAAAAATTCTTTTTGAGTTATAAAGCAAACACAGCAAAGCACTTAAATGTGCATATTTTTTAAACTTATTTGCACCAAATTAGAGTACGGAAAAATGCTGCTACTACATTATGAAGAGAGAATGGCACAAGTAGGGCTGCAAACCAACCGAGCCACTCGCAGCTCGGCTCGTTAGTGGCTCGTTCAAGTTCGGCTCGGAAGTTAAATGAATGAGCTCGAACCGATTTTTTCAGCTCGTTTTGTAAACGAGCCGAGCTCGAGCTAGGATAAGTTTGGCTCAAGTAGGCTCGCGAGACGGGGTATATATATTTAAGTTTAAGATTTTTATTATTATTTCATAATTTGTTCTTTTCGTTTTCACTGTCTAGTCAACCAAGGGAAGTGAGAGCACACGCACATCAATACACCCTGCTTCATAGGAAAATGAAAGATATATACCTTCACAATCAAAATATTTTTGGTTGTATTAGGCCTATGCGAGGATATATACATTTTTCGTTGGTTCATTGAGGCTCGTGAACAAACTCGAGCTCGAGTCAAACCAAGGTCTGCTCGGCTCGAGCTCGACTGGTTAAGTTTTCACTGAGCTCGAGCTCGTATTCGTTAAAAACTTAATAAACAAGTTTGAACACCGTAAAGCTCGGTTCGACTCGACTCGTTTGCGGCCCTAGGCACGAGTCCTGTTCCCATCTATCACATCCCGCTGAGCGCTGGCCCTAGCATTAGAAGCCCAACATTACCCAAAAAAATTAAAAAACAAAATGAATAGATATGGGTAATCATTTTTTATTTTTATTTTTTGAGCTTGGAAATTCCATACCAAAGCCACGTAGCACTTACAAAGATTTCATCAGAATACATTGAGAAAAGCCAAAGCATCCAATCTAAAACCCAAAAGGTATAACAATGAGAAAACAAGAATGGAGAAGCGCACATTACACCCTAAACACACGCTTCGGTCTCTATTAGTGCATATTGTCTAGAAAAATGTTTTCGAGACATCGAAATGTAAATTCGTTGCCAATTAAAGGAAGAATGATAAATTAACCACAGATTGGTTAGGTTCTAAAGTTGAAGAATCCAAAATTCGGATATACATTGAGATTAATTATAGAATCGGAGAATCTAAAATACTACAACACTCATTTATATTTGAGTACGTCCGTACGATATATATCATATTTGAATTTTTGAAGTTATTAAACTTATAATCGAAATTGATCATTCTTTGGGATTCAGGTTAGCCTAGAAATTAAAATCGTACCAAATTCTATCTCGCGGTTTATCATTTTCATACGCAAAAGTCGTAACCCTTCAAAAATCAAATAAATCCAACCCATACCCATTAGCCGCATTGGCTAACCGTCGTATCCCCTCTCGGCCTCTCGTACAGGATATCCACTCAAATGCTTTAATTAAAGCTGAGTAACCCTTTTAGCTCCCATTAAATAAATTATTTTACTAAAAAAGTAGCTCCTTTTAGTACCTTTTTACTTTATTGTTATCCGTTTCAAAAAACTTCTTAAAAAAATAAGTAAACAGCTTATTTCACATTTTCAAACTCAAAAATAATGTAAATAAAAAATATTTTTTTTTCACCGTATTAAAGATCTTGATGAGATCTATTAAATAAGATCCATATTGGTAGAAAAATTATTTGCTTAAATATATTATTTTTGAGTTTAAAATTACCTTCTTAAAAAATAAGTACTTATTTTACGTTCCGAAACGGGCCTAAATTTGATACGGAACGGAATAACTATGTTACATTGTGGGCATCAAAAGGGAGAGTCTGAGACTCCATTCCACTTTTTGAAGTCCTTTTTTTGGTTTTGTATTTATTTAAATTTTTTAAGACGAACTAGAAACGTATAAAAGTAAGGCGTAAAATTAATGAACGCAAAAAAAATTTGAATAATAACAAAATCTAAAAAAATCCTAAAAGTTCCTATTGGAACAAGGTTGAGAGGGATCTTGTGGTGAATGGTAATGGTCTGATGTTGGAAATAAGTGAATTGAAAATTGACTCCAAAATAAATCATTTAAGTTGGTTGTAATTTATTTGTCCTATGGTGGATAAATAAATATATTTGGCATACTTGGAATTATTTGGTTTGTTGTTGAACCGGGCCGAGCGTGGCAGCGGGTTCATAAGATTCTAAAGACTTAATATTTGGAGGGAATTTGTACTAATTATTTTAATTAGTTACTTACTTATTTGAAGTCTTTTGCATTGAATTTTGTGTTAGTTCATGGACCAACATGTGACAATCTAAATCAATGGGTGTCAATGCTTCATTTACCTTGGCAACATGAAGTGTCTCTTCATTTTGTAACATGGAAATGGAAGTGTTGATTCGCCCAAGATGAGTTCGAACAGTGGTGTCTCTCCGGCCGAGATCACTCAGCACAATTGCATCTTTTTCCTAACACCATTTTAAACAGTCACCGTTTCTTTTCGTTCAAGTGCCTACTTCTCTATAAATAGGACACATCTCCTCCCATTTCAGTACTGAAAAATTCCCACACTCATAACATACATATTCTGATAGAGTTCTGCACAGTTTCTTGGTTCGCCCGTTGAACAAATTGTAGTGTTACTTCCGTTCTTCGAAAATCGGGTAATCCTGGGAGGCAAACGTTCAAGAGACCCAAGAGTACCGATGTGGGGGACGAATTTGCTTTAAGGATATAGTATTCTCCATCAAAATACTAGCCTCGATTGCCAATTTCCAGACGCCTGAAATTGGTCCAGTAAGTTTCAAATCTTATTTATTTTTTAGTGTGTAGCGAATTTCCAGTGATAAACGAATTCCACTTCCAAGAGTCATAAAGCAAATTCGGGTTCTACGGGTACAAAATCAGTGCCGATATCCTTTCTGTACTACTAGTAAAGATGAGAATCCACGCTATTATTGGCTGAAGAATGAACCAAACCCACTAGTCGTTGCCTCTTTTAAATTTTCAACTTTGATCAATTCCTTTTGGGTGTAACGCAAAGGAATTTGGGAACGGAAGTGAAAGGTGTCAGCTTCAAGGAAGGATTTTAGCCCGGTTAATTGGTGGTTTTGTTTTTTACCTAATCGATCAGGGTTCGATTTTTGAAGTTAGACCGTAAGAAAGTGATTTCTTGTAAATTTTCTAATCTCGGCATGGATGACCTGTCTTTGATTGGATCGAAAAGAAAATTCGTCAAAATATGCATAAGCTAGCCCGGATCCCCTAATCGTCAAGGTAAAAAAAAAGGAAGTGAAAGATTACCAGTAAAAGTTGTCAACAATTGGTGATGGTATTGGCCGAAGAATGAACCAAAAAAACTGCAAAAGCCGAAAGGTATCTGCAGCAAAAGAAACCAAGGGGTCTATTCCTTTTCTCAGAGATTTGAAAAATAATTTAATTACAAATTATTGAGGCCACAAAAAAAAAAAGTGTGCAATTCTTTCTTACTACATGGCCTTAACATTATCCGAGGGCTTTCGCACATACCATAACGGTGCTGAATAAGATCTATAAAATTAAATGGGGTTTAGGAAATTAAATTCATTATAAATGAGCCCATCAAATCGAAGAAAATAAATTTCATGAGCATAATTAGTAATTCTACGGCTAAAAAAAAAAAAAAAAGGTGATGTTTAAGTGATTACTTATTTGCATAATTTTAAAAATTGTACTCTCTTGTACTGAGAGAGATTAGTCTATGTGGTCATGGTCTGAAACTTAGGGCTGGGGTTTGTTTTTTCCTAAAATCTCAGTTCGATTTTCCCATCTAGTCTAGCAATGATTGGGGTCATCTCATAGCATACGTAATAGTATAAAAGGGCAGTGAGAAGGGCTGTGAAGATTAATCCGCTGTGTGGACAAATTGCCCTGTGAGACCATGCATTATCCCCCAAAAAAATTTAAAAAATACCAAACTATTAGTAAGAGAGATGCTAGTGGAACAGACTAACTAGTATATACCAGTTTTGGGTTTCAAAAAATGATCCCGTTCATTCCAAAACAAATACAATGAGCGGATCGGATAATTTTTGGGACCCAAAACGGGCCAAATATGGTCTAGACACAAAATATCTGTCCATATCCTTTCTGTATTACTAGTAAAGAAGAGAATCCATGCTATTATTGGCTGAAGAATGAACCAAAAAAAACTGCAAAAGCCAAAAACAGGGTAAGGTTCTTTCTTCATGGCCTTAAAAGATTATTCGAGGGCTTGCGCATATACGTCCTGAATAGGATCTATAAAATTAAATGGGGTTTATGAAATTAAATTCATTTAAAATGAGCCCATCAAATCGAAGAAAATAAATTTCATGAGCATGATTAATAATTCTACGGCTAAAACAAAAAAAAAAACTGTTGATTCTTAAGTGACTACTATTTGCCTAATTTTAAAAATTGTACCATCTTGTTGAATAGTTCTAATTTTGCTTTTTGAAATTGACTTGAAAAGTATTATTTAGGTGCCATTCCAGTTTCTTTGTTAACCTTCTTTTTGAAAAAGAAGGTAATTTGAAATTCAAACATTATGTATTTACGCAAATAATTTTCCTACCAATATAGATCTTATTTGATAGATCTCACTGAGATCTTTTAAATGGTAAAAAAAATTGAAAAATTATTTTTCTAGGTGTCGTTCTAGTTTCGTTGTTAATATTCTTTTTCAAAAATAAGGTAATTTGAAGCTCAAAATCGTGTGTTTACGCAAATAATTTTTCTATAAATATAGATCTTATTTAATAGATCTCATTGAGATCTTTTAAACGGTAAAAGAAAATTAAAAATTTATTTTTCATTTTCATTATATTTAAGTTTGAAATTACATTTTTTTTGAAAAAGAAAATTTAAAAAGTTAGCGAAACGGGGCTGACAAGGCCAAGACGCAATTTTGAAATAAGTCAGCGGGTTCCAAAATAGCAAGGCCAAGACGCAATTTTTCGGTGCCGTATGAGTATATCCTACGTGATATCCGTTCGGACCGTCCAATACACTTTTGGACGGCTAGAATTGAAACCATCTCTCTCCTCACATCCCAACACTTTCTCTCTTCTTTTTCTCTCTCCAAATTAAAGCTGTCCAAAAATACAATGGGGGACTCGGATGCGTCAAATGGACAACACTTGATACCCACCGGCACTGAAAAACATTCCCATGAGTCATTAGCCATTGGACACAATATTTTCTTTTGTTTTTGCTTCCTGATCACCTATCATCTGAGCGAGAACAGATGGAGGGCTCCACCACAGAATATTGTACTAAAACTACTTGGGAGGGAAAAGACAAGCCCTTTTTTTTTTCCCCCGTGATGCAGTGTATCTGAGTCAATTTGTGCACATTTCAAACTAATCTCTATGGTCCCTTTTATAACCGTTTTATACGCTTACATGTGAAAGTGAAATGACTATAGAAGTTATTGACATGAGCAATTGAACATAAGACTTTACGAGAGAGCATACCCCTAATCCAAGGCCAACTCTTTTAGGTTAAGAAAATGCGTTTTGTTTATTGGATGGGTCACACAATGGGATTGTGGTTTGTGGGTGCTTAGGTATACATCCAAAAATGTCCTATGAATGCATCCTATACCTTATACAATAACCCATGACACCTGGTCTGGAAGGTAGCCGTTGCGGTCCCTTGTGCATTAATGTCTTTTTGAAATGTCTCCCACGCAGTCATGAATCACGTGAATGTATATACTATACTTGTCATTCTATCACTATTAGGATACTGGACTTAAGAATGACACCCCAAGATTTTTCTAACTTAATTCCTTTGAAAATGAGAGAACCCAACTTTTATCCATTGGGTCTTTCTATCATTTGTTTTGGTCCTTCGGATGTGATGTATCAAATATGATAATTTTGACTTTCTAACCTTCGTCTGACTTAACAACAGGAGAAATAATCAACTAATACCTACCGAAGATGAGGTCCATTTAAAACCCCCTTGTTCTGGTGGTTAGGGATTGGTGGTCATTGGGTCTAGTTCGGTTCCGTTGACTCTCAATCCTCGCCCCAAAAAGAAAGTATTTACAATACACTCTTGCTAGCAAAATTTCTCCTAAAATCGCCATAAACATTAATTAAAGCCTTTAATCTTAGTTAAAGGTTGTTGATAAGAAATTTTTTATAGGCTTGAGGGTATGTTTTGTTCGATAGAATCAAAGTTGGAATTGAATGATCATTCCAATAGCATACTTAACTAGTAGTATTAAATAATCGAATGGTCATTCCAAATGAAATCACTATTCATTTTAGCAAAGGAATCGTCATTCCACTAAAACAAATTGGAATTGCCATTTAATTTCTTTGACACGCCAAATTTACTAGTGCCACTCCAAGATTCACTATTGTATTACCAAAATTACTATAGTCACTCAAAAAATACCAATTCCACACAAAAAAATTACTGTTGCCACTCCAAAATTTACTTCTGTTACTTCAAAAAATTACTATTATCACATCATTCCATTGCGGATGAGCATGACTATTCTTATGCACAACCAAACTTTGGACTGATGATGGATATTCTAAATTTATTTCATCTAATTCCATTCCAACCTCAATTCTAATATATTATCAATTTTATTCTATCGAACCAAACGTACCTAAGAATTGCTCCTAAGATTGCCATAAACATGCAAGCCAGTTTATGTAAATCAAACCAAGAAAAAGATAATCTAAAATTTTAATCCCGAGGTCAAAAAGGGTAATAAATATCAATTTCAATGGGCCTTGAAAGGAAAATGGAGCTTTCGGTGGTGATTTTGTCTCTCAGTGTCTATCACACAGATTCCCTCTTAGCAATTGAATGACAGCTATGGACCAATTAAAAGAGTGAGAGAGGGAGAAAGGGGGGGAAAAAATAAAAGGGCCGCAAACCTTTTTTTCTCACAGCATTATCTTTATTTTTTCTTAAACAAATTCCCTTTTCGAAAGTTAGTGAAAATTAAGTAACTTTTACGAAAGTCACTTTACTTTGAAAAACAGTATGAAAGTTCGTTGCTTAATGCTTACACGCAATGACAAGCTTCCCCTCAGGCTACAAGTCCCATGTTACGCGTGCCCATGTGTGGCTAGAACGTGAGCGCACAAGAGTTTTTTAAAACTATTTTAAGCTACTATTAAAATTTGTACAAACAAAATTTGAAATGCCAACGTAAAGCGAAGATTGAGAGCTAGCAACAAGAGATGGAAAAAAAAAAAAAATAGATGAATTAAGTAGGTGACTCAGCTCATGAAGCCTTCAACCGTCAACATTAATTTGTAGAGCAGGTCTCCTATTCCAATAAATTTGTTTACTTGGGCATGGAGATTCTCTTGAACTTCTTGTCTTTGGTTTGAAATTCGCATTTCGGTTCATCCAAGAATTAGAGTAATTTTCCTATAAGAGAAGATAACCTGGACTGCAGAGGTACAGTGATTGCAACCGTTAGTTAATGTTTGTAATGGTTTAGATTTGTTTTGATACTTTTACCGGTAATAATTTTCAATAGATCTGATCAATTAATTGTCAATATGAATGGTCCAGATTGGACTGTACACCATTCTCTACAGTCAACTGCACATAAACCGGATCCAAGATTATCAAGTTGAAGGATTTGCTAATTGCTTGTGTTGTGCAAGCATTAGGCCAATTTTTTTACGGCCAAAGTGGCTTATTTTTTTGTCCTTATTCAAATTTTTTTCGCATTTGTTAGTTTCTTGTTAATTTTTTGGAGATTATTGCTTCGTCATGACGAGGGGAATCTAAAAAGTAAAAAAATTCGATCAAAACCTAATTTTTTTGAATAAAGATAAAAAAATAAGCCAATAAGCCAATTTTTTCGTCTTTATTAAAAAAAAGGATTTCGATCGATTTTTTTTACTTTTTAGATTCTTCTCGTCATGAAGAAGCAATAATTCCCAAAAAATTGACGAAAAATTAACAAATGCAAAAAAAAATTGAATAAGGACAAAAAATAAGCCACTTTGACTTATTTGTCTGAACAGCGATGGAACTGTCCAATCTCCAACAAATACCGTTTGGTTTGCACATCTTATATTATTAATTTATTTGCTCTAGATTATGGACAATTTTATGTCCTGATTTAGACCGAAAATAAAATAATGAGATAAAATAGGACTATACAATGGTCTAACCAAATAAGATAAAATAAGACTATAAAATGGTCTAACCAAATAAGCTAAAATAAGACTACAAAATGCGTGGTCTAACCAAATATGATAAAATAAGACTATAAAATGGTATAAACAAATGAGTAATGCTATTGGTACATATAATATGTACATATAATGTACATATAGATTTTGTGGGACCCAATTCGGGTCCCACAAAGATGATTCGAACCGCTCATTATTTTTAAAACATCTTTTTATGGAACCCTGTAAAAAATCAGCTCAACCCGATATCGGTAAGAATTTTTTCTGAATTTGTAGGGGCGAAACTAAGCAGTTAAGTAGTTTTGCCTCCACAAATTAAGAAAAAATCCTTACCGATATCGGGTTGTGCTGATTTTTTACAGGACTCCATAAAAAAATGTTTTAAAAATAATGGGCGGTTTGAATCATCTTTGTGGGACCCGAGATGGACCCCACAAAATTGATATGTACATAATATGTACATTTCATATGTACCTCTAGCATTTTTGATAAACAAATAGGCACTCACTTTTACGAGGAGAAAGAAGGCCTCTTTCCGGCCGCAACCATTTCACGCCATATATATATTGTTTAGATAGACGGTAAAATACCACTTGTTTTCATTGAAAATGATCGCAAGATACCATTTAGACGACAAAGTTAAGAAAGAT
This sequence comes from Rhododendron ovatum, assembly GCA_019656835.1. Classification (NCBI taxonomy): domain Eukaryota; kingdom Viridiplantae; phylum Streptophyta; class Magnoliopsida; order Ericales; family Ericaceae; genus Rhododendron; species Rhododendron ovatum. The sequence continues at coordinate 657,999 of CM033795.1, forward strand.
GAATTGTCTTGAATAGTGGGTACTACTTTTGAATGAAAATACAGTTTAGACAACAACGTAAACGCACAAAGAATAGGTTATGGGAAATATCTATAGCCTAGTTTTTAAACAAGAAAGAATTGACTACCAATGAGGGGAAAAAGAGAGACAGACATTTGTTTCTTTTTCTACAACTTGTTTTTTAATATAAGTCAGAGAGTTTTTTTAACAGTTTCTTCAACTTTCTTTTTCATCAGAGGAAATGATTCTCGGTCACAAAAGCCTACCGACGCTGATTCTTTTTAAAAATTCACTAGCCATTTTATTTTGTCATGTTCTTTTTGTATTATATATATGGAATTTGAATCTTAAAAAATTAAGACACATTTATGAAAAAACTAGACTTTCGAAAGTTATTAGAGTAGTTCTTTTTTGTAACCAGACTCACCACCATTGTCTTCGCCTCTCAATCAAGAGAGATTATTCAATGATTTGGGAGACAAACACATGTGGCTCCGGGTTTTTTTTCCGTCACACAGTACTAATATAAAATTTATATATTTAGACTCGGCGACACATCAATGTGTAATAGAAAAAAGCCGTATCCGAGCATTGTGTAATTGTTCCTCGGTAGGAGAGGGAATGAGTGTGGGGGAAGCTGCCAAACACCTCCTCTAAAAGCGGGTGTAGAGTGGCTGATTCGGTTTATCATCTGAACAACTCAACGACTGATGATTCAAATCTTCAAAGAACAATCTACGGCTCGAACCCTTCTCAAATTTATATATACTCAAATTAAATACCAACTATCCATGCCAAACAGAGATGTTTCTCGGCAACATCCCCTGTCCATCGGAGAGAACCCGTCACGTTTTGATTTTGTTGGTAAAATAACCCGTCACGTTAAGTGAACAAAACCCAAGACAAAACGCTAAAGCAATGGCGGGCGGGCATTATTTTAAGTCAATTAATTTGTTACCTTAAAAAACACTGAAAGCTGCAGCAGTTAATAAAATAGTAAGATCTTGTCCAAAAAAAAAGAAAAAAAAGAAGTAAGATATTCCTCCATTTAGCATCTCAATTATGCTCATTAAAACCCATTATTAATACTCTGGTATAACCAGACCTTATTAATAGCATCTCCCAAATCACCCCCGTTACGTACTAAACCCTTATCAATGAACAACTAATTACTTTATTAAGCGTGCCTAAGCATTCCGTTCGTAGTATTCCAATCCCCCTTCAATACTTCTCTATTACTCCATCCATCCCATATTCTTTGTCCGGTTCACAAAACGGAATGTTAAAAATGATAAATTTTTGCAAGAAAAAATCAAAAGTTTTTCAATAATTTACTAGATATCAATGAGTATTTTTAATTTGTCAAAAAAGTTAAAATTTTTTCTTGAAAAAATTGTATTATTTTTAACATTCCGTTTTGCGGACCGGACAAAGAATTCGAAACGTAGGGAGTAGTATTTGCTCTCCACGGGAAACTCAATTTTTATTATTATTGAGACATGCAATTAAAAAGATTTTCGAAATTACTGCATATTATCTGTACCGATATAAAATTGCTTTTCATTATTTACGAGGGTTAGGTTGTAATTTTCTCTTTCAATTTTTATAGAGAACAAATGACAAAAAGTCTACCAATGCAATTTTGTGTCCGGATCCGTTTGATGCACGTGGACTCGTGCGTATCGAATGGCTGAACACGATACTGTCTGGAATTATGTTCGAAAGTTGTATTGGTAGCTTCGCTCGAAATAGAATACCAAGTAAACAAACTGAGACGGATGAAGTACTATAAATTCTGCAAAATATAACAAATAAAAATTATGGTTTTTAAAATGAATTGAAGTAACACATGGCGGCCTATGAACACTGAATAATTACTACTAGTTAGTTATTACTGTACTATCGAACAAGAGATTAGAGAGACATGGGTAATTAAAAGTCACCGTCCAACTACATGGAAGCCAGCAACCAGATTATCTTAAGTCTCACTTTCCACGCCCCGTTGTTTTTCTAGTCAGAGAATCTAGAGAGAGAGAGAGAGAGAGAGAGAGAGAGTGAGTGTGTGTGTTGTGTCTGTGAAACTAGAGAGAGAGAGAGAGAGAGAGAGAGAGAGAGTTCCATACTCCTTTTGCGTAGTCTTTGGGTCTTCGCAACTTTCTAAACGTCTCGCTTTTCCTTCCCCATCTCCCCCACCCTGTCTCATTGCCAGGTTAGGGTTCTTCTCTCTCTACTCTAGCATCTTAAGTCCTCTCCACCTCGATTCTCTGCTGTCCTCATTCCCTTCACCCATCTCTGCTCACTTTTCACTTTACTCCCAAATTTTGCACAAAATCTCCCATCCAACCTCATCATTCACTTGAAATTCGCTCGACATTTGGTCTCTTTTAGGTCCGCACAAGCTCTGTGTAAGCTCGTTAACTTCTGTTCCGAGGTTCAGTTTTGTTTCCTAGCTGAATTCAAGTAATTGCAAATTCTTTTTGTTCGGTTTTCGTGTTTTCTACTTAAAGTTTAAAAAGCCAACTGGAGCTGTGAATTACCCATCAGCGATTAGATCACTCACTTTTGTTTTGATTTTCAGATTGGAGGTAGTTTTACGCGCAAGTGATGAGACGAGGCTCGTAGTAATCAAGTGAATTGAGGAGAAAGGTTGAGTTTAACACAATGGGGCTCAAGAGATCTGCTATAAGTTGGCTAAACTTGGAGATCTATGTACACTTCTTTGTGTGGTTTGTTTTGGTATCGGCTGCGCGCAATTCGCTGGGAGATACAAATCCAGCCGATGGTAAGAGCAGACTCGACCGTTTTTTGAGTTTCTTCGTTTGGTTCTTTTTTTTTCGCTATAGCCCCTCCGCAGGTGGCCCGAAAAGTTGCTGGCGAGGAGAATTGAACTCCTTGGTCCCAGGCCAAGAGGAACGGTGGATAGGATTTTTGTTGCTAATTTTATGGTTGGTTTAGACGGAAAAGTACACCTCAACTGATATAAACAGCTGTGTTTCGCTTAGCTGAGTTGATTTTTTTATTTTTTTTCCTCTCTTCACTTCGTGTGTTATTGGGTTTATATATAATTGATCAGTGTTAGATATTTAACATTTTGAAATTTATTGTTTACGTACTTTTTTTTCCCCTCACCCGCCGAGCAGAGCACTTTCTACCATTTACCATTTGGGGACATTCAATGGCTCGCAAGATTTTGGAGTCTTGGGCTATTTATGCGAATTTTGGAGCACTTTTAATAAGTTATAGGTCTAAACCTTTGCTATTGGTGTCTTTCTGTTTTGGGGTATAAGTGCTGAGTTTTCTTTCTTACATGGAGTATTTTCTCTTGCTTTTTCCTGTTTTCTTGGCAATGGAGATGAGGGTTGACCAACTCCATTTTGACTTTGCATCCTCTGAGAAATGCAGCTACTTTTCTATAAACTTTCAGCTGAAAATGGATTTCTCAAATACCTTGTTTCTTTCCGTATGATTTATTTTTATTCTCTGCTGTGGTTTATATAATCAATTACTTATGGTGGAGTTACTTTTATTTTGTATCAGTTGCTGCAATTAACAATTTATATATTGCACTTGGAAACCCTCCCATTCCCGGATGGGTATCTACTGGTGGTGATCCATGTGGTGGTGCTTGGCAAGGAGTTGAGTGTAACAACACAAATATAAATTCCATGTAAGGATACCTCTTTTGCTGTATATTGAACGCAAATATTTATCAGCAATGCCGACTGTCTATCCTCTTATGCTTATTTGGTTTTGTAGAACCCTTAATGGTGCTAATTTGGGAGGAGAGCTAGGTGATAACTTGGGTTCATTTTCTTCTATCAGAACGATGTAAGCGCATCTCTCTTTGAGTGCATTTGGTTTTGCCATTTTTTTTTTGACCAGTGGTATTGCCAAAGCCCCATAGATTCTCCGAGGATATTATGTTTGCATATCAACAAGGTGATAGTATCTTGTCAAGGATGAAGTTAGAGGGTTATAGGTCCTAACTTCTTCAGGGAAATGTTTTTTGCACTCCACTTTCTTATAAACGCACTCCAAAGTCTGTCTTATAGAGCTTATTACACACAACATAATTTTCAAAGCATACTAAAAGTAAAATGTTGGAGTGCATCTATGAGAAAGTGGAGTGTGAAAATCGTTTCCCTTCCTTACCCCCTCGGCCCTCTGTACATATTGATTTTAGGAGGACAATCTATTACTTTAACTCCAACCCTCATTTCATAGGTAGAATCATCTAATGATGTTGTGTCATTGTTTTGCGGCAGATCCCTGGAAAACAACCACATTGGGGGTAGTATTCCTTCAAATCTTCCTGTGACCATGCAGAACTTGTATGTGCTGCCATATCGTAAATTATTGCGCCTTAATTAATTTTGTTCATAATATAAAATCTGTGGTTTGTGTTTCCTTTTTCTGCGTATCAACTAATTCAAAACATATGATAGTTTTTACCTTTGGCAGTTTTCTTTCAGATAACCAGTTTACCGGAAGCATCCCAAGTTCTTTATCCACTCTAATTGAACTGTCAGCTATGTATGTTTACTGCCCACTTCTTGGTTTGTGTGCTGGAAGTTGTTACCTTTTCCATAGTGCTTGATTTTCCTGAAGATGTGGTTCTTTATGTGTTTCAGGTCTCTGAATGCCAACCAATTAACTGGAGAAATACCTGATTCCTTTGAAGGGCTCATTGGATTGATTAATCTGTGGGGAGTTGTCTCTTTGGCAATTTTTAAATGGCCATGTTTTCTTGTTTAAATTATTGATATATTGGACAAATTATCTTTATGCAGAGATTTATCGAGCAATAATTTGAGTGGGCAACTCCCAACCTCATTCGAGAAATTGTCATCTCTAACCACCCTGTGAGTATATCCCTGAGTGACTTATTTTGCACCTTCTTCATCTGGGATAACATGGCTAATATCTTGATTGACAGTCGTTTGCAGAACAATCAGCTTTCTGGGACTCTTGATGTTTTGCAAGATCTACCACTCCGAGATTTGTACTCCTCTCCAGTCTCCACCATGTCACTTTTAATTCTTAGATGGTGTTTAATTATTGTAGAATAGCTCAATACCTAAATATAGATTGACAAAGGTGGCTGGGTGAGATGCTGCCATCTCATAGGTTCCTGACTTTCATTTCTTTGAACGTTTCTTTCTGAACAGGAATGTTGAAAATAACTTGTTCAATGGACCTATACCAGAGCAGTTGCTAAGCATTCCGAATTTCAAGTGAGAGCCATAATATGCATATCTTTGGTGTTTCCTTAGTTCTTTTGTTAAAAGCTATGCATACTTTTTTCAGCATGTTTTGGGACAAAATTTGACATATATGCCATTTCTAATCTATATGAGGTTTGCTGTGTAGATGATATTTGGTAGTTTTCATTCACTCGATGAATATAACCAGCTAGATGGTACAAGTACCCCGATGATTAGGTATGGAATGGACGGTCACTTTCTAGATGTTGGGATCTCTCCTTGTAATAGCTTAAGCTTTTCGGTTGGATCTAAAATTTCTTATTGGTATCAGAGCCGGGCTCATTCCGTCTCATATTTTACAAAGAAAGAATCCACACCCCACGATGAGACTCGGCAAAAAGGTTGAACGATGAATGACGCCAAAATACACGTGACAGGCCATAAAAGTGGCTGCACCAGAGGGAGGATGGTAGATATACAAGTCCCACATTGATTGGGTATGGAATGGGTGGTTACTTAATATCGAGTGTTGCAAGCTGCCCACGTTATAGTTTAAGCTTTTGGGTTGGATCTAAAGTTTCTTCGGAAGCAACTACCTGACAACTTGGGTTCTTGTATTGATATTTTAATTTGTTTACGGGAAGCACCAAACTCGGTAGAAACATGTGACCAGATGCAAATTCCTGGAAATCCAACAGGACATCGAATCATGCTACCCGATATTGAGAACACTTCTTAACTGCATCTTTGATTACTTATTGCTAGGAAGTCTTTTTGATTTGTAGGCCACAATTTTCTGAAAGTTCCCAATAAGAAGGACTAAATTGAAAGTAACTGAATGGAGGAATCAAATATTAGCACAGCATACATTACCTCTGGCCATGTTGTAGCATGACTTCATGATTAAACAGTCACGACTATGTTTATTGATGGCAATCCCATGCCATTTAACCGAAAACTATCTAATTGATGGCAATCATGTGCCATTTAAACGGAGAGACTAGGACCCTGGTTCTGTAGTCAGTCACAACTTCTAGTAACTTCAAGGCCCCTTGTGGAACCACTTTTTAATGTGTAGTTTCAACCTCATCAGCTACCCAATTTTTTTTTCTTGAAAAATATAAGATCTCTATTCACATTATGATCTGAAAAGGTTGTTGTGGCTTGTGGGCTACCCTAGTCTCCAACTGGAAAGGTGACTAACTCAAACTTCTCCAGCAGGACCAGAACAATAGATTAAGCTCTGATTTTTTGATGCATGCATACACATTTCTATAATTATCTTGAAATTCTGTTGTAGAAGGATTTTAAGATTTTTTTACAGGGACTCAGTGTGACAAGTGCATTTAGGGGTAGGCTAATGCATGGTCTAGAGTTTGCTGTCTCAGTTCATTGTTGTTCAAACCTTGCTAAAATTGCACAGGAAATAGAATGGGTACTTGCCTACTTGGTTGGTGTTGACCCAGGTGACCAAAACGTACGATATCACATGTAACATGCGTTTTCTTTTCTTTCTTTTTTTTGTTTTTTTGAACGGCAAAACGTAACATGTTTTGCTGCTCATATGTAGACGACTACGTGTAGTCGTATTGGAGCTTGCCAACCTCATTCCTAACTTTATACGCCCTCCATCCATTTTGGGATGTCGCAGAATACATATCTACTTTGAATGTCAAAGCCAAAAATCTTTAAAATTTTCCAAATACCTTCGTATATGTGTTCGAACATTTGAAAGGTTGAGATAGAGGGACAATTTTGGTAATAAATACCTTTTGATCGACTTAAAGTGCATTAAAGTATGTCTCCTTAAAAAGTTGAAATTTCAAAAAGGGACTGCAAGTGTCGGAGTACTTCCAAGCCACAACAGTCTCCTAGGTGTTTTGAAAAAGCTTTTTACAAGTTTCCAAGAATCTTTAGAACATTTAGGAAAGGGTTGGGAAAATTTCCTCGAAAGATTTGCCTAGCTTTTGAAACAGTTTACTGAAAATGATTTGTCCTCTTCAACCAAGTTTCCGGGAACTTGGTGCTGTTTTGGGGCAATATAGAAGTTGTATTGCAGAGTTAGTGTAGACAACCACAAAAGTTTCTTTGCGTATTTCCCCCCCTTAAGTATCAGGGAAGTGGTCTTCCATTATATAGGTACCATAATGTCCATCTTATGGAAGATTTGAAATGTGAAATACCCCGCTAAAGCATAAATATTGAGTCTTCAGGAACTAATAAAACCATCAAAACTGTATCACCTGGTAATGTTAAGCAAGGCCCAAGGATAGGTGTAAACTCTGAAGCCATAAAGCCTTCCTGCAAGACCCAATATTTTCATGAACTGGTAGTTTATAAACTCTGCCTCTTAAACTAAAGCAGTAACTATGTTTTGTGGACTCTCACCTTTTATTGACAAGTAATCTTGGAATTGCTATTGACAAGTAATCTTGGAATTGCAGCAGATACATGTACATGTATTATGAAATCACAGAATCACGTCTAGTTCCATGGCAATTTGCATGGCTAGGTTTTTTTTTAATGGTAATGTAGGGTGTCCCAGGTCCACTTGCGCGCACCTCGGACTATTCCTTACAGCCCCTCGCACAGCTGTTTCACACACTTATCCATGGGGGTGAGGTGGCCCCAAGGGTTTCTGGCAAGAAGAATTGAACCTGAGACCTTGGGAGGGAGCAAACCCCTAAGTTTAAAGCCAAGACCACTAAAAAAAATTTGCATGACTAGTTTTTGTCATGTAGCATTGGTGACATATTGTATATTTGTTTCTGGAGCACTTAGTGACGTGACAAGGGTGGTGAATAACACTTACTTACATATGGTGAAGGTTTATGATCTCCTGTATTTAAGTAAATCACTTATTTTGATATATGTTCTAAGCATTTTGTAAATCTCTTTTTTTATTGTTCTTAGTTTTGATTTTCGCCATGCAGAAAGGATGGGAACCCATTCAACACTACTGTTGCTCCATTACCTTCACCCACATCCCCAACAACATCAGGTCCAACCCCACCGGTTGGTGGGGCACCATCGTCTTCTGGGTCACAGTCTTCTGGACAAACCCATGGGAAAAAGGCTGATGGGCCATCTGCATCAGAGGCATCAAATTCTACAAGCACTAAAAAGTACTTAACTACTGGGAGGATAGTTGGGATATCAATCGCTTCGGCGTTGTTATTTGTAATATTGGCATTAGGACTTGTGCTTTTTATGCCAAGGTGTCTGAGAGGAAGGCGAGACACTGATAGAATTTCCAAGCGGCATGAAGTAGCTCCTTACGTGAACATTAGAGATAATCCCATGGATGGTGGATCACTGGTGCAACCAAGCAATGAAATTGAGAAAGGTTCGTATCTTCACTTTGTTCTCCATTTTTTTTGTGTCATTTATTTCCTGTTAGGTTTCTGGTTATTCAATGATTTACGTCTCTCTTTAAATCTTGGAACAGTTCCCAATGTACAAGTTCTAAAGCCAAAGGAGGATCATCAACCAGGGCCAAGAAGGACAAGCTTGATTCCTAAACCACGGAATGAGTCTGAGCCAAATGTGCAAAGAATGAGCGGAATACCAAAACGCAATAATCATGCAATAGACATGAGAAGGTTTGATATTGATTCATTGCGTCCACCGCCTCCACCACCACCGACGCTGCCTCCTCCTCCTCCTCCTCCTCCACCACCACCTCAATTTGATAAGGTCATTGTAAATCCGATTGCACCTGCTACAGCAACTACAGAGAGGCCTTCCACCCAAACTCCTCTTCCTCAAATTGCTGTGAAGTCTTACACAATTGCATCTCTTCAACAGTACACAAACAGCTTTTCTCAAGAAAATTTTATTGGATCAGGCATGCTAGGAAATGTATATAGGGCTGAGCTTCCTGATGGAAAGGTTCGAGTCTTGACTTAATCCTTCCATTTTCCACTTTTTGTTGCCGTGTTGACAGTTTTCAGTAGCGTACATCATGATGTTAGGTTTTCGGTTTTGATTTTTCTGTTGTCCTTCCTCCCCCCTTCTCTCACCTCCTTCACGTACTTGTTTCCTCTAGCTAATTTTGAGCTTTGTTGTCAATAATTGAGTTGCACTTGCACCTCATGCTAAAAACTGATGTCAAATAGTATGCAAACTGTAGTGATTGGATTAGGAAGGGTCAACAAAGTTACTTCAACTCCTGGCGTCTGATTCCTTTTAAGCTTTACCTAATCAAATTAAGTAACCTTGTTGTTATACGATGTAAAATTGGCGAACCTTATCTGTTTTACACTTGCCTCATTCAGTTATTGATAGATCTAGAATTGGGTTTATGTGACATTTTTGACGTTGTCGGTCTTGGAAATCACCAATTGGAGGGTCTTTCTCCTTTGCCCTCATTGGTCTCAGCTTATATCCTGAAATAATCTGCATCTCATGGAATTTTGAAACTGACTCTTGGTTTGTGTGAATGCTGTTGTAGTTACTCGCTGTTAAGAAACTAGACAAGAGAGCTTCCAGTCAGCAGAAAGATGCTGAGTTTCTTGATCTGGTGAACCATATAGATCAAATTCGTCATGCTAATGTCGTGGAGCTCATGGGTTATTGTGCGGAGCATGGGCAAAGGCTTTTGATCTACGAATATTGTAGTAACGGGACACTGCAGGATGCTTTACATTCAGACGATGGATTCAAGAACCAACTTACGTGGAATACCCGCATACGGATGGCCCTTGGAGCTGCAAGAGCCCTAGAGTAAGTAATGCAACTGCTGAATGATTATTTTTCGATATGACTGAACAGAGTGCTTCACATAGTAAGCGGGCAGGCGTGGGTGTTTAGCACTTGTTGACTTTGATACCTTTTTAATGAGAGAAGGAGGTCCATCAGAAAAACTTGTCAAAGGGCGCTTATACAAAGGCCATTCTCACTATTTTTGAGTCAAAAAATTGTATTCGGAAGTACCAAAGCTAGGTCTTTACAAAACAGTTCATTCACCAGTAATAGAACGGGCCAAGGAGGGGTGGAAGTAGGCTAGTGATGGAGTCTTGTTTTCTTACTCTTGCAGGAATATCTGCTAAAGAGCGATCTAGTTTTAGGGTTTGAGAGAGCATTCTCCTTAATTAGCCCCTTTCATGCCATATGTATTTGACTATTTGATCCCGATGTGAGAGAGAGAGAGAGAGAGAGAGAGAGAGAGAGAGAGAGAGAGAGAGAGAGAGAGAGAGAGAGAGAGAGAGAGCGTTCTCCTTAATTAGACCCTTTGATGCCATATGTATTTGACTCTTTGATCCCGATTGTCAGCTGCCGCTTGATAAGATTTTGCCATGATAATTAGAAGAATAATACAAAAGAAAGGACAAAATAACAAATATGACAGTAACTAGAGTATTTTATGTGGTTAGTGACGTTTCTCATTGTTAGATTTCTTAGAGGGTTTCAACCTAAAACCAATTGACAATAGGTGGAGTAACCTCTAGAATATATTAACTAAGCTTGGGTGGCTTAGATGAGCGATATGGGACAAAGTCTAACACTCCCCCTCACGTGCAGCCCGGATGCACGTGGCTGCACTTGAAGGTGCGAATTAAGCTAACAAGGAGATTTGCTGCTTCGGGCGACAGAGACTTTCCCACGAGAGGTGAGGCCACCCAAGAGAGACTTTTCCACGAGAGGTGTGGCCACCCAAGACCTAGCTCTGATACCATGTTAGATATAAGAGAAGATACTTTATTGAATTCGATGATTAAAATTTTACAATGAGACCTCTATTTATACAACGGGAGGGAGCCCAACTATAGAAGGGAATCATCCTAACTTTAATGAAATCGTAATCAATTACAACCAAAATAAAATCAAGGGAATCATTTAATATGGTAACCATATCAGGACATGATTATGATGTTATATGATTACTATATTCTAACACTCATTGTTTATGAAATGAAGGTATCTACACGAGGTCTTTGAGCCACCTATTATCCACAGGAACTTCAAATCTGCTAATGTTCTGCTGGATGATGAGCTTTCTGTACACGTCTCTGATTGTGGTTTGGCTCCTTTAATATCACCAGGCTCCGTTAGCCAGGTTAGTCATGATATTATTATCTTCAACCTGATTAATGACATTTCCGTTCGACCATCAAATGAAATAACTTATAAACTTTACATATAAGTGGGCATATAGTAGTATCGAAAGATTGGACTGGTTAGGGTGAAAGACTGCATTGAGCGTCACGGGCAAAGTGAATAGAAAGCTTAGTACCCCAGTTAGTTATACTTTGAAGCTGTAGAGTTTGGCTCCAATGATTTTAAGAGAACCAAGTCTAGGAATAGGTGTGTCATATTTAGGAGTTTGGAATGTGTGCTGGATGCTCAATTAAGGGAGAAAAGAAAGAAAGAACAAAAGAGTTATAGATGTTCCTGCCTGCATTATGTTATGTCTCGTTCATGAGTGCTTCAATGAATATATTGGTCTAAGGTGATCTTTTAGGTTAGACCATTGAGATTCGATGGTCGTCGGCGTTTGTTTTTTACTCTTGCTCATTGATCTACTGGCCTATATGTGCTTCTTTTCTTTAATGTGATTGATCTGTTTTCCGTTAGACATGTAGTATGATAGACCGGTCATCAGAGCATGGAATTGTCTGCTTACTTTAGGTTGAACTTCTGTTGAGTAATGATGGTGCAGTTGTCTCTTACTCATCTCTGCTTAAAGTGTTAGCATTCGTTTTGAGAGACATCTTCTAGCTTTGAGAACACAGGTAAATTCCTCTATTGTGTTGCGTCATTCGGTTAGTTGAGCGGTAGAAAAGCCTTACACAAGCGGTAGAAAAGCCGTACATGAAAAGCAGTTTTATGACTTTTCTGTTGTAGTAGTGAAGTTGAGTTTTCAAATGGTATTCGACAAACCTCATCATGGAAGTAGCGATATAGAATGTTTCGTTTTGTATCAATTGGTTGATTGTCTATTCTATCTGGTATGTAGATGCCAGTTGACTAAAACCATACGGACACCTAACAAAAGTTTTTCCTTCAGTTTCTAGTTGTTATTCTTGGAGAATAGTGGCTAATCAAATAAGATAAACTGTCCAAACCCAACTAATAAATTTTTTTGAAGTCGGTTGAATGAGAATTGTGGGTGATGCACACTTAGAGGTTCTAGCAAGCTTAAAGGTGGACAAGAATAACTGGGATCAAGGGCTAAACTATGCTTTAGTAAGACGTTTTACTAATTTCTGCAATTCTGATCAAGGCTCAGATCCATGAGCTGTGGGGTTAAAACCAGGCCATATTGTAGTAGAGAAATAGGAAGAAAATAAATAATTTTTTTTGTTTGAAGAGCTTGCTAATCGAGAGCATCTTTATATGAATCCTAAGTACTTCATGGTGAAGCCCTGGGTAATATAAGGAAAGATGTGATCAGTGGGGAAAAGATCAAGTGCCTTACATGCAAGATGCAGCCATACATATTCTTGATAAGTTGCTACCTCAAAGAAGGTTACCTTATTACTAACTAAAACAAATATGAATCTGGTTTTCTAACTTAGTTTCTTGTGATGTAGCAAAGAGTGCCATAAATTGTTTTTCCCCATCAAAAATAGCTTTCTATCTTGATCACTTGAATGGTTTTGGGTTCCTGAACCCATCTTGTCATGCTGGGCACAGTGCTCATCACTGTAGCACAGATGGTATAATTTGACCTAATAGATGTCACCTGCCCATGATGTTTTTCTTTTTATTTGATTTGCGAAGTTGGGGATGACAATGGGTTTACTGTTGCTAGACGGATTGCAAGCCCACCATGGCTGCTAACAGTTCAATGCAGGTTTAGAATACAAAGGTCATGAAGAGGTCTCTTGGTGCAATAGAAAAGATTTTGTTCTTCGTGTGAATATTACATATTTGGTGTTTCCATGTTAATAAAGCAGCGCCCTACTGGAGCTTAAATTTAATTCAAAATGTCAGTTGCTTACATTTACTTAGCCTCTGTATGGTAAGGGGGCCTAGTAGATTCTTGAAATGAAACTGGATGTTTTGCTGCTTGTGTATAAATACTAGCTTGCACGATTAATCAATGTATTGTTGCTTAACAAAGATCTAAAGTTTCCCTGTTTTATTTCTGGACTAACTGCCCTTTATCCTAATATCAGTAAACAGTAGTTGACCAACAAATATCATCATCACATTGAAGACCTTGTGAACTTCCCCTTACGTTTCCCTTGCAACAAATTGAGCCTCACTCCATTCTGATAAGTTTTGTGTACTCAGTTGTCAGGAAACCTCTTAACAGCTGGTTACGGAGCTCCAGAATTTGAGTCAGGAATTTATACCTCCAAGAGTGATGTTTATAGCTTTGGGGTGGTGATGTTAGAACTCTTAACGGGCAGAAAGTCGCATGACAGGTACAAAGAGCCAAGCTGAACCATATTGGGCAATGATATAATGCTTATTTTTTGAACTAACTTTAATCTTTCTTGAAATAATGACTAGTACACGGAGTCGAGCGGAGCAATTTCTGGTGAGATGGGCAATCCCCCAGCTTCATGACATTGATGCTTTGTCGAGGATGGTTGATCCATCTCTGAAAGGAGAATATCCTGTTAAATCATTATCACACTTTGCCGACATTATTTCCCGATGTGTTCAGGTGAGTGCTTTGAGATGATGTTTCGAACAAATGGATTTGAATGTAACATATACTTTTCTAACATCTCTATTCCTTATCGTGTTCTAAAAAGTACAAGTAATATCCATCTACTAATGTGCACAATGGGGTTCAGGTTTAATGTTGGCTGTTCTATGTTTCTGGTGAGAGGGAATGTTTCACGCATTATAAGCTTGGGAATCCATTCATGTCCAATGCTTTCCTGCATTCTCTGAATTTTCTATTTTCCAATGACTACACTTTGGAACTGGGGCACCGCTGAGACTTCCGTTTGAGTTGAAAGATCTCCACCTAACCTCCAGTCTACCCTAGCTAAATTTCTTTGAAAAAAGTGTGTCTATGAATGGGGTGGTTTTGCCTGCAACTAATTCCAAGATACAACCAGGTATATATTTCAGAAAAAGAAAAAGATGCAACCATGTAAGTCATTTTTCTTACAGGAGGAAAAAAATTACGGTGTTAATGAGCTGGCAAAATATTTTCGTGTATGTACAGTAGGGGATGAGAATTTATAACACTAAAGAATTCATGTATAATTTCGCTGTCTTCCACATGATGAAGTATCAAATCCTTGTTATGTATGCGATGGGCTATTGGTAACAGAAGTGTTGGATAAATTGTTGTATGGTAATTATCGCATTCAACACGTGCAAGTTCATGCTAATAGATACAAAAATGTGTCCCCTAGAGTTTGTGCAACGGGTATAACATGGTTCCCTGGTACTTTATGAATTCCCTTCGGTGTCTTTGTAATTTTCACTTTCCTGTGCTTCTTCACTCTAGTAGACCTAACATATCACTTCTTTTGCAGCACGAGCCTGAGTATAGGCCTCCAATGTCTGAAGTTGTTCACGACCTCCTAGAAATGATACGGAGGGAGTCTCCTCCCAGGTCTGGTAGGGATTGACTTGCTTTAGGCAGTGCATCCTGGTAATCGAAACTGAATGAGTAGTGAAGATGCAGAGATTTGATTTGCCAGATATTAACCCAGGAACAGACGTGTAGACAAGCTGCAGAGTTAACCCCCCTGCTAACACGCCCCTGAATTCATACAACCAGAAGCATGTCCGGCGGATATATCACTGAAATCAGCTGCAGAACCTTTGTTGTCATCGCTTGTCGCTAGCCTTCTGGTCAATTTTTCAATCATTGTAACTTCATTCACACTATGGAAGGATGGTTATGCATAAAAAAAGAGAGGTGCTAATCAAGTCGCTGAATAATCATTGTTTGTGAATGTCTTTTTCCTAATGATATGATGATTTGTTTATTTTAATTTCGTTATGGTGTTTGTTCTGTTTTTACCTTTGGTCTTATTTTTCTGTTCTCAGATGTTTCTGAGTTTCTGGCTTGATAGCCCTACGGGGCTTGTGCGCCACACTTGTTTTTCACCAATATAATTGTGTGTGGTTATTCTCGGGAAAAAAAAAACTCCCTGTGACTTGTGGTATCATTGCACGTATCATTCTCTATGTTGAGAGAATTTTTGTCAGAAATGCGAATTTGGCCTGAGCCATGCTTGATCAGACCGTTTCAATCTTCTAAGTAGTGTGGTTTGGCTCTGGTTGAAAAGATAAAAACCGAATCAGGTTTGTAGATTTATGTCAATAGTTTTATTTGGAAAACGATTCTAATCGCAATATGAAGAAGATTGTGAAAAGATAAAAATTGGAATCGCAAATGAAGAAGATTTTCTTGATTTATTTTAGATCTAATTAATGCGTTATTGGATTAGTCTCCTATATTAGAGTTGTAACGACCCTGATTTTTGGTAAATAAAAATTTCGTTAAATATTTAAATTTTATTTTAATTACTTGGATTTGCTACTAAAAATTTCTTTTTAATTTTTTTAATCCGTCATAATTAGATTTGAGACTTATAAAATTATATCTTTCATGCCGAGAATCTAGTCATTTTCTAAAAACAAGTATGCTTATAAAAACACTTGTATATTTTCCTAACGAGTTAGATAAAATTTTTAAATTATATTTCTTGGCTAAAAATTCTACTTGTCAAGTAGAATTAGTTTTCAACCAATTAGTTAGAAAACCCTAATTACCGTTTCAATCTAGTTACAATATCCTAACCTTAGATGGGCCTTTTTGACTATCTTTGGGCCTTATGAACCCCTCTCAATCCTAGTTAAACCTGGTGGGCCTTATGAACTTTCCTAGAAACCTAGTTAAACCTTTTGAACCCATGTATATATCCATTGGATAATAGAAACTAGGAAAACTATGGTCCATTGGATAATAACATGACTTGACTACCCATCATTGTACTTTAGACTTGTCATGTCATGAATAGTATGACATGATTGCTTGTCCATTGGGTAATAGAAAGTAGGAAAATTATTACCCATTAGTTCATGAGGTAATCAGAAGTATGTGTATCATTGTACTTATCCCAACCCATATGCCAGTGTACTTTCCCCAACTTATAGAACAGTATGCTTCCCTAAATCTATGTGTTGCCCTATATAGAATAATCTTGATATCACCATCACCTTTTACCTCTTGGTTAATAATTGCTAGGGGAGATATTATCCCTTGGATAATAGATTCCCATAACTGGTCATATCAAATTATTACCAATATTTCTTTATCCCTTGGTCCATAATTGTTAGGGGGATTTTTGTCTCTTGGTTAATAGACCTTTGACTTGCCAATAAGCATGACAAGACAAGTCATATATGAAATCTCATTATTTTGCTTCCAAAACTAGTTAACCTAGCCATGCATGCATGCAACCCTAGGATTTTAGCCTTAAACCTAATAATCCTAGACTTACTTTCCTAGACACACATGTATATGCTCTTTTATATATACACACACACACACACATATATATATATATATATATGTACCAGAGAGAGAGAGAGAGTCCGAAAGAGAAAGAGGGGGGGAAGGCCGAATGGGGAGAGAGAGGGAGAGTGTGTGTGTGTGCAAATTTTGGACACTTACACAAGTTACTTATTGTACACTCAACCTAGATTCTACTTGACAATCCATGACTAGACCACTTTAAGTATAATCCTAGCGAATGATTTTATTCTTTCCTACAAGCCAACCCATTCTAGGATTTGACAAGCCATAAAGCCTTCATTATAATCTAGGATTTGGCTTATTATTGGATTGGCAAGTGAGGAAAGGCTAGAATTTTGATTAAAGTCTTGAAATGACAAGACTATGGAGCAAAATCCATGGGGAAAAGAGAGGAGAGGGAGGCCGGCCATGGGGGAGGAGGAAGAGCCCAAGTTTTGCTATAAATAGCACCTTCCATTCACCATTTCAACTCACACCTTCACTCACTTCTCTCTAGAAACCATTTCCATTTTCCAGACAGCTTACTATCCTTCACAAATCTCCATTTTTCTCCTGCTTAAAGTAGTTTTTAGAACCAACTCCCTTCGGAAAAGTTGTAGAGCACTTCGAAACCTTCAAGTTAGACCTAAGAACCACCCCAATCGGTGAAGAAATGACAAAGATATTGGCATCCAAAGTTCAGTAAAAATCTCGGATTTCCATTTTCAGACAGCATACTGTCTCTGCCTTTATCACCATTTTTCTCCTACATAAAGTAGTTTCTAGAATCAACTTCCTTCACGAAAGTTGTAAAGCATTTCTAGAACTTCAATTTTGACCCAAGAACGATCATATTCGGCCAAATATTGACCGAGTTACTGCCATCCAAAGTTTGGTCCAGATTTGTGAGTTTCACCGCCCGTAGAATACTTCCAACTAGCTTATTCGGCCCCGACTAGTTTCGGATCAAGGTAGATTAATCTCTACTCATTCTCCCTAGTATAACTTTAGTTATTTTTGTCTATGATAAGGCAAGTTGAAGTATTAGAAGTAATTAGCAAGCTCGTTTTACTAATATGTTGAAATGCATGATAATTTGCTTGATAAGAGTAATAAGAGCATGTTGAATGTTTGATTTATGTTTACGTATGTGATATGTCCTATGGCGGAATCGTTGCATGAAAACGAGACACAAAAATCAAGGAAGATAGAAACATGACACCTAGGGTGCTTTAATGACTAGGTGTGTTTGAAATCACAATGTGGCCGGACTTGCCAATTGTGGGAATGTGTGTGTGCGTTCCAATGGAGATCCGGATCAACGGAACCATTGTGAGGTTGTGTGCGTTTCCATGGGTGTTTCGTCATAACCTAACCGTTGAAATAGGTTTGCACCCCAAGCGTAGGGCTACGTCGTTGAAAGCATAATAACCGGTATGACCGGAATCGTTCCCACAGAGAAATCTTCTTAAGCGAATTTGGAATAGAAGTTGCGTAGAAAGTTGTGGCGTTCAAGCGGCCAACTATGGTTTTTGATTCGATTGATGAAATTTAAACTTGAAATTGAACTAGGTTAAGATGGTCGAGTCAAAGGGGTCGATTTACCCACGACTTAGCCGTCAAACGGTTTCTTCATCTAACTCAAGAGTGGACCGAAACCGTCCGGATTCCACTAGAAGAATTAAAAGCTGAAGACTACTTATAACTTAATTCAAAACTCTAATTCAAATTGAACTCATTTACCGCAAGTGAGAGACGAAAATAGATTGTTCGCACGCGTAGGATTATCAAGCACGTAGCATAAGGCGATAGACTTCATTGATCAAAGAAGCCACCAACCCCATGATCAAAGCTAGAAATCATGGGTTTAATTAATTCAAAATCTTGAGATTAAGCTAAAGTTAAGAGAAACCATTTAATGGACTAATCCATAGGGTGAACCTCACCCCATGACCTAACCGATTAACTACTCACTCATAATAAAAAGACTAGAAAGCATGTTAAGAATTGAAAACATGATTAACCGATAGAATTGAAAACAAACTTGATTTATATAGAGATCCCACTTAAAGCTACAACATTAACACTTGAGAATTAATCATCCAACCACTACTTACTTGAGTTGTTGAGGAATTGAATGCAAGAACTTGAAAGCAATAACTAAGGAGCTCTTAAAACATAAAAGACTTAAAGTGTAAAAGAGTACATAATGGCCAAATATGGCAAATAAAGCTATTTATAAGGCTAAACAATCAGCCAAAGAAAGGACCAAAAGGTCCCCAAAATATCCCAAAAACATGCCTAAAGTAGAAACTTTCCATTAATGGAAGGTTGAACAATTCAGCAAAAAGGTTCTGGTCGAAGAGCATTGGTACCGGTACCTCAAAAATATGGTACCGGTACCAAACCAACTGTTGGCAATATCAGAGAAATGGTACCGGTACCTCAAAAACAAGTACCGATACCTTGCTGCAAAAACTGCAGAACTGGTTCAGCTGGGGCTAACAAGCCTTGGCGTGACACGACGGCCTTTCATTGCTAGATTTCACGATCCACAGGACTTGGCGGAGGTATGCCGTGGGCACTTGGACTCTTGGATGCACTTGGGAACCATCCTCGATGCGTTAGGCTCGCTTGAACCACTTTGGCACGTTCCTCGCCAATCTTGACCTCCGGCCGATCTCCGAGGCTTCTTGTGACGACATTAGGCTTAAGTGGCAATGAAATGAGTACCGGCGGGCATTTGGACACTTGATTCATCCCGGAACGTTGATTGGTAATCAAAACCGCCTTGTTAGCACATTTTTCCTGAAACTCACAAACAAACACCTTACGTGCAAAATGGGATAAAAACAAATACTTAAACGCAACAAAGCTACAAATTAAAGGATTTAAGCCCCAAGATTGTACAATCTTGGGTGCTAATCAATGGGAACCCGGAGCAGCGGAACCATGGTGAGGAATGGCTTGATTATTCGTGGAGAGGAGCCAATGCAAGTTTTGTGTGCCAATGGGAACCCGGTGCAGCGGAACCATTGTGAGGATACTCGGAAACCCGGAACGGCGGAACCGAGGTTGGGTGTGTTAAAAACGGATTTTGAAAATGTTGATTTGGTTATGAAGTGTGAAAATGAAGACACAGTCTACGATGAGTCGCATATGAGAAACACAGAAAAACATGGACACCAACGATACTTGAATAGTGAATATGGATGTACTATCGTTAATCGTTTTTGTTAAACCTGCTTATACTCTGTTGATTTTATGATCTATTGTTTGTAAGTTAAGGGTTAGTGGGTTTGGATATTCTATTGAGCTTTTGTAAACTCACGGTGTTACCTTTGGTGACCCTGACATATTATATTGGTGGCGATGCCGGTATAATGTGTCAGACCTTATAGATGAACAAGATGAACTCTACGCCTTGGAGGAGAGAAGCTGGCCAGATTGGAGGAGGAAGCGGAGTAGTAGATAGGAATCCTAGTTTATCTCTCCTGTAGTTGATTAAGAACACTCTTTGTGAGAGTTATGTTGTAATATTGAGCCAGACTCCATTTTATTTTGAAATGAAATTATCCATTTAACATTCCCAAAAATTAGGGGCGTTACAAGAGTCACAAGTATTCGTTATTATATTAGTATATTAAATTGGTTCAAATAATTTCCCTTCTTTTAAAAGCACCTCCGATTACAATTTGTATTTATGTTTAAAATGAATCATTATAATAATAAAAAATACGATCGCTACTAAAAAAGATATGATATTTGAAATAAGTCCCTTACAACAATGAAAAAGTATTGCAAGTTGAAAAACAATAAGAAAATGTTACAACGATAAACTATGACGATTTAAAGAATATGATCATTGTAATATGACTATTGAAAAACTGTACCATTACAAAAAAAATAACACATTATAACGAGAAAAATAAGGAAACATCAAATATTTTAGTAAAAAAAAAAAAACAATTAAGGAATAAATATACGTATAGAACAAAGTTGAGAGGTATCCCATATTCCCATACCCAAACGAGACTAATCCACCTAGAATTGACTGCAAATAACCTAGGCCTACCCCCAAATAGTCCAACTCATGCTTGTAGGGTGGGAGCAAAAAATGTTGACTAGTTAAAATTAGGCCATCCACAGTGGCATGATAAAAAATGGATAACCAAAAGTTGACACATCAGCTTTTAATTATCCATTTAAGAGGTTGCTACACTTAATAATGTTAAGGTCCACAATGGTCACTTCTAGTCCATAACTAAAATAAGGGATACACTACAATTTTTACTCTCTCTCCCCTTGTGTTTTCCACCATTGATTATTTCCCTCCATTACACTTTTTTTTTTTGGCAAAAATATATCGATTTTCTCCTTTAATTTTGGGAAAAAAATTGGTGACTTCCTTCCATAATATTATGAATTTGGAAAAAATCATGTACTCAAAAACACAGATGTGTTCTTGAATTTGTAAAAATATATAAGGTTCTTTATGTACTTAGCCACAGGGAGAGGAATGAAAAAAGAATAAAATAAAAACGGAAAAAAAAAGTGAAATACCTTAATGCGGCGACAAATGTTTTCCACTATTGATCACTTCCCCCCATTACGGTTTTTTTTGGGCAAAAATATATTGATTTTCTCTCTTAATTTTGGAGAAAAAATTGGTGACTTCCTTCCCTCATATTATGAATTTAGAAAAAAAATCATGTAATAAAAAAAAAATAGATGTGTCCTTGAATTTGTAAAAGAATGTAAGGTTCTTCATGTACTCAACCACAAGGAGAGGGACGAAAAAGAATAAAATAAAAATGGGAAAAAAATGAGATATCTTAATCCGGTGACAATGAGTTAAATTGTAAATGATTGAAAGATATGAGCTTCACTTTTAGAGGGAAAGAAAAAGAAAGAGTTTGTGGCCGAAAAAAATAAGATATAGAGCAGGTGAAGAAAATAAAAAGAAAATACCATATGAAACACGCGTGTACATAAATTTTAGAACTAGTTAACTTATGTGGTGTGAGATCCACAAATTTTAATTATTGAAAAAGTTTGTTAGTTTTGGTTATCCAAAATCCAAAATTTGATTATTTCTAAAAATATTGTTAAATTTAATTATACTATTGTGAGTCATTTTTTACTCCAATATCGTTAACTATAAAAATAATTTACTTTTGATTATGCCACTGTGGAAGGCTTAAAAAGTAATTTCTGTTTTTGAAAAGTCACAAACTGGGATCCGAACACCCGTTTCTGTAATTTCTTTTGCACGGAGGCTTTTTAGGACAAGATCAGAGATTCAGAATCATATAACTTTCCCGGTAAATCGTTTTGAGTTTTCCTGCGAAACAAACAAAACAGAGAACCACAATACCAAAACAAAAGTGCTTCTTCTTTTTTTGACCCATTTAAGATTACTTCATTTGGATCTCCGATTTGTACCATTTTTTCGTGATCTGTTTCTGATTCATGGCTGGCCGTTACGATTCCAATCCTTTCGCGGAACAGGAAGTGAACCCATTTGCTGTAAGTTCGATAATGCATACGGAAATACATATTATAGATTTATTGTTTCGTGCAGATTTGATTAACATCAATCTTAGGAATGGCAACAGTTTTGTGGGTGTTTGGACATTATTTATTTTGTTTCTTCTAAATGCATTTGATTTTGGGTCTCTATGGTTGATTCTGATGTTTCGGTTTCTGTATTTCCGGATCTGTTATTTTATTTTGTTTTTCGAAAATTGTTTTCTATGTTATGTTCTAAAAAAGGAGTCATCTTTCTGTAGCCTTGAAAACTGTTTTGCTAAAAAAAATGATTAAGATTTGAAAGTGGTGAGTGTTTTCGTTTAAAAACCACATATTTTGGGAGAATTTTTGTAATTCTGATTCTGGAAGCAGCAACCAAGAAGGATTTGGTGGTTGATCTAAATGGGTAGTACGATTTGTGGTTTCTTTTCATACGGCTCGGCTCGACCATCTTCTACATTTCTTGGATAATTGACACCAAGATTTAATTTGATGTGCTGGTGATTCTTTTGGTTGTCTTTCTATGGTTTTGCCTATCAATCCTTGTTAGCAGTGCTGTAACTGAAATATGCTATGAAGATTTTGGAAATGGTCTTTGCATCACAAAAAGCTTATTTGATTGCTCATGGACTTCGTGAATCAATATTGTAGGCACACCTCAAACATGATAAGAGATCTCTCTCAGATTCAAATTCGTCACTAACTTAGATATTATTCCTCGAACCAGATGCTCCTTATGTGTTTCTCTTTGGTTACATTGGCTTGTTTGGCTCCTTGCTTAATGAGCCCTCTTCTGCCATTGAATAGTGTATAATAACTTGATGGTCTTACATCATAATGCATTTATGAGGCTATTTTTCTTGGATAATGACCTGGTTCTTTGCAGAAGATAATTCATTCTCTTGCTTGTTGTTTACTCAATTCTTGTTCTTGAACTAGAATCCTGGAAGAGTTCCCCCTGCTGCAAACTCAAGGCTTTCACCGCTTCCTCCTGAACCTGCTGACTATGACCGTGGAACTACAGTTGATATCCCCCTTGATGGTGCAAAGGTGGATTAAGTTCCAGAGGATGTGGAATTGTTTTACATATGTTTGTATACACATAGGCTCCTCTAATTTTTTTTTTTTTTTTGTGCTGTGTTGAAATTTAGGATTTCAAAATGAAGGAGAAGGAACTCCAAGCTAAGGAGGCTGAATTAAAGAAGAGGGAGCAGGTACTTTATATCCTAATAGCTTCTGGCTATGTAACTTCTGCTTAATTTTAGAAGTCTTGTACACAATGCTTTCAAATTTATATTTTTCTACACAACTTGGAATCCAATTGGCTTTTCTTTTGTTTATGCAAACAAATTTTGGTTGAGTATGCTAATTGGAGTTTGAGTTTGCTTGCTTGTAATTGTGATTTCATGTTTGACATCTCTCTATTATTTGTGTTGTATCTCTCTCTTGTATGCGAAGGACATGGAACAGACACTTCGACATGGAAAACCATTCAAAAACTTCAACAAATGACACACACAACAAGTAAAAGCATAGAGTAAGTATAAGCAAAATAATAGCTATTTAGTCAGTTTTATGTCACGAATACACCCAAATAGTAGTGTTTTAAAGTATTCTAAAACTTTTCCACAAACTACACTGTTAAGTTACCAGTTCCTGAAGGTTAAACTGTTAGGAAGTGGGCCCAACAAGAGATATTAAGTTACTCAACACCCTCCCTCACATGCAACCCTGGCTTGCATATGGAGATGCGAACATCAACAGATAGAGTGAAATAGAATACTAAGGGAAAAAGCAAAATTCAAAGCGAGGAACAAATGCTAACGGAGAGACTCAAACCCAAGACTTCTCCTAACCTATGATCTGATACATTACCAATTGTTCCAAAATTTAAGTTGCTGGGAAATGGGCCCAACAATATAGCAAGCTATTCAACCAGTGTAGAAAAAAGTGTTAATCCAAATTGTTAAGAGCCATGTTAAACCACTATTCTTAAGAAAAGAAAATTGGGGCACATTTGGACCCATGTTAGAGATATTTCATTGTGCTTCGTAGCGGTCAGCGGTCCAAATTGCATGGGTAGGAATGAAAATGAATTAAACATGGTATTGGTGGATATATTGAATGCCAATTTTTTTGATGTTTTAATTTGTTGATTGTCGTTTTAGTTCTTGTATTTTTCGGATTCCCAGGAGATCCATCATGACTTTGTTCTATTCTTATTTTGTTTTCATGGACAATTTGGCTTGATCTTGTTGATTGTCATTTTAGTTCTTGTCTTTTTATTGGATTCCCAAATGATCAATCACAACTTTTGTTCTATTCTTGGACATCAGCTGCGTCGTATGTGCCATGAGTTTTACTTGATGTTACATTGGCTTTAGTTATAATTAAATTAGGATTATCACTTATGAACTTTGGTGATGCTACGTAGGAATTGAAAAGGAGGGAGGATGCTATGGCACGGGGTAAGTTCAATTGTCCATATGAATTCATTAATTAAAGAATCCATTAGGTTGATTTATGTGGTCGTTTAATATGCAACACAAGTTACTCCTTTTGTTTGCAGCTGGAGTTGTCATAGAGGAGAAAAATTGGCCACCCTTTTTTCCAATCATTCATCATGATATTGCAAATGAAATTCCAATCCATTTACAAAAGTTGCAGTACATTGCATTCACAACATTGTTGGGTATGTCAGCTTCAACTCTCATTTTTTATTTATTTATTGAAGTTCAATTTCCCCCAAATGCTAATACTTCAAAGTTTAGTTACACGAAGCGGGAGTGGGGATGGGAGCGGGGGCGGGGACGGGGGAACAGATGATCACAGAAGTGTGGGAGCGCCATTGGAAGCGGTTAGGAAAAATTATTAAAATTATAAATATATTTTGGAATTTTATATTGTTAAATGTCAATATAAAAATATTATTCTACCACATAAACTATTACTATTAAAATTATAAGTTTCTAGTTATATTTCAACATTTTTATTGTAGCACATGATTACACAATAGAGCTCTTGTGCATATTAAGTAGGCGTAAAAGTTTAGCGCATTAATATGACTTTAGAAGGTTAATATCAGATGTGCTCACTAACAAGATCAAAACAACTTTAAAGGTACCAATTGCAACTTGAATCGTAAGTCTCTCAACCGTTTTTGGGTGTAAGTTCCCGTATAGGCAAGGAACAAGTTCCCGTCATCACTGGGACGGGTTTCTTGGAGTTTTCTTCGACGGGAACGCGGAAACGCGTTTCCGTCGAAGAAACGTGGGCATAGTTGAAGGTTCCTGCAACTAAGCTTCAAAGAGAATTATACATGCTTCTCCCTTCATTTTTATAGGTTCAAAGGGAAACCTTGCTTGAAATTCCTTGACGACAAAGGAAATTAGTCCTTTTTTTACTAGAATGGATGGCTAAATTGGGGCTCATTTTTTAAGCAAGAGATGGGTTTTGTATGGTAGAGGTTATAGAAGTTACTAATTCATAACTAATGTTTTCTAGGTATCCTCACTATGAAATTAATGTTGCATTATGTACTGCCAAATCTCTGTGCTATCATTATTTCCATGTCTTTTATTTCCTCTACTAGACTCGTTTCCACAGAAGCATAATGAATTTAATTCTTTTGTGGGTTGGGGGATTCTAAATCTTTGATACTCAGCCACGCAGTCGTCCCTTGCTAATTGTGGTGTGTGTATACGTCTCTAGATCTCCATCATGGCATGTAACACCCACCACTGTAGTTCTCACGATTGTTTTTGTTAAGTTGGAGTTGATAGCACCATATCATTTGGTTAAGGAGGCTAAGCCACACGTTCCCCTAGCATGGACACTAATTAGTATGGGTAGGTGACATGGCGCTGAGGCCCGACCCTCCAATAAAAAGGAGATATCATCCTACATGGAAGTAATTAAGCAGCTCCGGCAAGCTTAGAAGCACTGCCTCTCTTCTCTCTCCATCTGAGACAGCCTCACTGATCTTCCATTTCCGCCAGTCTCATTCTAGCTCAGAGCCTGTCACAGATGGCTCCACTATCAGCTCGCTGACCACCTATTGTCCACTCCCATCAGAGGAATTTGTATGTAAAAGAGTCGTTGCCATCCCATTTCACTGCCTTTCATTTGACGCTTGTGTTGTTCTTTTTTCTGCCAAATTTGCTTGCCCCTTTGACTTAGCACTTGGAAATTGATTACTTGCCTTGGGTTATTTGGTGCCCACAATAAATCGTAAAGGAAACTTTCATGTTCTTAATATCGAAACCTGTCAGCTCTAAGTAGCAATTTGTCTTCAAATCATACCCAGCCATCATACGTACACCCCCTTCTTTATTGAGGAAGACCAAACCTACCGAGAAGTCATTTAGGACATTTCTCTCCTGCTGAAGAAATTTTATTATGTTTACAGTACCATGTCGTCCCATAAGTTGGTCCAACAATCATAGAGGTGACCCATACGTGGAAGATTATAGTGGATGTCTACTTTCTGTTCTCGAGGATCTATATTTGCATTCAAAAGACATTATCTTGTTGCCTATATTGACGTGCTTGTGTTATGTCATGGTGCATATGGGTTTGTAGGATTAAAGGCTAATTTCTTTGGTAGATTATCAGATTCTTCAGCTACCTTTCCTTTTTGAATCCTGGTTTTCTGATAAAATTCTTTGCAATTTCGGAATTTGAGGGATTTTTTCCTGTTCAGACAATGACATTGGGTAATTGATACGCAATGTTAGTACAATTATAAGTGTTATCATCTGTATCACGGGCTATTCATCTGAAAACATAGGTGGAATATACTTTTCTATTTCTTCTTGAAATGTAGTCTTTGGTTGAGATCAATTTGACTCTTTATGGAATTTGGTTGAGGTCGTTTGGTTGACTGCATTTGCTCGATTAGTCTTTTCTATCATTGTAAGATTCAGCTAGCGATTTTATAACTTCATGAGATTTGCAGGTTTGACAGGGTGTCTTCTGTGGAATATTGTAGCAGTTACCTTAGCCTGGATCAAAGGAGAAGGTTGGTTTACATGCATGCTCTCTAGTCTCTATGGCCTTCTAGAACTTTTTCTCAAATTACATGACAGACTAGTCTCTTAATTTTATTGTCTTGCAGGTCCAACAATTTGGTTTCTTGCTATTATCTACTTCATATCAGGTGTTCCAGGGGCCTATGTGTTGTGGTATCGTCCTCTTTATCGTGCAATGAGGTATTATTTTATGATATTTTGTTTTTGACTTCATATCTGGTTGGAGGCGTCCTGTGCATTTTGAGGTCATATCTTGTATCAGAGTGTGCCTCAGTTTGGTACCCACTTTCGTGGCCCATTAGTGCAATCAAGCCTACCGTAGGTTATTTTATCTGCTAATTTAATGGATAACAAAAACGGATTGAATGATTTCCTTAGAAGTGTAGAGCGGATGAAGAATCATTGTACGTGTATTTTGTTTTCCGTAAATTTGATACCTGGACCAGTAACTTCACTTATCGCTTATCGGTAGTAATTAGTGTCCTGCAAAATTGGATTCTACCAGGAAATACTGTCTCATAATTTTTTGTTAACACCATTTCAGGACTGATAGTGCTTTGAAGTTTGGGTGGTTTTTCTTGTGCTACATGGTAGGCTTTCCAATCTTCTTCTTTCGTTTGCTGTCTAGGTTGAAGGTTTTCTGGAAGTCTAATTATCGTTCACCTTTTTATTCAATGCAGGTCCACATTGGCTTCTGCGTCTTTGCCGCAGTTGCTCCTCCAATTATCTTCAAGGGGAAATCTCTCACGTAAGTTTTCTTTTACAGGGCTTAAGGGTATAAGATTGGAAAACAATGGGAATTAATAACAACCTAAAGTGCAGATTCTGAACAAGTTCTCCGGAATTTTTTTTTTTTTTTGGCCTCAAAGAGGTCTCTTCTATTTTAAAAGTGTGTGCCTCCAAAAACATGTAACAGTCCACTTTTTTTTTAAATTTTTGGCAAGTTTCTCCCATCCAAAGGAGTGTTTGTCAGTTGATTCTGGAGAAACATGTGTGCCCCTTAAAGTGGAGCTTAATGATTAACAAGGAGCTGAATTTGGATTTCTGCTAATTGGACATGATAGTAATGTGATCTGTTTTTTCTCTTTTGGGTTTATGTGGATGCTTTCATTGCTTTGTTAAGTTGAGCAGCACTTCCGTCTTTCTAGTTCTTAGAGTGCCTAAACTTAGGGTGAGTTCACACTATCGTCTAAACGGTATTTTCGGTATTTTGGTCCAAAAAAAATACACTATTCATGAAACCTCATTTCCCTTTACGTTGTTGTCTAACTGGTATTTTGGTATTTTTAGTGGAAACAAGTGGTATTTTGACGTCTATATGAAGACAAAATATAGCGTGAACTCACCCTTAATGACCTCATATATTCTCTGCACTTGTTGGGGGGAGCAATTGTATTTTCTTTCAAACTATTGAATCAGACATTCATTAGTTACTCTTGTCATTTGTATCTAATTATCCGCCTACCAACTAAATAGTTTGTACACTATAGCCATCACATTTTCCTGCAAAGAGAACAAATTTTACCCATACAAGGATCACCTTTGATTTCACTTGGTATTATCTTCTTTTCTGCAACTGATGATTGTATGTTCTTGTTGTGTCACAGGGGAATCTTGCCTGCAATAGATGTTTTGAGTGATCATGCTATTGTTGGGGTGAGTTTAAGATTTTTCTCTCGTGCGTAGTATCACCATACCATTATAACAACCAATAGATTGTCACTCTCTTGTTCTATTTGTGGGTGATTATCGAGACTGATTAGGACAGTGGAGCGAGCCTTCTGGGAAGTCTGACCGGCGCTTAGTTTCGCTGCATCACTGGAGGGTGGACTGCCGAGAGCAGATGTCTTTGTGCAGGGAGACGGAGGTTCTACTACAAGAGGAACCATGCAATGGACAGACCAATGTCCAATTACATGATTGACATACAGTTGGCTTGCTCTTTACAGGGTGACGGACTGTGCTACTGGTACAGCAAGAGCTGTACAGACAGCGTGTACGGCAGGCTTTTGGGCCCGTCTCGGGTCCAACAAAGATAAACGGAACCGCTCATTTTGTTCAAAATATTTTTTTTAAGGTCCCTGAAAAAAATCAGCTCCATATGATATCGTGAAGGGCATTTATGAAATGTCCATATTTGCTAAATTGATAGCCTAAATTTTGAAGCGAAATTGGACGTTTCGTAAACGCACTTAATGATGTCGGATGGAGCTGATTTTTTACGGAGACCCCAAATAGAATAATTTGAATAAAATGAGCGGCTCCGATTATCTTTGTTGGACCCGAGACGGGCCCAAAAGCGCGCTGTACGCGCTGTTTGTACAGCACTTGCTGTACCAGTAGCATTTCTGTTAGGAAAGAGGTATGCACCATGGAGGGGCAGAGAGAGCACTCCAAGTGCCTTTATTAGGGTACAAAAGTTGTCGTCTGGTAGAGATCTTTCTATCTATGGGAACGGTCAAGGTGCAGGTTCCTCAA
>CM033795.1:687785-712785 GCA_019656835.1 Rhododendron ovatum
GGAGGATGGGACGAGACCTTGATGAACTTTCAACTGGTGTCACCAAGCCCACAAACCCGAATAATGTGATGCAAGTGCTCCGAGGCTTCTTGATTCCCTTGACCTTAAAACCTACCACAAGGGGATTTATTTGCTTAGCACTCGACCTAGGTTGTTTAGGAAGATCATGGTGCCTTAGGAGAACCAGGAAGTATGCTAGGACAAAGAACTGTTTGGCTGTAGCTAGGGAGGTCCGACTGTCCGAGGATACTAGTAAGTGGAGATGGGTGCGCTCAGTTGAGAGCTTGCTTGAGCGAGGCAGGAGACTTACCACACCTAGTCTCCTAGGTGATTTCTTTCTAGCATATCTTGGCTCGAGGCCATGGCATTGTATGTTAGTCTTGACTAATAGAGCTATATTATAGTACGAGAATTATCACGATGAGGAAATTTCTATTGGTTTTTACCAAGCTGTTGATGTGTGGAATTAAGTTTGGATTTGACTGCTGCCAACCTGGCTTGCAACGAGTGCAAGTAGGTCCATGTTCTTACTCTCCCTCAGCTGAAAAGAAATCTGTACAAATTCAAACTATTTGTGTGGACTTTATTCAACACAAAGTAAACTTTTTCATGTTAGATAATCACATTTAGTCGTAAATAATGGTTTCAAGTGGATGCCCACTTCCGCTTTCTGTTATGCCTGAGACTGTTTGGAGCTCAACCCCTTGGTCTGTGGCATAAAGATTGAGAGAGATGCCAAAATTTGAGAGACCTTGATTATCTGTTCTAATTTTCATTTTACTTGCAGATTTTCTACTTTATTGGATTTGCATTTTTCTGCCTAGAGTCACTGATCAGCATCTGGGTGATCCAGGTTTGTCAACTTCAATTTTCTCTCCTCTCGCTTCTAGTCTAATAGTGCTCTTTATGATCTTTGATTCCCCTTCCTTTGGTCCCAATATTGCAGCAAGTATACATGTACTTCAGGGGCAGTGGCAAAGAAACTGAGATGAAGCGCGATGTTGCAAGACGGACTATGATGGCAGCGATGTGATCTGGCACCGAGGACCGAGATCTAACTAAGTTGTGAACAGATTCTTTGATTGGATAATTGCTGAGACATCGAGATCATTCGCTATATTCTTATACTTCTCACTGCCTGCTTCAATATTGATTTCTGCATGGGATTTCTTAAATTATATGAGAACGACAGACCTCGGACTAAAAAAGCTTAATTCAGGACATGTTAGTTTTGGGAGTCATAGTGGCCTGTGAGGCCAATCTTCATATTGTATTCAAATTCAATATTAGATGCTGTATATATTGTTCATATTTGCAGATGACAAATGTGCTTTACGAGTTACGACAATGATTCAGCTTAATTTGTTTCTCATTTTTTTTAATTAGTTTTATTTTGCAAATAGCTTGGAGCTATAGAAAAGAGGATGTGTTTTTAAATTACCTTTATTTTCTCATCTCACGGGATAAGATTGTAACTATTGCACAACTCTTTCTTTCAAGGTAGGGAATTGGTATAAAAGAAGCATCTGCATTGATCATGACAAGGGATTTGCTATCAATGTTGGATTCAGAGTATAGCTGGTTTCTGTATTGAGAATCATTTTTTGGTGGTTTATGTTTCCATTTTAAGGTTTGTTAGAATATCCAAAATGATTAGGCTTAAACTGTTGTAAGATATTAGCTTCAGCCACTTTTTGTTGGATGATTAAAGCTTCAGCCATTGATGACATTGAAGATTCAGCAATTCATGACATTAAGCTTCGGCCAGTGGATTGGTGGCTCCAACACTACAGTTGTTTCTTCCAGTCTTAACTTCAATTTTGTTTTCTAGGTTTTTTTCCTTCTGTTTTTTGTTTTTCCTATCTTTTGTTCAGATCCCTTTGGGTCAATTGTTGTATCTATTTGGGCATATGGGTCGTAGCTTGTATATCATTTTTCTACATATAAGCTGTATTTGTTCTTTCCCAAGGAAAAAAAAAACCAAGTTGAAAAATGGAGTGATGGCGATGGTTGACAACGTCTCTATTTACCCAGAAATTTCACATACTTCCTCTGTCTCAAATTGTTGTTCGTGTTTCCCTTTTGGGACCTTTCAAAAAATTGTCTATATTTTACAATCTATAATGTTTTTAGGTTTCAAAATATTTGTTTAACAAAATTAATTGAAATCTATCAAACAAGATTTATATTGTATATTAAAAAAATGTGATAAGAATAAAAATGATTTGATCATGTGCTATCGGTAATTTGATGTACTCGTTTTTTTTTTTTTGTTTTTTTATATTGTGGTGGCCAAGAAGGTAATATATGAATGAATAATTATGATTATCAAAGTGGGCTTGCTGTAGCCCGATGAGCCTGCATCTCATTAATACTCCACTTGCCAAACCTGTAGGAAAGATGTTCTAATTTCATTATGGGCCCAACTAACTTGTTCCAGTTTGGACTTTTCCTTTTGATAATTAACCAGGCTTGGTCAATTTATATGCATATCGTCTAGGACTTAGTACCCACATGGGTCATGCTCATGCATATTTTCTTTTCAGTAATGATGTTCATTCTTATTTTCACGAATTAGGGTTAGAAAATCAGGTCAATCAGATAAGTGTATGTGCTTGATCTAATCTTCCGATTTTTAATCAGATAAGTGTTGTGATTCCCAAATTTTTCCATTAAAGTTGTCACTCTAAAGATGCAAAGACAGTCGGGTGATATATACTGTAGAATGCAGCTTTAGAACCTGGAAATTAAATGAAGCGAGAAATCAATTGGACGTTATCATTCATTCCAGGCCTATCTCTAAATCTTCCGTGTTAATTAATTTATGCAATGCATACCACGTGAAGAATAAGATGATACTACTTCCTCACCAGAATAGAGTTGAGTGGTCATGCAAACTGGCTGCCATCACCACCAGAACCATATCGGCTCATCATGCATGAACACTCTACCATCTGTGATCATCCCCTGCACCACTCCCATTCATCACCTACAAGCTAGTAGTAGCAGTAGTATATAAAATGATAGTGTACTATGTACGTAACTTCAGAGGACCCTCACCACACCACCAATGAGTGGGATTACCATGGAGGTTGTTCAGAGCCAAATTATGATCAAAGTTCGAATTGTCAGTGGATCGGTTGTACGATTGGTATGGTACAACTTCTATGCAATTCTCAACAAAGCTGGGATCAAGCCAGGCACAAACAACTTAGCTCCAGATGTTCATGCCCGGCTTGATCCCAGCTTTGTTGAGAGTTGTGTAGAAGTCGTACCGATCATACAACTCCACTGCTAATTTGAAGAACCTAAGGTGATCATAACTTGGCTCTGAACAACCTCCATGGCGGTTCCTCGGCAATTGATGATGGGGTCCTGGATGGTTCGACGAGTTTGGTGTTTTCTGGTATGATTTTCACTGTTCCTGTCTTCTCCCTCTCCCCCATGTTTTTTTCCGACCCCATGCTTAAATCTACTGGAGTAAAGTGGATTTGCTTTAATCCAACTCCACAGAAGTCAATATTGATTTTATCGTAATTCCACTTTATAAGAGTTCAGATTAGCCCAAAATCTACTGGAGTAACAAATTGTAGGTCCCTTCCCTTCTTTGTAAAAAATGACTGGTTTAGCTCTTACTTTTCCTGCAGGCATAGCTTCACCCTATATCTTTACTTTCAATTTCTCTCTCCAACTGATACTACTCACTTTATTCATGCCCTGTGGGGGGAGGTCTCCACCCGATTTGAATGGATTGACGGTTGATAATGGGGGAAGTTCTTTGGCAATACAAACCCATTCCCAAGCCCTGGAAATAACTCATGCCAACTGCAGAACACAGTCTACTCAAATCCAGCTCTTGCCAGTAATCTTCTTAACCCCTCTATCTTGCATTAGCCTCAAGATCTTATGAGCCTCGCTCCACCGCCCAACCGCTTTATACACATTACCTAGAAGAACATAGCTCAAATGGTAGTCAGGTTCTAACTTCATCATTTTCTCGGCAATGCGCTTTGCAACAATAGAATTCGTACTAGTTGAGCAAGCACCAAGAAGAGCTGCCCAAAGAGAGGAATCCTCTTTCAATTCTGCGTTTCTTACCAAATTCTCAGCTTCTTCAATTTCTCCAGCTCGGCCAAGGAGATCAATCATGCAATTGTAATGCTCAATTCCAGGTTTAATCCCGTATTTTACACTCATGGAAGTGAAATGTTTGCGTCCTTGATCAACCAAACCTGTATGGCTACAAGCGAAAAGAACTGCAATGAAGCTAATGTAATCAGGCTTGATCCCCTCGTTAACCATCTCATCAAACATCCTAAGAGCTTCTCCACCTCTTCCGTTCTGAGCGAACCCACAGATCATTGAGTTCCAAGTAATCAAATTTCTAGCTGGCATAAGCACGAAAATGCTATAAGCAAAATCAATACAGCCACACTTTGCATAAAGATCAACTAAAG
Organism: Rhododendron ovatum; assembly: GCA_019656835.1. Classification (NCBI taxonomy): domain Eukaryota; kingdom Viridiplantae; phylum Streptophyta; class Magnoliopsida; order Ericales; family Ericaceae; genus Rhododendron; species Rhododendron ovatum. Next base: position 692,243 of record CM033795.1, read on the forward strand.
CAGATTCTACAATAACATCTCTCCAATCACCCTTCCTCAGATACCGACAGTGCACCTCTTTGCCCTGCCTAATAGCTGCCAAACCTGCACAAGCTCGAAGAACTGTTCCAAAGCTGTACAGATCAACCTCCTCCATTTCCCTGAAAAGCTCAATGACAGTGTCAAAATCACCCTTTTGACAGTATCCCCCCAGCAACGCACACCAAGAAACCGAATTCTTATGGGCCATTCTATCGAAAACACATCTAGATTCCTCAACTACTCCACATTTTCCATACATGTCAACAAGACTGCTCTCAACTACCACATCCCCACGAATTCCTGCTACAACTAACTTCGCATGCATTTCCTTGCCTTGTCTCAGCCTACCTAAATTCCCAAGAGCCGTCAAGACCGTTGCGAACGTAAACTCATCCACCAACAATCCATAATCCCTCTGCATCAGATAAAAGAACCATAATGCTTCGTCAAACACATCATTCCTCGTCAAAGCCGAAATAACCGACGTCCAACAAATACCATCCGGTTCGACCAACTCGTCAAACAACTGGCGTGCATCCCCGGGCTCGTAACTCCTCCCGTAAAAATCCATCAAAGCACTAATAATGACACAATCGGAGCCAAACCCACGTCTGAAAACAACCCCGTGAAAGCTCCGACCCATCTTTAAGTCACCGAGCTCGGAGCACGCCTTGATCACGGCAGATAAGGTGAACCCATTTGGCTCAACCCCAAAACCCAACATTTCTGGAAACAACGCAACAGAATTCGTGGGTCTTCCGACCCGAATGTAACCCGATATCATCGAAGTCCAGGAAACAACGTCCTTGACGTAAAGACCATCGAACACCCTCCTCGTCTCAGAAAAATCCGACCCCAGTTTGAAGTAAAAGGCAAGCAGGCTGTTACCGATGAAGTGATCGGTTTCGAAGCCGGATTTGACGGCATGGGCGTGGATTTGGAGTCCAATGGAGAGAGAGTGATGTTTCGTGCAGGCCTGTAATAAAGATGCGTATATGATTGGTTTAAGGGTGGTTTTTTCATGGGAATGCAAGGAGTTTAGGAGTTGGAGGGCTGAAGAAAGGGAGCCGGATTTGCAGAGTTGGAGGATTTTGGAGGGAGTGCTGGTTCTGAGGTCGGAAGGTGCGAAGGAGCTGTAATGGCGTCTGTAGAAAAGCTTCATGAAAATTTTGCAACAATCATTGATTATGCTGGCTCGGACTGGAAAAAAACAACTTTGATACCTCGTGAAATTTCTGAAGCAATTATTCTACGATTCCAAACACTTATACAAACATCTACACAAATTTACTCGCATACATATTGGGTCTACATATACTACATTTTCAATGTACGAGAGACCCACCAAAAATATGTGTGTAAAGTATTTATGTGAGTTTGTGTGGTTCAATAATTATTATTTCTGGAATGACTTTCATCTTCGGAATAAAAAAAAAAAGATTTTCGTTTCCACGCAAAATTATGCGGTTACTAAAAATTGATCGGATATTTTCAAAAAAATATTTGGATTAAAGTTATACCTAATTTTTTTTTTTTTCGATTTCGCTCAAAAACCAACAATCGACATAAGTTTGATGTAAAATAAAAAAAAAATAAAAAATTGAACAATGATAAAAGAATGTAAATTCCCGACTTATTTTGAAAAACTAGGCCTAAAACTTTTTCTTCGGAATTTATGAGTCAATGCTCAAATGTCCTTTAATTTGTCATGGGGGAATCAGGAAGTATCGTTCCTCATAACCCAATTACATTTTTCCTGCAAAGACCTTTTTATACTACTGTAGTACTGTCATTACACGGGACAGGGTTCTTGAAGCGTTCTTATGAATTTAATTTAAATTCGAAAGTTTTGTCTTTATTTGGATTTTTTTTGTATTTGTTAGTTTTGCGTTAAATTTTTGTAGGTTATTGATTCGTTTCGATGAAATGGATCGGAAAATTATTCTTATTTTTTACTTTTACCCAAGTATTTTAAGCAACAATCACTTTTTAGGTCAAAATGTGATATTTTTTTTCTTTCTAAAAAGTGGTTATTTTTTAAAATATTTTGGTAAAAATAAAAAAATATTACTTTTTTAATTTCTCTCGTCGAGATGAATCAATAACCCACAAAAATTTGAAGCAAAATTAACAAATACGAAAAAAAATTTAAATAAAAACAACTTTCAAGTTTAAGTTAAGTTTATAAGAACACAAGGGCGCAAGGGAAGCTACTCTTCCCATTGCTACAAACCCAAATAACATACGGACGGGATAAAAAAAAACAATACACGAGCTGTGTTCTGGAAAAATTATTCATCGTTCATGCAAGAGATCTCCTCAACCACAAAATTCTGCGGTGAATAAGTGTGTGGACTCCAGTGTAAATGTGTGGTAGGTAGGAAGAGGGTTTGGGCACCGTCACGTGGTGGGCACACTGAATAATCCCTCCGTGTTCAGCGTTCTCCACTTGGGAAAATTTTTCAGTGTTAGGTGGCTACCACGTGGTATTCGCTCGACGCATCCGAGCCATTTATTACGTTTTTGGACAGCTAGGATTTGGAGAGAGAAAGTGTTGGGGTGAGAGAAGAGAGAGAGTTTTAATCCGAGCTGTCCGAAAGTATATTAGACAGTCCGGATATGCCAAGCGGATACCACGTGGAATATACCCACCCTGCACCGAAAAATTATCGCCTACCTAAGTTCTCTTTAGATCCGCAAGTCTTTCCGTAGATCTTGTTCTCAGTGGAGCAAATTTTTGGTTCAGAGTTGTTGATATCTCATGTCGGATCAAGGGATTTCAGTAAAGTTTCCTTTCCTGTTGCAGAACAATGTTCTTCGTCGAATGGCTCAAACTTTTGGTTTTATTAGCGTGCCCAATGGAACCATGGCTATTGTTGATCGTTCGACAAGGTTTAATGGGATCCTCGGGCCCGGCCTTCGTTATGCTCCTCTGTGTCTCGGATACAAAGTAACGACAAAAATATCCCTCGATATGCAGTTGCTGGAATGTCGCATGTGCGCGCGGACAAAAGATGGTGCCATGATTTTTGGGGAGGGATTTGTTCAATACCAGATAATGGCAAAAGAATTCGACCTAGTTCAATGCCTGAAAACACTTCGAGAGTTAATCATAACAACTATCCGTGCAGAGGTGCAGGAGATGGACTACGCATCTGTATGTAAGGATAGAAGGGCATAGGAGAACCCGTGGAAGAATTTCTTCGAGAGGTTACAGCTGTGAAGAGAATCGCCATCGTGAACGTTGAGAAATGTGATTACAAAAAGGAACTTGGTGAAAAATGGCTGGGTGGATATGAGAATCTCAAGCCAAGATGGACTCCGGCCATTGAAGCTTTTAAAGCGAGCGGGGAGAAGAGGGGCAAAGCTTTTAGACTAAGCAAGGAAGCAAACAAGGATGGCTATTACATGAAGACCAAAGGGGAGTCAAAGAAGATTCAGCCGATGGACGGAGGGAAGTCAAAGAAGATTCAGCCGATGGACATTTTTAGTATGTCATAGGAATTCCAACTATGTCAAGAATTTTTTTCCCTATATATACATAATAGAAAGGGTTTGGGTTTCATAAAACTGCCCGATTTTGCCGATTGAAGTCAATCAGATTTTCCATGAAGAAGATTTTATTCAGCATGTTCTATTCGATACAGGTAGGAGAAGAACCCGAATGAAAATCAAGGAAGATTCAGCTGACGGATGTATGGATAAGATTACCGGCAGTAGTTGATTAATGAGCTTAATGAATGGATAAGATTACTGGCTTAGAGACAAGGATTTACCTTCCAGTAGGTGTTGCTAAATGTTACCATACTTAACCCATTGTTTGTTTGTTTGTATGGGTGTTAAACATATTCTCATCATAGGCCGATACCTTGAGCTACAGAAAAACAATCTCAACACTTTTGTTGTGCAATATGACCAGAGATGTTGGTTCATTTATAGACCCACTAATTGTAGAACACTAGAAATGAAATAAGACTCCGATCCAAGATCGGAGTATTGCCTTACACTCATAGGGTGATATACAGCAATTACTCTACCGTGCCATCTCGAATGAGTTCTTCCACCCCATTCTTCAGTCTCTTGGCAGCTGCTTCGCATTCTTCTTCTCTCAACATTCCAAATGTGATCCTGACATACCCACTTGTGCCGCATGCCGACCCCGGAAGCAGCAGCAGGCCATGTCTCCTAGCAAACCAGCAAACGACTTCAATGTCATCCAGGCAGGTTTCGGGCAGTTTTGCCCATAAGTAAATTGCACCTTCCCCGCCTTTAACCGCTTCCTCCCCTAGAGGCGACAGAGCAGTCTCTGAGGAGTTCTTTGTTTCTTTCAAGGCTTTTGACTTTTGATTGAACCCACTCGCGCCCGGATTCTAAGCAGTAGAGAGCCACATGCTGTGAAATCATGGACGTGCAGATAGCGACATTGTCTTGAACCTTCAGAAGCTGTGTGAGAAGACCATCTGCCTCCAATGAATAAGCTATCTGCCTCCCCAAGAAAATTTTATTAGAGACCAAATTTTTGGCCGCCAACAATTGTTTTGCAATAAAATAAAACTATTTAAGCATAAAATCCTGTCACATAAATTTCAGAGATGAATTTTCAATGTAACTGAAGGAGATAATCTCAAACAAACTCAAACTGATTATTTAGAAAAACGAAATAAAACCAAAAAATAAGGACTTGCAATCTGTAATGACAACTTTAGCATGCTAACCAACTCCGAAGAAGAATGAGAAGCAGGAGCTTTTCCAGAATTAGATGATACTTTCTGTTCCATGTGAGAAACAAACAATCTTGTGAATGATTTAGCTAAAACTTACGGTATCAAGAAATATGGGATTGCTTGATGCCAACTTGCCAAGAGCAATAAGTGAACCACTCTCGAGAAGTGACGATGTTTTTCCTAAAGTTAATGGATTCAACAGGTCTACTCACATATCCAACTCGCCATCCCATCATTCCGTATGCTTTCGAGAAAGAAAAAAGATTAACAACATGACTCCCCTCCACGCATGAATGCTCACGACCATCGTATACAAAGTACCTACAAGCACACAAATCTCATGATCACAGGTCGCAATAATGTAGTTCAAGGATAAATGTACAACTTTCAAGACAATCTCTAAATGCAGTAGAAATTTTTTGCATGTAATTTCGTCTAAATTTGCACTGGCTTGTATGTTAATGTGGACCCAAGACAAGAACTTTCACTAAGTTCATCATCTGATGTTGATGAATGGTTGGAGACCTGAGCATGAGACGTTGATATTTCTCTGCGTACTTATGATCAATGTCCGCTTAAGGAGAAAAGTGCGTGCTTTGTGCCAAGAAGTGGTTTTCTTCGGTAATTCCTTCTGTCCACATGTACTTGTCTTTCCTAGTTTACAGAATTGTACAGCCAAAGTGGATGCAAAGTAGAATGTACTGTGAGCCCTGCATATTATAACCTCCTTATTATTATTATCTGCACATAGCCCTATATTGTTTGCAGATATTGCTTGAAGTTTGAACTTCCCCCGTGATGAAAAAATCTAGTTGATACTGTTAGAGGTTTAAGGATAAGCAGGACTTAAGCCTCAATGTGGGTTCAATTTTGTCAATACAAGACGCCGGGGCACAAGCGATGTGTGCGTTAGTCGATTCACTTATAATATACACAAATAGTGGCAATTGCCAAAGATGTGAAAGTGGAAAAGAGGGGAGAGGGAATTTTTTTTCCTTCATGGCAGTCCTCTATGCAGTTAAATGGGAAATTTGAGAAAACTAAAATGTGAGCAACTGATGTTCACACCGAAAGATGTGTTCCCTTTATAATTGTAAAAGATAAGGTAGGTCATTATCAAGAAATGGCAACGGAATGAACAGAAGATATAGGTGGAGGCTGTATGAGAAGACATAATAGCCTTAAGGGTGTGTTTGGTTGGATGGAGTGAACTTCGGAATGGAATTATTATTCCAATGGAATATCTATTCCTGTGTTTGGTTCACAAATAAACAAAGGAATGACTATTCCAAGGAGAATAACTATTCCCCCAAATGAGAGAATAGGGATTCCATTCAAAAAAGAGAGGAATTGTTATTCCATTCCTATTCTTATTTTGTCGTTTTGTCGGGAAGAAGATTCTGCCTCATCTCTCTCTCGCTTCTCACTCCTCCAACAAAAAAGACGATCTCAGCTTTCCTCTCTCGCCTGATTGATCGATCTTCAGTGAGTATTCTTCTCTCTCTCTCTCTCTCTCTCTCACAAGTTACTATTTGATTTTCTAGAGTTTGGTAGTTGACTTGATCCATAGTTTGATAATGGATCTGAACTTCTTTGAATCAAACGATTTGTATCTTGTGTTTAGCGATTCAACCAACTGATTCGTATCTTGTGTTTCATCTGCATATATGGCTCCATGAATATGATTTTCTAGGGTTTAGGATTTGATGATTGCTCCATAGTTTGATAGAAAGGTAAATTGGATATTTTGTGTTGTTGATTCCTTGTAAATTTTGTGTTTCAGCTTGGATTTCTTTGGTGATATTCTAATAGCCAGTGTGGGAACTGACACTATGGTGTAGGATAGCATAGTGTACGAGAAGCACGCCTGATTGCAGGATTGGTTTAGTAGGGATGGGATTCTTCCAATCCCAGGACAAAATTTGGCTCAAAATTGAATTCCAACCCCCATTTTTAGAATGGGCATTGGGGTATGTGCTTGTACAAGAGTATAATTGAAATGATGATATTTCTCATTTGCCATGTAGCCGCCCCGCCGCCCACCCCATTATGTTTGTGCTAGATTTGTGCATACAAGCAGCTAAACCAGTACGATGTGTATGGTTTATTTCAGAACTATTGTACTATGTGTGATGCCGAACAATTCGTATCGTTAGCCAGTTGCTAGGGGTCAGCATTAATTGATAGGTTTTAACCTGTTTTCATGCACAAAGGTCAATAGATTTTTTTCCTCATCTGTCATTAATTGATTATGTTGCTTTATATTTTGATAGGTTTTAACTTGTTTTCATGCACTGATTGATATAGGTTTTAACTGCATGAGTGCATGTTGTAGGCTGGTTGCATGTATTAGGCTCTGAATCCTGTGTGCTTAAACCCGTAAATGAAAGATTGTGGTTCAGTTTCTGTACTTGTAGTCAGGTATTGGTTTAGATCACCATTTGCTAACTGTGAAATTGATTTTAGTCTTGTAACTATTTGAGGAAGGCTTTCACAGACTATTGATATTGCAGACCGCAAGAGAGAAATGAGGTGAAATCCCAAAGATAACAAAGTGCCTTATAATCTAGTTCTTGAACTGGACAGATTTGGTAACACATTTACACATTCCTACTCTCTAAATTGATGCCCTTTCTGCAGGAGCAGTTCTATTCTTTATGCCATTGGTTTCTAAATTGATGCCCTTTCTGCAGTGGCAGATTGCATTTGTGTTTTACAAGAACAATAGTAGGCTTGCCGTGCTTTTAATTTGCTGTTTGTTAGTTGCAACTTCATCCGGTTGCTAGTTCTGGTTCCATGCATTCAGATTTTAGCTAGTAGGTTTGTACTGGACTCGCCAATTCCACTAGGAGCTGTTAATACAGGAGTTGGGGTCATCCTATACGTTAGTTATGTACGTGTGCAGCATCACAAATATTGTAGTTGTGCCTCTTGACATTATGTTTGCTGTTTCTTAGTTGCAATTTTATCCGCATGCTAGTTTCACAAGTTTGTCCCTTACATTCATATTCTTAGGAAGTAAAAAACCAGTAGTTCAACCCATCCCTACTGGATTTTTACATAGCACTGAAGAGTTTCTATCTTATTTCATGTTGATTCAGAGCCATCGGGATGCAGCTAATTGGAGGAATAGGAGTTTCCCATACTTTCGACATGCTGAAGATTGAAGAAGCAACTAGTAAGTTCAGTCAAGCTCTTGGTGTCGATCTTGATATTGCTCAAAAGAGGGACCAAATAAATGACAGGCTTCGGAAGCTTTCAAAGATATCTGTGCTTCAACGCCATAAAAGCCTTGCTTGCTATAGCTCATGATCAGGCGATGACTGCTTGTTTCTTTACCTTGAAAGACGAGGAGAAAGAAGTTTTTGTGAAGACTTTGCTTATGGGAGATTTGGAGTGAACTACTTGGTGTATTTATTTTAATTTGATTTTTTTTTTCAAGAAGATACATTGGATTTTAAAATTGAAGTGTTGGGAATTCTCATATTTTAGCACCTTCTAGTAGATTTGAATTAGTAACACCTTCTATGTGATATTTTATTGTTGGGAGATGTGCATAATTTAGCTTAATATGGGTATTTATCAATTTTCATTCCATTGAGATGTGATTCTAGCATACCAAACACAGGAATTGGAAAGTGAATGATCAATCCCGTCCCAATTCCTATCCATAACCAAACATGAGAATGGGAATCCTCATTCCAGTTCCAATTCCTCCAATTCTATTCCATTCCAATTTGCATTCCATTCAATCCAACCAAACGCATCCTTAGTCTTGTAGATGATGATGCAGCAGAGATCAATAGAAAGGAAGTTTCCATATTTCCAGTTAAAGTTATGGGTGCAGGTTTTGCAGTATCTTGAATTCAATAATTCATCAATGGCCATATTTAAGGGACTGATAATAATGTACTCACTCGTATGCATTATCTACAACAAGCCAAGAGCCAGCCCTTCTGCAGATTTCTGAAATTCTCTAATTAAAACAAGCACAGACTAGTTACAGTAATGTAAGGCAATAAATAAGAGAAAGTTATGAAGGTTGAGAGAGGGAGAGGGAGAGGGAGAGGGACAGGGAGGGAGAGAGAGAGAGACCTTGAGCAGAGGCTCTGGAATGCAGATCCCTGATGGATTTCCTGGATTTACAATAGAAACAAGCTTTGGCACTGGTTTAGTGTCTGAAAGAGTGTTCTCTAACCATTCTACAAGAAAATTCCAACCCAATTCGTTTGGTTAGGCTACATCATTTTTTCAAGAGAAAATAAGGAAAAACCAGAAGAGCATACAAGTGCATGTGCACTACGAAGTGATCCTACCTTACAAAGTAACCCTAACCTGAAAAGACAATAAATGTTCTCTGTGCCAAAAAGCTTTTTAGTATCCTATCCACTTCTTTTAGTTCTGAGAGAACAGAGGAGGAGGAAGATCGTGAATCTCATGTGTTTATAATATTGTCAATGGAAGACCAATGTTCTTCTTACGGTCAGAGATTTTACTTTCATTTTGTATCTCCCCCAGTCTCTTAGCAATCTAAAGACAGGAAAACTCCAAGAAATTCTAAACTCATGAGCGGGTAAAGTGCGATAGGGAGAGGGGCGTAGAGGACGGACAGGGTGCTTAACAAAAGGCATGACAATAAGTAATATCAGCTCATCTCATCAAACCTGCATCAGGGAGAAGTGTCATGGGATCACTGGGACCCACCAGTATGTTATTGATGCCTGTCATCTTGAAGGACATATATGCATTGAAGAAGTATGGTGCAAACAGTACAACAGAGTCTGCAACGTCGCATAGTGAAAGCACAAGATTTAGAAATCCCTGTCAATTGAAAATCCAATCAAAACCTGCACGAAGTGGGAAACAGTCGCAGAGAGAGCGGGGAAGAAAAAGGGAAACTTTTGGCCAAAAGATCAATGATAGATACATAGATCTGATTCCTTCGTCATAACCTTTATTACATCATTATCAGAAGCGCTTAAAGGGATTGGAAATAAAGACAAATTCCATGTGATGAAAGTTAAGAACAGCTTATGTTACTTTTCATTTAGATACATACAGAGTCCTAGTGAATGCTCACTAACAAGTGAGGGAACACGTACCACAAAATTGCTTCTCTTAATTGTGGTTTATCCAGCCGTGCATATCAGTGCAAATTGCAGACTAGGCAATGTTTAATATGCTCCTTCATAATCATATGGATTTTGAGATTAACGAGCACTAGGAGAAAAAGAAACGATGAACACATATTGGAGAAATACAGGTGGTGAATACTTGGGGATTCAAGTGAGGGGAAGTCCCTAGCTAAATGACAGGTAAGTATTCAACTACCAGTCCATCCCCCCAGTTTTGGTGAGCTCAGCCGCATGATGGAAATCTATCCGGTTAATTTTGAATGCCTTCTTCTCTCAAATTCATATTCAGATACACAGAAATTCTTAAAATTATTAGGGTATGCATTAGAAATGCCACACAACAACTTCACCTTTTCTGTACTCGCTTCGTACAAACATTACTTTCTTCCAATCCCATCGCAAGTTTGAATTTCAATTATGTGAGTAAACAGATACCATCCCAAAGTCTCCACTAACCTATCGAAAAGAAATGCTCTAGCTAGATCATTATGTCACTTGCTTTTCTACCAGTTGTTGCAAAGTTCGAATGTCCTACACCAATCATATGCAACTTGCCACAATTTCATTAATCTGATGCGAAGGGAACTCAGCTTTCCTATTTGACAACTGCACAGGATGTTTGTTTCTATCTCAAGATATTAAAGTTCAATAACAGATCCAAAATAACCTTGAGCTATTGGAAAAAGTGCCACATATTATAATTCAGGATTTCCTGATGTAACCACAAAGTTCTACCCCAATGATCGATGCAATCTATCACAGAAACAGAAGAGCAGATTTAATCATCTGCAAAACCAATTATGGGGTACTTATCCAAGAACCAGCCAAAAAGTAATTATAGACCAACACAAAATTCTGAAGATATTCATACGTCATTGTTAAGGACTGAGAGGAAGTAGCACCTCATACCTGGTTTGAACCAGCTGTAACCAAGACAGAGGATTTTGATAGCTTATTCTCCTGGTGCAGCTGTGAATTTAAAACTTGTAAGGAAGAAGAACAAGAAGAAGAAGTAAACTAATTGGAACAGATTACACATCTTGAATAGGACCCTATCAGATGTATCCCCAACACATTGGTCGGTGATCGATGTCCCTACTCCACCAAAGAGATCAAATGCCATAGCAGGGAAAATGGAAACTGTGCCAATTCGGGTTTCTCTGCGATCGGCCAAGGAAATTCTACACTTAAACTACATGTTGCCTTCGAAAGATTACCTTATGTAGTAAAGCCTCTCTGAGTTCAGGAAGACCTTCATGAGTTCCATATCGACTAGTTGAACTTTCCAATGCTACGTGTTTGACCCTATCAAGAGCTTGCTCAGGTGGTTGCCAATAAACTGCCCCCTAAATCACAATGTCACTGATAGATGAAATACACCCTCATATTTTTTTTTTCTTGCGGTAAGCAAATTTTATTTCACCAAAAGTGCAGAGAGCTACAAAAAAAACCACAGAGGCATTCCTCTGGCCACCCAATACAAAGGAAAAAATACCACCCCTCCCAAACTACACCCTCATTACCGGCAGATAACCATTGTAAATAGTAGAAAACAAGACTTCAATGGTTCGAAAAATATTTGGAGAACTTATTACCTTGTTTGTAAGCAGAGAATCATTAGATGACTTGGATGATTATACATTATAATGTTCTAGCATAGGATGTGAAGTTACTTAAGTTCTACTTTAAAATCTCTGCAACATGTTTGGATGACAAGTAGAGTGTAGTAGTGTACAACATCCAAGCACGGAGGGTGATTTTGGTTTTATTGAGGCAAAAATTACTTGGCTACAAATCCTGGACCATATTCAAGTAGTCACTACCATGAAAATGCTACCTAAATTTTCTTTATCTATGTGATATAAACCTGAGAGTCCGCATATATGTCTGAGGTTGGGCTCCGAATTAGACACAAAATTCCATTGGTTTCAAATTCCAACGGTTAAGGCCCAATACTGAACGATGGAAGTGTGTGCATGCATTCAAATAAGTAGGTTGATGGGTCTATTCGAAAAATTCGGCATTTTGTCAGAACATCACAAAACATTTGCATCCCAAATAAGACATTTACAAGATGCCACTTTTCTTTTCTGCTCTTTGTTTTGCCAGTTTTGTGGATGAATTACAAAGCTCTCATTTTGGTAGTAGGTCTGACTGTCCCATATCCAGGGTTGAATTCGTATTGCTGACTGGATAAGTCTTATTGACCTTACATTCAATTTTCTAGGCACCTTATATCATTAATCCCCAAAATTCTTTCAGAAAACCGTGCATCTTTCATTTATTTCAGTAATCATCTCCTTCTTGGACTATATTCATTGTAAGTAATAGTCCAATGTACCATTTGTTTCTATGTTTCTATTCAAAACCATAGTTCAGCAACTCAACATGAGTTTTATTTGCCCCCTCCATCATTAAACCTTTTGCAGAGTATTATGAACCTCACCAAAGCGAGGCATGAAGTGCTACTTAAATGTCCTAATGGAACTTATCTTTCATGCAATGTGTATGCTTACGTGTGCATTGATTCATTGAACAAGCAAAGAAAGAAAAAATAAATTAACCTAATGCATCCTATCCCAATTCCTAGCTCACCTTATCTCAGACCTAGAAAACCCTCTCTCAAGCTGGCCTATATAGAATAAAATAGTGTTCTAAAAGGCGGCCGCCTAGGCTAATTAGTCCCCACGTAGGCGCTAGGCGGTGGTCCGACGCCTAGACCAGATAGCCAACTAGTCTGGTGCCTAGTTCTCGCCTAGGTGCTAGGCGGCTGACTAGTCGGCGCCTAGGCGCCCGTTTTCCACCCGACTAGCGCCTAGCGATTTTTCGAACATTGGAATAAAAAACCTATCCTTGTAATCCAACTCATCGATGTTTAGATCTTTTACTCTTGAGAGAATATTTTGACATTTTTTTTACCAACAAATAGAGTTTTTACAAGTTTAACAAGTGTAACAAGAAATTCATGGAAGCGACATAAGGATCAAACATAACGAAAATAAAAAAACCAAACCGAGCTTTAAGTCTCAATCAATTGGGGTCAGCTACATGAATCCGTTTTCTCCATTGTGCTTTGTTGAGAGCATCACGTTCCTTGATATTCGAAAAACTTAAGCCCGTTCGAACTACTGCCTCTAAGGTCAATTTTGGTTTACCCCTCTTCTTAGTGGTGTGATCTACCGTCACCATTTCACTCCTCTTTTAACTACTGCATTGACTGTTTCATGATAGACATGTCCGAAGAAACCTTAAACAATTTCTCGTCTTTTGTCTGTGCTTTTCTGCAAAGTTTTTGTTTCTAACTCTACCTCACAAAGTTTTAACACACATCCATGCCAATGTTTCCATTGCAGCCGTACTTATCACACTCATCTCACTAGCTTCTTGTTTCTTAGATGACACCAATAAAAAAATTCTCTTTGTTGCTGACCAAAAAATAAAGTAAAGAAGGAAATGTGACCTGGCCCAGAGGCACTGCATCCTTAGCACTCTTACTCAACTCTGCTAACTGCAGAATCACCCAAAAATATTCAAATCAAATCATGTAAACATCCACGAATGGAGAACAAAACCAACAAATTTAAGCATTTATTTTCCAACAAGAAATACAAAAAACCTGAGAAAAGATAACTCTAAGTAGCACGAAGCAGTGGCGGGAGCAGGAGAGCGAAGAGACCTAGAAGCTTCCAACTAAGGTTGGGAGCGTATATAGATTATATATAAATACTTGTATAAAAATCTTTAAAAATTCAACCATTAAAGTAAGAAGAAGAGAAATGAAAATGCCAAAACTGTTTTTGTTGATACTTAGTGCATAAAAAAATTGTACCATGTGCAATGCACAAGACTTTTATGCATTGAAATTTTGGCACCAATAAAAACAGTTTTAACATTATCACTACCCAAAAAGAATACTTACTGAGAATTTTCCCGAAGTTAAAGGATCTTAAAACTTTAATTACTGGAAATTAAATATTCTTCCTCAAACTCTTTGACCGATATGATTTTCACATTTTTAGTTTTACAATGGCATAACTTCCTAAAAGTTTGCCCGTAACGGCCGGATAAGCTCCCATTTTGGTTAGAGCGAGCTCCCATCTTGGAAGCGCACCCATCTGCTACCAAGAGATAACTGCATATAAAACATTGAAGCCAAAAAGTAAAAAACCCAAATCCTATATCCCGAAAATCGGATACCTTAACCATGACTGGAACATCGGTGTCTAGTGCCCTAGCTGCGAGCCTTCCGTACGAACCCATGAGACTTTTCCTTTCCTTTGTTACTCCACAAAAAAAAACCAAGAAAAGGAGCAAAAAATCGTACCAGATCAAAAAAAAAAAAAAAAGAGAGTAAAAAATCGTACTACTCCCATTTTCGTCCTCAACACCTCCGTACGCATATTCCTGCCTCGCGAAGCACTAGATAATTCTTCCTCCTCCACCACCACGGCACCACCACCTCCACAAACAGACAAAAAGCTCCCCCCCCACAGCTTACTTCCACGGCGGGGGGGTTTCATCATGTGCGACGCATCCCAAGAGTGTTTTTCCCACGATTTCTGTACTGAAATTGCGATCCAAACGAGCGTAATGGTCGTACTCGTACCAGTCGACTACAGTGAAAATCGGCTGCCTGGGCCTACGATCATGCCGTGGAAGCGCTGCACTGGATCGTAACTTCCGAAGACGAGTGGGTCCGTGATTTTACTGATGTTGTTTCCATGGAGGACAGTGCAAAGGCCTTAGATCGCGGTGACAATTTCCGACCCGACACAATAACCTAACACGAAATTAGTAGGTTGGTCAGCTATTTTTAACACATTACAGGCACATGATAACATAAAAAGCTAACCAGGTTGAGTTAGAGATGAACGAATTTCAATACGAACACGAGATGACACGACACGAATACGATGCGGAATGAGAATTTATGAAAGGACAAGATAATATGATACGAATCCAACATAAAATTAGCGGATCAGGATCGACTATTTTTAAAATAAAATACGAATATGATAATAAAAAAACTAAATCGGTCCAATAAAGGTCAAGAAAATTCTGATATGAAATAACACGACACTATGACGACTCCCACACCTACATTTAATACTAACAGAAATGGTGTAAGCTCTGAATGGGCCATGAAATGCTAGGTCGAAGCCCCAAGCCCATTCTGGCAAAGATAGGATTGGAGACATATTACATCGGTGGAGAACCTGACCCAACCCAACCCAATATTTGATGACTTTCAGTGTCACAACTCACAAGCATGGTGCGAGGGACACATTCTATCTACAACCCATAATTTACTCCATGCAACCTATTTATCTAGACCATTAAACATGAGTGCAATTTTGTTCACTCTTTTAAAAGATGATGAACATTACTCTCTCTTTTATTAGTTGAAATGGTGTAGGTCCCACCCGTACAATACACTTTTTGGTAAACATGATATCACATTGTGGTGGGATCTACACCATTTCAACCAATAGGAATGATGATAATGTTTATTATTTTAAGTGGAGAGTGAACAAAACTCAACATCATGCAAAGCTGCAATATAGAAAATCATGATGTGAAAGAGTAACAATTCCCGTTCACGCTAATGAATAGGGAGTGTGAACAAGTTATTGATTGTGAGTTACAAGTTGTTTACACTAATCAATAAGTTATTAATTAATGTACAACAATATGCGATTTTGATTGTAAAAGCATCCGCAGTAGAATAATCAAAAGTCAATAATAAAAAGTTGTCACATTATCTTTTGGTTATCTATTTAAGGGGTTGCTAAAGTTAGCAATGTAAATGTCCATAATGATACAATCAAAATTGAATAACCAAAACTTATCACATCACCTTTTCAACTTATAAAAATCTAAAAATTGTGACATAGAAAACAATTTTTTAAAAATAGTTTTCAAACTAATAAAAACAAGTTAATAGAAAAAGAGAAAATAGTTTTTTGAAAACTTTAATTTAAAAAAGGAAAAATGACGGCCAATGATATATTTTGATAATTAATACGCGTCAAGGACATTTTTAGCATTAACAATTGTTCTTAGCATGTCCTTGGAGGGTATTAATTATCAAAACACGTCTTGGGCCATCATTTTCCCTTTAAAAAATTTTTTTTTGGGAAAAAGTAAAAAAAAAAACATTTTTTTGAATATTTTTTTTTTAAAAAAAGAATGGTTTTTGAAAAAAAAAGTTTTAAAGCCAAAAAATAGTTTATTTCAAAATAGTTTTAATAAAAAATGAAAAGTCTAAACACACATATAAATAGGGTACATATTCTACATAGATTTTTTGTGGGGCCCACCTTGGGTCCCACACAAATGATTCAAGGCGTTCATTAAATTGAAAACATTTTTCCTGCTAAAAATCTGGTCAATCCAATATTTATAGATGCTTGATCCAATCATTTAACTATTTATTATCCATAAATTAAAGTGAAAAATTGGATGATTGGATCGAACATCTATAAGTATCGGATTGAACTGATTTTTTACGGGAGCCTTTGAAAATATTTTACATTTACTGAACGACTTAGATCGTTTGAGTGAGACCTGAGGTGGGCCCCACAAAAATATGTGTAAAATATGTACCTATTTATATGTGTTGGTAGCAGCGTTGAATAAAAAAATAGTTTTCACAAGGAAAAAAAAACTGCTTTTAAAAGTATTTTTCTTAAAAACATGTTAAAAATAGAAGAGAGAGAAGGTTTTTGTGTAATGATGATGTATTTGATTGATGAAATGCGTAGACAACTAAATTTGGTTAGTAACAAATGATTGCTAGTTTTGATTATCCAATGGTCAAAATTTGATGAGTTGCTAAGAGGTTACTAAGTTTAGTTATTCCAATGTAAGCTCTTTTGTGAGCAAATATTGTTAACCTTAGCAATTTTTTGATTTTGATTATACCATTGTGGATGCTCTAAGTGGAACAATGCTCTAAGTTGTAAATTAGTGTGAACAAGATATTAAAATGTCAAAATTTATTGAATAATGTCATAATGTGAATAACATGCTTAAATGCCAAAACTTGTTGATTACTACTTAGTATGAACGACATACAATTTTGACACAAATTAATCATCAGTGTGAACACCTTATGTACTGTCTGACCTCACAAGAGATACTAGATCGTTTTGGCTAGATTCCTGTAAAAGTGTACAAGATAATGTTTCATGCATTTTGACGGTTAATTTGCGACCTCATAAAATCTTGGGTCGTTAATAGTAACACCAGATCACGTTTTCTGATAAAACTAGGGGTGTCACTAAAATGAACTAACGGCCCGTTTGGATGGAGAATTTGATTTTGAGTGGATATAGAAAAATGGTGGATTTGATGATAGATATAGAATAAGGGGTGATATGTAAGAAGGGTGGACCCACCTCTTAAGAATGGTGGATTGTTAATCCAGTGTTTGGACGGTTTTTTGAGGAGGGAGATATGGAAGGTGGATACAAGGAGATAAATTGTTAAATGACTTAATTGCCCCCAAGTTATTGTTTTAATGGATGAATTGGATTAATTTTATTACAACTAGAATAAATAGATATTTACCATTAGTTGTGGGATAAAATAAATTCATTTTATGTTACAAATATTTAAACTTATTATTTATTAAGAAAAAATATTATTTTCTGTCACGACCCAAAATCGAAGGGTAAAAAAAAATTGTGACATGGCCAGTGATTAAAAATCATAACCAAATTTATATTTATTTAAAAACTCCCAGGTCCATAAAATATATTACAATCAGAGCTATCTAGCGCATACCAAATACAAATTTTGTCTCACAACTCTAAAATTGCATTATTGTGGCTCGCACACACAAGTGCCACTTATTAATACTCTTTTTTTTTTATTTAGCCATATATATCCACTGCAATCTTTCACATGCATCGAGTAACTCTTCTTTATTCTTGATTCCCTGAAAGGGTTTCATGAAACACAAAATCAATTCAGTAAATTACAATAGACTAAGGCCACATAATAAACATGGGATTAAGTAGAATAAAAACATAGCATAATAATCCATCAGCTTGCAAAAATCATAAGAGATAGAACTATCATATTCCAGTTGCAATCACCACAAGTGAGACAAAGAGAAATATATCAATTATTATCGTAATCATCATATTGTCATCTTAACCATCATATTGACCATCATCTTGGCCATCATCTAGGGCGGTAATCCGGTAGTCCGGGGAGCGACCCTAGCAAAACAATAGAATTGATATCAATCCAATGGATACCCGGCCGTATCCTTTCCACAATCCATAGGCGCCAATTCAAACATAGCTCATCAGAGCTCTTCGCCCAGATGTTACACCAATATCTATTAAACTTCCTTTTAAGAAAATCAATCCCATGTCTTTTTATAAATATCTTTTTCTTTTCACAATTATACTTATATAATTTATTTTTATTCAACATAAGATTTTAATAAAACAATCACAAACAAGTTTTAGAAAAATAATATGCACCCAGAGTATATTCGTAACTCACATCGACAGTGAAGCACACAATTTATCGCGCACACAACTGCTTAATTATCGGAACCGAGGAGAGCTAAAGAGTGTTGCCGAAGCGGCGTGCTCTTTCTGGGGTTGTGTAAGTTGGAAATGGGGTGTTTATTTTGGTGGTGTAGCCGTGCATGCAAGTGTGTGCTGGTGCCCTTTGTGTGTCGTGGTGTGTGTGGAATGAGATTGGAAGGAAGGGGCATGCCTATTTATAGTGGGATGACAAGAGTCTAGAATTATCCTAGAGTATCTAATATAATCTAGCAAATCTTATCTAATCTACCAAATCTTATCAAATCTTTCATTATCTAGTAATATCTCATAAAATCTAAACAAATCTAGGAATATCCAATAATATCTAGATTAAATCTAAAAAAAAATCCAATTATATCTATTGAGTATCTTATCTGATTTTTTCCGGATTATTCCTTACCCTTGCGAGAGCATGTACCGCATTGTTAACAAGGTAGAGTTTAATAAAAATTGTCATCTAGAGAAAGAAAATAATATCCTAATCTTTAACAAACCTTGAATCATGATCGATATACTCCTTAAATCCTAACGGTAAGCGGCCCACTAAAAGTTAGCTCCTTTTTTTTTTTCTAATTCTTTTTAGCATCTTATTTATTTATAAAAGTCAGGGTGTTACATTTTCAAAAAAAAAAAAACGCAAGTGAATAGTGATTTATTATTATTTTTTAAATTTGTGCACCCTTGAATCATTGGATGGATTGCTCTAATTCTTCGTGCACCATTTTCTCTAGCAAGTGGCACTAGGTGTTCCACTTTTTTAAAAAAGGAAGTTTTAGAAAGGAAGGTAATTTCAAGCTCAAAAATCATGTGTTTACGTAAATAATTTTTCCACCAATATAAATTTTGTTTGATAGATCTTATTGAGATCTTTTAAACGGTGCAAAAAAAATAAAAAAAAATATTTTTTATTTTTATTATATTTGAATTACCTTTTTTTTGAAAAATGAGGTTTAAAAAAAAAATGGAATGGGGTCTACAATGGATTATAAACCTTCCTTGATTACATCGACAGTCTCTCTTCTGGATTAAAAAGAAGGAAAAGAAAAAGAAAAAACAAAACTCTCTCTTCTATCACACAGTACATCGCCGTCTCTCTCTCTCTCTCTCTCTCTCTCTCTCTAACCACACCGATTCACTCCAATCTTGATCTCCCTTCGAACCCCATATCGATCTCACTCAAAGATTCCGACGAGTCCAGATTCCAGCGAGGTTTGCACATTCCGGCCATTTGTCGGTGAAAATTAGGTAACTGCCGTTGTGTTTTCTTGTAGAAATCAGTTGGGTCTGTGTTGTGTATTCTGGTAGAAATCATTGGAGCTCCGCCATGGTTGTGATTGGCGTTAATGGATGAGAAATTGTAGGGGCAGTTCAGTAATCTACCAACCCCGCATAACTATCAACAGGGTACCCCTGCCGTTCATAATCCGCCCGCATCAACCCGCAGGTGGATATATAATCCAAAGTCACCTCTAATCCGGCTTCCCTTTTTGCTAGCCAAAGACCGGAGAACAGGAAGGGTAGGATTTGCAATCCGGCCGCATTGTATATCTAGGGGCTAATTCTCCATCCAAACAGCCTGTAAGAGAAAACAATGGATTGGTTTCCTCCCCTTTTCGCCAACAGATCGACGCATGCATTGTGATCGGATCCGGTTAACTTGGCTTCGATCAGTTTGATCCATTTAATGCATCCGAGCCATTAAAAGTGTTTTGGACATCTCAGATTTAAAGGAAGTGTTTTTGTTTCTTTAAAAAAAAAAAAAAAGGACCCCAAAAAAAGGAAGTGTTTTTGTTCCCAACCATTCATTATTTTCCCTTCATTGGACTTGATCTTGACTTTTACTCCAAATTATTGTACCCCTACCCAAGAAATTTGCTTAAGAAGGACCCCAAAAATCCGTACAGTATTCATTTAGCCCGTCAAATTCAAAGAATTACTTATAAAAGCACAACACACAAAAAGTACACGAAAAGTGGTCTTTAAATTTTTGTAATAATGCATCATTTTTGAAATTCTATCGTATTAAGTCTAATTATTTTGTTTTGTAAAGTTTGACTCTTTTTTTTTTTTATTACTACTATTTTGCTTAGAAAATG
>CM033795.1:712885-775385 GCA_019656835.1 Rhododendron ovatum
CATAAAGGACAACATTTTTAAAGTTAGCCTTCAGTAAATTAATGTAAGTGCCAAAATTTGAATCTACAACCTCTTAGGCCTTGTTTGGATAGTGATTTGAAAAAAATTTCTCAACTCAAAAATTAGTCACTATTCTTACTTCCAATCATTACTCTCATTTTTCTCCACTCATAACCCTATAAAAATTTTAAATTTTTTTTCAAAAACTCATCTAAACACAACAATTTACTTCAAAGTTCATACAACCCAATAAAAATTTTGACAACTTTGTGTAATGACTGAAGTTGTCCTAATTTTATCCATCATCTTCATCTTCCTCCTCATCTCTTCTCCCTCCTTTCGCCAGCTGAAGCTCCACCGCCCCGCATCAAAACCCAAAGCAACCAGAGGTCGACGATATTAACATCCGAAGATATTAATAATTTTTTATTTTTTTGGGTTTTCTTGGTCTCTTCGGTGACGTCAGTTTTAGCGAATAATGTTGAGATAAACTTTCAAAATTTGTCAAATGATTCTTGGTGATGTACCTGCAGCTCTAATTAAGCAAAAGTGATGGGAAAAGTGTAAAAAAGGTATGCGGGCTCATTTGGCTTTGAAAGTGGAACAATAATTTTTTTTTGTCTTTATTCAAAAAAAATTTACATTTGTTAATTTTGCGTCTAACTTTTGTGACTTATTGATTCGTTTAGGCGAAAAGAATCAGAAAAGTAATTTTTTTTATTGAAACTCATTTATTTTTTTTCAAAAAGACAAAAATAAGTAAAAAAAAACTGACTTATTGACTTATTTTTGTTTTTATTCAAAAAATTATGAGTTTTGATTAAATTTTTTTACTTTTCTGATTTCTCTCATCTAGACGAATCAATACGTCATAAAAGTTTGACACAAAACAAATAAATGCAAATTGTTTTTGAATAAGAAAAAAAAAAAGTCACTCGACTTCTTAATCCGAACTTACCTGGAATGTTTTCGCGAAGGTCCCCACAGACAGGGCACTCCATTCCTCACATGTTATGGCAAAAAGATACAATGCTTTGAAAAAAGCACAAATGTCCACTGCACCCCCTTATTAAAGGAAAATTTCTGAAGCAAGGGCATTATTCATTCATTGTTGGCGAATATACAGTGCATTTGGATGTGAGGGCTTGTCCTTATATTCGTACAAGAGAATAACTTTTTTATGTACGGAGGATTCATAAAAAATATCTTAATCATTGATTATCGAGATAGACAGGTAAGATTGTGCGAAACCGTGAATAAGTAATTATCTTCTTCATACAAAGTTTAGGTTATATTCTTGGGGTCTCATAAATGGAGATGCGAGATCATGAACATCAAGACAAACAATCCATCGATCTTATGATACCCATGAAGACTAGTAGGTAAACTCAACAGAGGCAAAACTGTAATAACAATGTTAAGGAAATAGAATCCCACATTGCTTGGGAGTGGAATGGATGATCACTTAATAACATTTGGGACCTCTCCACTCATTGCCAATTGGCTTTGAGATGGATATAAAGTTTCCACATGGTATCAGAGCGGGACCCGTTTCACCCCACATTTTATAAAATTAACAATCCACACCCCGCGATGACAGACCAACAAAAAGGCTCCACGATGATAGGACCCAAAAGTGGCCACACGTGACAGACCTCAAATGCGGCAGCACGTGAGTGGGGATGTTAAGGAAATAGAATCCCACATTGCTTGGGAGTGGAATGGATGATCACTTAATAATATTTGGGACCTCTCCACTCATTGCCAATTGACTTTGAGATGGATATAAAGTTTCCACAAACAATGCATCAAAAAAATTGCAGACATGCATATCATCTCTGCTTCAGCAATCAAAAGCATCATGAGCCCGGGATCGATTAAACCTCAAGTTGATCATGAAGAGACGCTTTTGCACCTCATCTGCGATTCTGCATCGATCTTCAGGGCCTCGTTAATTTGCACCCCTCTGAATAATATTTGATATACACAGATTTTAAAAAATGCTAATTAAGCTCAACCAATATGTATAACTATATAAGCAGACGGAATCAAAATAGCTACATCCAAAAGATTTTGGAAGAGGACATAGATATCTAGCTACTAGGAAGAATCCATGTCGTTAAACTGATTTTGGAAGAGGACATAGACATCAACCAAAGCTAGATCAAGAAAGAGCCAAGAGGAAAACAGAGCTCACCGTCGCAGAGCCAAAAAACTCAGCAGAAAACAACAAAAGCACACCCACATGCATAGCCTAGCTCGGACACAATCAGAGCACTCGAAATGGAAACGAAAGATTAAAACTCTAGAGACAGCTGGGAGGCTTCATCCTCCATCAGCGAATAAACTTTCAGTAAAAGTACACGGAGATCTAGTGACGGATCCAGGAATATAGTCTAGTGGGACATCTGTTAATCATAATGACGAAAGTTCATTTTTTTTTAGTCAATCACAATAAGATTGTGTAAAATTAAGGCATGCATTACTAACTACAAAAGTTTATATCGTGTACTTTAAGTTAAATTAGGTAAAAATGAGCACAAAATCTCTGAAAAAAATTTAAAATAAGTTTTAAATGAACATCGACAAGTTTTAGAATGATCGAGTTAGTTTTGTTAATGATTTTATTTTAAAATATTTTTTTCAGATGGTTAAAAATAAAGAGAATCAATAAAGAATAGCTCTAAATAGACAAATAGCTCGTAAAACAACAAATATAAATGCATCATATGATGAAATTCAGACATAAAACTAATTCTATATGTGTATTTTTGAGATATATACAAGTGTGTATGTTTATACATTAGTACACTTTCATAATTATGCTAATTTATACAAAATAAAAAAAAAATTAATTTCTGTCCTTGCTGTGACATTCTCAACTATCACTTTTTTCCACGGAGATCTCATAATATTTAAAATCATTCATACAAACCCCCTCAACTATAACTATTAACTAATTTGCATTCTTCTGAAAAGACTGTTAAGATGAAGGGGTTAGCATAAATAATTTTTGTAGATGAAGGTGTAGTATGGGCGATTTTTTTAGAGATAAAATATTCATTTCCCCTCATTTCATTGATAGAATTACCTAATTTTTCATTCATATAGTTGAGGAGCCTGTATGGACAGTTTTAAATATTAGGGAGTCTATGTGGAAAAATGACATAATTTGGTCATGTACCTTCACCTTTCAAGAATTCAATGGGAAAACGAGTGGATATCAATACTTCTGTTCCTTAGAAAAATCACTCGTATTTGATATCAAATTTTACCTTCTCTTATATTACACGAGTAGCTTCTTCTCAAATCTACTAAGGTCACATTCCGCTAAATTAAAATAAGTACTTATTTTTGAATTAAAGGTGATATATTGCGAAAAAATGATGTCTCGTAAAACAGAAAATAAACACTTAAAAAATAAGGACCTCAACAGAATGGGGTTTAAATTAATCAATCACTCTAACCATAGGTTGATCATCTTTCAAAACAACTAAACAAAAATTTTCTTTTACTCACTAATCACTAATCAAGCACCACCATGCATCTTTGTATTGATTTTTGAAAGTTTAGAGAACCCATCGCTCAAATTCCACCAAACACTCATCTCAGATTTCCATTCATTATTTGGCAATAAACAAGCAATACTTCCCAAAAATGGTGAAAGATATAGGGCATTTGCTGACCTTTTCACATCGATATATTACCCTCAGTAGTCCATATTCCTTCTTCATCCTTGCATCACAACCTGGCATACATATCCATATATAAGCCCCAACCCACTCACAGTCACACTACACACAAACTCTCTCTCTCTCTCTCTCTCTCTCTCTAACAAGTCTCTCTCTCACTCTCTCCAAATTGCCACAACTCCAAACACTTCCTCCAAGCACGACCATCACAAGCCCCTCAGTCGACGGCGGACGTCCAAAAACGCATTACAATTCAATTTTGGCAGGTTGGATCTCTCTCTCTCTCCCTAGCTCTCTCTCTCTCTATCTATCTCACACTCTCACCCTTTACACCCATGAGTATGTACGTAAGTAGAAATATTTGTTGATAAGTATCAAAATTCAAGAGAACTTTTTTTAAAGAGAGAAAGATTTCTATCAAATACTCTTTTCAAGTGAAATTTACTCCATAAGTCGATGTGCAGGCAGGCTTCTACTAGTATTAATGTTTCCTTTTTCATGGTCTCTTCCGGTAAATCAGGCTAGTTACACTTTGCTTTTGTTCAGGGTAAACTCAAGTTGCGATAGTTCCCTAATTTATTTTGTCGCTTTAATTCCTAGTAATTGTTCATTTCTGACCTTAGCCCTAGCTAAAGACAATCTCCATCCAACACCCTCTGTCACACCACCACCACCACCACCACCACCACACACCCCCCCCCCCCCCCCCTCACCCCCCCCCCCCTCCGAATCTCTCACACTAACTCATCTGTTTTTCGCTCTCTATTTTATAGTACAAGTTTGACCATTTAAATATGAAATATGCTAAAAAAAATAAAAGAATCATCTAAATTCGCTTTTTCAACTTAATCAGGGTGATCTTGACATTTCGAGGGCCTAAGACAAGTTTCAAAATGGGATCCTAATTTTTCTTTTAGGTTTATGTGCTTTGTACTAATTTTCTTTTCTAGACTTATATTGTTGGCTACTAAAAAAAAAATGGGGTCCGGTCTTGCTTGTCGCACTTCTTTGGGTCTAATAAGGGAGCCACTTGGCCTGCATGTGGAGACGTATGAATTTGGAAAGAAGGCGGATATTGCTAGCTGAAAAAGTAACAGAAGTATTTAAAATAGAGATAAGAATACTAGTGATGAACTCACTTTATGATGCAGATAAAAAAAAAACCTCACTTGTTGATAAAAATGTTATTATAATCCTTTAGAATCGAGTATTAGGCCTCGTTCCGCTAATGCTAAGGAAAATAAGTAGTAGTGGAGTATTTATTTTTGAATTAAAAGTGATGTATTCTGAGAGAATGACTTATCTCGTAAAACAAAAAATATATACTTAAAAAATAAGAATCTTTGCAGAACGAGACCTTAGAGGAATCGAAGTTGGAGATCTCTCTAGTTGTTTTGTTGAGACATGAGAATCCAGGGCCCATCCTTGCATGTTAGTGATTTGTTACTTTTGGATTGGAGATGACCAACTATTCAGGTCGTCATATTTGGTAATCAGAGCATTGACATTAACTCACGCTACATGAGGCTGGTCGATGTGTGGTTTTTTGGGGTTATAAAAGAGTTGGACATGATCTTAAACTGGGGAGATTTTGTGACATCCTCATTTTTATAATATACACTCTCTTTGATGTAGGACGAGCCCTCATATTTCGGGGCCAAAGGCACAACTCGAGGTGGGGGCCCTAGAAGTACGCAGTTAGTAGTTGCAGACTTACTCTAAGGCTCTTGTAGCTCCAAGGGTGATCTCGAGTCGAGTATTCCATGTGAACTGTTTCTTGATGACTTCATTTGAGTGCAAGGAATCATGGAGTGTCCCCTTACTAGAATATTGATAGGGCACAAGCCGGTGCTTGTCCTCTGCACAAAATCCTCTAAGCTCAACAATGTTAGGATGATGAATTTTAGCCATACTTTTCACGATCTCAACAAATTCATAATCTTGTAGATAGAAAGCCTTTCTGTTCAATTTCTTAACAGCGAGTAGCTACAGAATTTACGAAAACATTATCAACTTCCATGATGGCACTGTTGATAACAATCATCATTTTGTTGTCAGTAGTAATCTTAGCTTTATCACTTTGGATATTTGTGACAAACCAATGAGAATTTTGTTTTGCTCGGCGAAACAAATTATTAATCTTTGAAAGTAATTTACCTAAAATATTAGAAAATAAATATAATAGTTTGTCCCATTATATTCACTCATATTGTTCCGTGCATGTGATTTTTTGTGCCCGTGCTTTTTTCGTACTGTTGCCGTGCCCGTGCCACGTTTTTCCAATAAAACACACCAACCATACCTACCTAGAGTCTTCTAATTTTCCTTTTGTGTCATGGACGCCAAAACAAACCACACAGCCACTTGTTTCTTGATGACTCCATCTGAGTGCAAGACATCAAGGAGTGTCTCCTTACTAGAATATTAATAGGCCACAAGCCGATGATTGTCCTCTGCACAAAATTTAATTCCCTAAGCTCAACAATGTTAGGATGATAAATTTTAGTCATGCTTCTCACGATCTCAACAAATTCATGATCTTGTAGACAGAAAGCCTTTTTGTTCAACTTCTTAACAACGAGTAGCTACAGAATCTATGGTAACATTACCAGCTTCTATGATGGCACTGTTGATAACAATCGTCATTTTTTTTGTCAGTATTAATTTTAAGCTTTATCACTTTGGATATTTGTGACAAACCAAAGAGATTTTTGTTTTGCTCGACAAAACAAATTATTAATCGTTGAAAGTAATTTACCCAAAATATTAGAAAATAAATATAACAATTTGTCCAATTATATTCAGTCATGTCATTCTGTGCCTGTGATGTTTTTGTGCCCGTACGTACTACAAGAAATTACACCATTACCGACTAAAATTCCCGACTAAATAAACTTTAGTCGCCAATTTTCTAACCATTACCGACTAATTATCATTTAATCGGTAAATGTAAATTCTAACCCCGACTAAACTAATTTTAGTCGGTAAATATAAATCAATGCCGACTAAACCAAGATTTAGTCGGGAAATATATTTTCCCCCGAGTTTTGTAAATCAATAAATGAAATAAATGTGCCAACTAAAGCTATTTTAATCGGTAAATGTTGATAAATGCCGACTAAACCTAGATTTAGTCGGGAAATGTTTTTCCCCCCGAATTTAAAAAAACCAATAAATGAAAAAAATATGCCGACTAAACATTTTGGTCGGTAAATGTTAATAAATGCCGACTAAACCTAGATTTAGTCGGTAAATTGTTTTTCCGAAATTTAAAAAAACCAATAAATGAAAAAAACATGCCGAGTAAACTTTTTTAGTCGGTAAATGTAAATAATGCCGACTAAACCTAGATTTAGTCGGGAATTTTTTTTCCCGAATTAAAAAAACCAATAAATGAAATAAATATGCCGATTAAATCATTTGGTCGGAAAATGTATTTAATTGCCGACTAAAATTTAAATTTAGTCGGGGAATATATTATTTTTTCCCTTTTTTAAAAATTTCAAGAAAGACGGTATTTGTTCGACTACATTGATCACAATGCAACCTTCCCGATCAAAACCGTTTATTTTTTTTCCTTCTTAATCATAAGATTCTCATAAAATTTTGACTCGATCGGGCTAACGAATTCCACTTTTATCGGCACATAAATTCTTAAATAAAATTTTTTTACCGTCCAATCGAGTGTATATCCATATGTAGTTAACTTAATTTCTTGGTACGAATGATCTAATTTGTATTACGTCAAATGTAGATGATTTCGATTGCCAAAAAAGACCTCAGGCGAGACTCGATCAGTTCACTATTATACTTAAACGTCTCTGAATGCATTAAATGTCATTCGATTATGTGTTCACCAATATCGAATGATCTTCGATTTTGGTGACAATACTATAATCAATAATACGTGAAATCCTAACGGTTCAGATCGAGTATTATAGAAAGTGACTCAACAGTTACCTTTACAATATATACTTTTGATCTACTTAGTAGTCAACTAAGTCTTATGCTGCACTTATTGTTGCTGTAGTCACACGATTGTGAGACCATCATGACGATCAGGATCATTGATTTTGTTGCACTTGTTGATTTACTCACTCTCATAAATTTGTGGTTCGATCAAGTTTAGAAACCCCTTTATCGAGACATTTTCTAGTTAGAAAATAGTATTTTTCATTCAATTAGTTGTTTAACGAAAAGCAATCAACTATAATCTTGGCAAGAATGATCCAATCCTTAATAAATTAAAGATACATAGTTTTGATTGCGCAAAAAGACCTCAAGTGAGGCTCGGGTGGTGTGCTATAAGACTTTAATGCTTTTAAACGCAATAAAAGTCCGATCATGTGGTCTTTGATATTGAATGATCTTCAATTTTGGTGATGCTACTATAATCGTTAAGACGTAAAATTCTAACGGTTTAGATCAAGTATTATAAAAATATCCATGTCGATAAAGTTTAGAGTTTCTATACAATGGTGATGCAATTAGAGCCCACTAAATATTTTTCCCTAAATCCTAAATTGAACAATTGCCGACTAAATATATTTTGGTTGGGGAAGATCAAATTTTTAGCGCCAATTCAAAATTTCACGAAATGTTGGCGGCTTTTGTGATATTGTTTCCGACTATTGGGTTAGTCGGCAATATGTATACTTTCATTAAACGACGTCGTGTGCTGTAACACCTGATATAATCCCACCCCCAAATCAGCGTCTGTATTGATGTCTTAGACATCTCTCTCATACGTCTCTCTCTCTTCGTTCCACCCTCTCTCTCCTGCCATTGTTGATCTCTCCAGCCGAGCAAGAAGCTCTGTCTACGGTATTGCACTCTCTCTCTCTCTCTCTCTCTCTCTCTCTTCGTTAGTTTTTTTTATCTGAGCTATTTTAAAGATTGGTTAATTTCAAACAGTTGTGTACTCTTGAATGAAAATTTTCTGCAATCGGAGCCTGAACTTTCCACTTCAAAATAGCTGCACCAATGTAAGGCACTTTCCTATATTTTGGTTTCATAAATAGAATAAAAACCCCCAAATTGTTTCTTTCAGGGACCAAATTTGTAAACCCTAAACTATGTTCACTAATGACTGATTAGATTTAAGAAGTGTTATTTATGGCCTTTCATTTAAGGTAAAGGAACTTGTAGATTTTGAAATGTAAAGGAACGTATGATTGCCCCAGGTAAGTGTAAACCCGGTTTCTGAACCCTAACTTGTTCAATCGATAGATCTGAATTCGTAAATCCTAAAATATCTTCATCAAATCTGTTGTTCTACACTTACCAAAACAGGAGTATCTATATGTTATAATAATTTTACCTCTGTTTCGCAACAGAATCAATTTGTGACTTGAATTTATTGTGTTTGTTAGCCTAGGTTGTTGGATTCTAGACTTCTCCTGATTAAGGTTGAGGGCTTCACTTGGATATGGTAACTGGAAATCTTTCACAATCCTTGTCTCCTCATTCTGAATTCTGTCCTTTTTGTGTACATGTGGTAACATAAATACACATGTTTACTTCTGTATGAATGGATCATTTAACGACTAATGTTGGAAAGCATTTATAAGATTCTGCATTTGATTAAGTTTTCTTTTGATTTGTTGTCGACTTATGAGTTAAGGCTCTCTTTGGCTTGCTTTTGTTTTTTTTTACTCAGAGCTTTGAACTTGCACCGGAGGCAAAAGGTAACATGAACGTATTGCTGTAATTTCTCAGCGCCTCCAACAAGTTTCATCCATGAGATCGGTGGCTCCACTGGAGATTTTGCTGAAACAGGTCTAGCCGTACGCCGATCGAAAGACTTCATCGGAAAGATCTCGCCACTCTTGTTTTCTTTAGTTGGGTAAGAGACAATCAATGTACCTTATTAATTTCTTGTTCTAGGGTTTTGATTTGTGTGTTGAAATTTGGGGTTTATGATTCTTGGTTCCAGAAATTTATTTAGGGTTTAAACTTCACAGATTTGTGTGGCAAAAGTTCTCTTGTTTATGTTGACGTAGTCCAAGAATCTTGCAAATCATCTCCTTGATTTTAAGCAAACCGTAGTTGAGAAAATTACCCTATTGGAGAAGAAGCTTCAGTTTTAGCTTTAATAGTTGAGAGAATACTGTGCTTCTATATGTGTTCAATATGTTTGGAAAATAAACTAGGTTTACATTGGTTATTTCCGGCAATTACTATTTGTGCATCTTTCAGATCAAAATAGGGCTTAAGGTTGGTTCCATTTTGTTAATTTTTTTATACAGTTTACCAAGTATTGTACTATTTGACATATCCCCTTTTTAACATAGCACATATATTCTAATATGGAAAAGGAGAACCCTTTTTGGTGTCCTCTTTTTTTGAGATTGTGTATATTTTACTATTCCAACTCTGTCTAATAAAAACTGTAATGTAATCTTTCAGAGAGCAGTTGGTTTTCAAAACTATAAGACTGAACTTCAATTTTCAAACCCATCCATGTTTTGTGAACAAAATGGTAACTGCTTTAGTTCATAATTGTAGTTGTTTCTTTTCCGAAACATCTAATCTCTTACGTAGGTGTTCTACTTTTTGTAATTGCTTTAGTTCATAACTCGAGCAATTGATTAAATTTTCATTTTTCTTTGTTTGGAATGGTTGATTAGATTTTCAATTTTCTAGCTTTGTTTAGATTCATTGATTGATGTAGCTGGACTAGAAATACGAGGTAAAAAGAACTTCTGCCAATACTAATGACCAGGACTCTTCGCACACACCACTCCATGAGGTATCTATACGTAGGGCTACTAATGGGATACAACAAGGTAGAAATGGCAGAAAACACTAAGGGAATTAGAACAAGGTACATATGGTCTCTATACATATAGTGTGCTATAGACAAGCATATAGTCATGACGTGCAGAAAGTATTTTCTTCTTTTTCTTTCTTTTCTGTTTTCTGCATGTTGTTTGCAGTAAGTGATAAACATATTGTTCACACACTTTCATTTCCATTTGTTCAGGCATTTTTATAAGTGCATCCGAAGGCAAAACAGGTACCTTGGATCTCATTGAGGAGAAAATTGCAAGGCTGTCGTGATTCCCAGGAGCAATGGTGAGGTAATTCTACTAACTTGAATCATTATCATTGTTCCCTTCCTCCTACTTTTAGTTTGAAGGATATGCTTATTTACTTTGGTAGAAATAAAAATGAAATGTTTCTGATTAGGTGGCATGGAAACTGTGGATGTTCTTGTTGATATTTGTTAGAGAGTATTCATGAGCACCTGAACCGTTTTAGTTTGTTGAACCGTTTTCTTTGTTTGTTCACCACTCCCACCCCCACCCCAGCCGACAACACATATATGCCCAACCTGATAGTTTCTTCCATCCGTGCACAACCTGTGCTTTTGGTTTTTATGCATAGAAAATGGGTGATAGACTGATGAACTAGTGAACATGTGTTATTGCCTCTATGCTTCATTACTTTTCTTTTTTTAATCTATAGCTTTGATCTGGTTGATCAACTAGATGTTGTGGTCTAACTTTTAACTTTAATAGCTTCACTTATTTAAAGGATTCAGCTCATGTTGATCAACTATTTGCTGTGGGGCTTCAACTCTTTGTGGCAGTATCTTTTTGCTCCTACTAGCTTAGTCCCAATTAACTCTTACGTGCTTAGTCTATACAAGGTTTTATTATACCTTTAATCGGACTTTCCTCTAGGGGAGGGTGAAATTTCATCTCTAGGGATTCGTCGAGGTACACATAAGCTAGCCCTATTACCCTACGTTTATCAAAGAAAATTCCAAAATTAATGCATTATATTCACCGTACTATGGGAGTCATGACAATTTGAGGGGCTAGTCACCTTCTTACACCGCTTTGGATCATCGATCAGTGGTTACCGAATAATTATATGATAGGGAAGAAAGAATGGGGCATGGCCAATGCCACTAGGCACTGGTTGCACTGAATAATATGTTTTGCAATTAGTAAACCACTCCCTCCCACCTTTATTCCTTGTACTTATTAAGTACTATATTCTTTTAATAATCTGTTAGGATAAAGTATGCCATGCTTCTATTTTTTTTTCTTCGTATCATCTGAACATAAGAGAAAGGACCTAAACTGGTTTGGGCCACCGACAATGTTTTCTTTTTAGAATGGGAAATTTAATCGTGAAAAATCTGGTACGTGTCATCAATTGAAGTTGCCATAAAACTATGTTTTGATAAGTGCATTTTGGCGGACCGTCATCAATGAAAGTGGTAGTCAAATTTTCCAAAAATTGAACTATTGGCTTTTCTTTCGTTATCAGCCAAAACAGATAAAGTCAATCTTACCACTCGTATAAGAACTGTTGGCTTTGCTTCCTCCCTTCCTCCTTACCCACCCAAAAGGCTAAGTCTTATCTCGATTTTCTAGGTTTGTGTGTAGTGGTTCACCATTGGTTTTTTTTTTTTTTGTCTTGGTGCTTAAAGGGTGGTTCCTTTGGTATTTTAGTGATGTTTTGTTTCCTACAATTTCTGGGGTGGTGTCTTGGTATCTATATTACTTTTTTTTTTTTTTGTTGATTTGCTGATGTGTGAATCTATGTTATCTCTATGGATACCTCAGTTAATTGTGATGATGCTAATCTTACTGTGTTTGAAGCTGGTTTTGGATTGTTGTTGTTTTGTGCTTTTCAGATGGTTATGGAGCATTTATTCAAGTCTTTGGATGCTATTTTGAAAGGCCTAACTTTGCCTCTATGGTTACACTTTGAAGTTTTTTCGCCGCAGTTGAGCTGCTAATGTGGAGTACCTTCAATTTCTACTTCAATAGGGAGCCCCATTCTGCTACACTCTAATGCTAGATTGGAGTTTTAAATCATTTTGTTTCCTGCTATTTGTAAAGAATTCGATCCTTATTTGTCTTGTTCTCTCTCTCTCTCTCTCTTTTTAGATGCTTGGATTTTTTATTTCATACTTTTTGTGGTACGATTTTTCTTTATTTTGTACTTTACGAATTCGGGTAAAGTTTTTCAAGTGTTTGTTGAACACTTTTATTTATGGAAGTTATGAATGAATTATTATTGAATTTATGTTCTTAATTACAATAGGTTGGTGAATAGTTGGAAAGAACGATTGGTTGCTTGATTTAATTTACTGGGAATTAGGAAAAAAAAATTAGAAGCAGGTTTTGAGATCATTGTAATATAACATTTGCCAACCAAACATTTAGTTGGAAAAATTAATAATATGCCAACGAAATCATTAATCGGGAAATAAGACATTTGCCGACTAAAATTTTAGTCGCCAAAAGTAGTAATATGCCGACTAAAGACTTTTAGTCGGGAAAATAAGACTTTTACCGACTAAATAATTAGTCGGTAATTAATGAATAATTTATCGACTAAATTTTTGGTCGACAATAATTTAAATATAACGACTAAATAATTAGTCGGGAAAAGTGAATATTTGCCGACTAATTGCATTTTAGTCGGCGATAACATTTGCCGACAGCGTTTCATCGACTAATTTGCCGACCAAATTTTTTAGTCGGAAAATCATTTTGCCGACTAAAATTCCTACTTTTCCCGACTAAACCTTTAGTCGGGAATGGTGTTTTTTCTTGTCGCGTGCTTTTTTCGTGTTGTTGCCGTGCTCATGCCACGTTTCCAATAAAACACACCAACTATACCCACCTAGAGTGATTGACGACACGCTTTCGAATTTTTCTTTTGTGTCATGAACGCCAAAACAAGCCACACAACCACTTGTTTCTTGATGACTCCATTTGAGTGCAAGACATCATGGAGTGTCTCCTTACTAGAATATTGATAGGCCATAAGCCGATGATTGTCCTTTCGCACAAAATTTCCTAAGCTCAACAATGTTAGGATGATGAATTTCAACCATGTTTCTCATGATCTCAACAAATTCATGATCTTATAGACAGAAAGTCTTTCTGCTCAACTTCTTAACAACGAGTAGCTACAGATCTACGATAACATTATCAGTTTTCATGATGGCATTGTTGATAACAGTCATCATTTTTTTGTCAGTAGTAATCTTAAGCTTTATCACTTTGGATATTTGTGACAAACCAATATAAAGTTCTACCCCTCCGTCCCTTTTTAAATGTCCCGTTTCGTAACTCCATTTTATTAATAAAACGTCATCATTACATACATCAACTTTTACCTCCAATTTTTCTATTTACCCTCTATGGAGACATCATCATTACACTTTTACTCACTAACTTTTTAAAATTGAATTTACTTTTAGGGGCAAAATGAAAAATATACCAACTTTTACCCACTAACTTTACAAAATAGACACTTATTAAGAAAAAACCCAAAATAGAATACTGCACTTTAAAAAGGGGACGGAGGGAGTACTACTTATTACATACAAATACAAAATACGAGATTGTTAAGATTTTGGGGGGAAACGATTTTGGGGAGGTGTTATTCGGTGGTTTGGGGAAATTGATTTTGGAAATTTAGTGGGTTAGGCACTTGGGCTTATGAGATAGTAGGTTGGGCTAACTCATTACCTCTAATTAGGGAATTTTTTCCATTCTATTGGGCTTTAAAAGAGTTATATATACTCAAACTCAAACAGTGAAAATATTCAAACCCCTACCTAAGACTGCACTTCCATGTTTCCATCTCCATCACCAATCTCCCCCGGGGCTTATTAATTAGGTTAAGGAAAAAATGAAGCAACCCCATGAAAGAAAAGATTCAAGGATACATCGAGTCTCTTGGATTTCACGTCATAGCTTTTATACCCGGACTGAGCATATCCAAGAAAGACCGAAGTGGTTGCCTTGGGGACAATTTTTCTCTTAACTGCGCAGGAATATGACCCGGAAAATTGAAATTTTTGAGATGCCCAAGGCCCAAGCTTTGGTTGGGCCGACTCTGTATCATAATGTGAATAACATGCTTAAATGCCAAAACTTGTTGATTATTAATTAGTGTGAATGAAATACAATTTTGAAACAAATTAATTATCAATGTGAACACCTTAAGTACTGTCTGACCTCACTAGAGATACTGGATCATTTTGGCTAGATTTCCGTAAAAGTGTACACGATAATGTTTCATGCATTTTGACGTAAAACTAGGGGCGTCACTAAAATGAACTAAGAGAGAACAATGGATTGGTTTCCTCCCCTTTTAGCCAACAGATTGGCACATGCATTAGGATTGGATCCGGTCAATCTGGCTTCGGACCAATTTGGTTCATTTAGTGCATCCGAGCCGTTAAAAGTATATTGGATAGCTCAGATTTAAAGGGGGTGTTTTTGTTTCTTTGTTTTAAAAAAAAAAAAAACCACTCTTTTAAATTCGAGTCGTCCAAAACACTTTTCGATGGCTCGGATGCACTAAATGGACCAAACTGGTCCAAGGCAAATTGAGGGGACCTGGCAAACCACTTATAATATGCACAAATAGTGGCAATTGCCAAAGATGTGAAAGTGGGAAAGAGGGGAGAGGGAATTTTGTTTCCTTCATGGCAGTTCCCTCTATGCAGTTAAATGGAAAATTTGAGAAAACTAAAATGTGAGCCAGCCTCAAAACTGATGTTCACATCGAAAGATGTGTTCCCTTTATAATTGTAAAAGATAAGCTAGGTCATTATCAAGAAATGGCAATGGAATGAACAGAAGATACAGGTGGAGGCTGTGTGAACAGACATAATAGCCTTAGTCTTGTAGATGATGTAGCTGCAGAGATCAATGGAAAGGAAGTTTCCATATTTCCAATTAAGGTTATGGGTGCAGGTTTTGCAGTATCTTGAATTCAAAAATTCATCAATGGGCATATTTAAGGGACTGATAATAATGTACTCACTCGTATGCATTATCTAAAACAAGCCAAAAGCCAGCCCTTCTACAGATTTCTGAAATTCTCTAATTAAAACAAGCACACACTAGTTATAATAATGTAAGGCAATAAATAAGAGAAAGTTATGTGGTTTCCTCTATAATCAATAACTTAAAGTCTTAATGTAGAGAAAGACCTTGAGCAGAGGCTCTGGAATGCAAATCCCTGATGGATTTCCTGAACAAGCTTTGGCACTGGTTTAGCGTCTGAAAGAATGTTCTCTAACCATTCTACAAGAAAATTCCAACCCAATTCATTTGGTTATGCTACATCATTTTTTTAAGAGAAAATAAGGAAAAACCAGAAGAGCATACAAGTGCATGGGCACTACGAAGTGATCCTACCTTACAAAGTGACCCTAACCTGAAAAGACAATAAATGTTCTCTGTGCCAAAACGCTTTTTAGTATCCTAAATACTAAAAAGCGTGAATCTCATGTGTTTATAATATTGTCAATGGAAGTCCAATGTTCTTCTTACATTTAGAGATTTTACTTCCATTTTAAAACACCCCCAGTCTCTTAGCAATCTAAAGACATGAGAACTCCAAGAAATTCTAAACTCATGAGCTGGTAAAGTGAGATAGGGAGAAGGGAGTAGAGGACGGACACGGTGCTGAACAAACAGCATGACAATAAGTAATATCTGCTCATTTCATCAAACCTGCATCAGGGAGAAGTGTCGTGGGATCACTGGAACCCACCAGTATATTATTGATGCTTGTCATCTTGAAGGACATATATGCATTGAAGAAGTACGGTGCAAGCAGTACAACAGTCTGCAACGTTGCATAGTGACAGCACAAGATTTAGAAATCCCTGTCAATTGAAAATCCAATCAAAACCTGCATGAAGTGGGGAACAGTTGCAGAGAGAGCAACGAAGAAAAATCGAAATGTTTGGCGAAAAGATCGCATGATAGATACATAGATCGGATTCCTTCGTCATAACCTTTATTACATCATTATCAGGAGCGCGTAAAGGGATTGGAAATAAAGACAAATTCCGTGCGATGAAAGTTAAGAACATCTCATGTCACTTTTCATTTAGATACATACAGAGTCCTAGTGAATGCTCACTAACACGTACCACGAAATTGCTTCTCATAATTGTGGTTTATCCAGCCATGCATACCAGTGCAAATTGCAGACTAGGCAATGTTTAATATGCTCCTTCGATGATCATATGGAATTGGAGATTAACGAGCACTAGGAGAAAAAGAAAAGATGAACACATATTGGTGAAATACAGGTAGAGAATACTTGGGGATACAAGTGAGGGGAAGTCCCTAGCTAATTGACAGGTAAGTATTCAACTAGAAGTCCATCACCCCAGTTATGGTGAGCTCAGCCTCATGATGGATGGAAATCTACCTGGTTAATTTTGAATGCCTTCTTCACTCAAATTCATATTCAGATACACAGAAATTCTTAAATTATTAGGATATACATTAGAAATGCCACACAACTTTACCTTTTCTGTACTCTCTTCGTACGAACATTACTTTCTTCCAATCCCATTCCAAGTTTGAATATCAACTATGTGAGTTAACAGATACCATCCCGTCGGATCCTCTCCTGATTGGATCTGGTTTTGGGGCCTAACGGCATGGGGGAGCACGGCGAGCTGGTGGTTTGGGCTTTGGGCGGTGAAATCCCGCCGACAGGTATCTCTTGGGCCGGTCGGTCTCGAGCTTAACCGCCTGGGTGTTCTTTTGTTGCTGACGATTGCTGCTGCTTCTCATCGTGCCTCAGATCTTCTCTTCTGCCCTTTGCCTTGGTATGATCAGATGGTTAGGAGCGCGCGTGCGAACCTGGCTGGGTTTGTCCCAGCCGATGATGGTGGCGGCAGATGGTGGCGGGTGGTGGTAGGAGGTTTTGGGTGGCTGTGCTGCTTTTTGGATCTGCAGCGGCGGTTGGGTGTTGGCTGTGTTTTCTATTGGCAGGCACGGCGGCGGAGGCGATGGGAGATGATGGGTCTGTCGGCTAGGGTTTGGTTTTGGTTATGGGTTGGGTTTTAGGTGTTGGGCTTGGCCCTTTTTGGTGTTTTGGGTTTTGTTTGGGGTGGTTTGGTTTAGTTCCTTACCAACCATTTGGATTTTTTTAGGGTTTTTCCTCCTAGTTTGGGCTCAGCCTGTTGGGCCTAAATCAGTTTCCTCCGTGTGGTTAAGAGAAGAGGTATTGGGTGGTCAGGCCGGTGTACTCAAGCCCCTATTATCTCTGTACTTCGTGTTTTGAGTTAATAAAATTTATTTTTGCTGATAAAAAAGAAGAAGACATGCTCTAGCTAGACTTTTCTACCAGTTGTTGCTAAGTTCAAATGTCTGACGCCAATCATATGCAACTTGCCACAATTTCATAAATCTGATGCAAAGGGAACTCAGCTTTCCTATTTGACAACTGCGCAGGATGATTGATTTTATCTCATGATAGTAAAGTTCAATAACAGATCCAAAATAACCTTGAGCTATTGGAAAAAGTGCCACATATTATAATTCAGGAATTCCTAATGTAACAACAATGTTCTACCCCAATGATCAATGCAATCTATCACAGAAAACAGAAGTGCAGATTTAATCATCTGCAAAACCAATTATGGGGTACTTATCCAAGAACCATCCAAAAAGTAATTATAGACCAACACAAAATTCTGAATATATTCATACGTCATTGTCAAGGACTGAGAGGAAGTAGCACCTCATACCTGGTTTGAACTAGCTGTAACCATGACAGAGGATTTTGATAGCTTATATGGTGTGCAGGTTTAGTGGTACCAGTAGTAGTGTGCATGAAGAAAGAGTAATGATCCAAGACCATGAGATACCAAAAAGTGATCATTTTATGTATTTAGGCTCAATTATTAGTAGAGATGGAGAGATTGCTGATGATGTGACTTGTAAGATTCAAGTGGAGTGACTCAAGTGGAGAAGCGTTACTGGTGTACTATATGACA
The DNA here is from genome assembly GCA_019656835.1 of Rhododendron ovatum. Classification (NCBI taxonomy): domain Eukaryota; kingdom Viridiplantae; phylum Streptophyta; class Magnoliopsida; order Ericales; family Ericaceae; genus Rhododendron; species Rhododendron ovatum. The sequence continues at coordinate 731,372 of CM033795.1, forward strand.
AGAGGGTACCCACAAAATTGAAGGAAAAATTCTATGGAACTGCCATAAGACTAGTGATGCTTAATGGGACAGAATATTGACTTATTAAAAAATAATATGTGAGCAAGATGAGTGAAGCAGAAATAAGAATGTTGAGGTGGATGTGTGGTAAGACTAGATGAGACAAGATTAGAAATGAAATAGTTCGTGAGATGGTAGGTGTAACACCTATAGAGGAGAAGTTGAGGGAAAATAGGCTAAGGTGGTTTAGGCATATCTACCGTTGACCAGAAGATGTAGTAGTTAAGATAGCGGATAAGATAGCTCTAGGTAGCAATGCTACTAGGAGGGGTAGACCTAAATTAACATTAGATGCTGTAGTGCGAAAAGATATGAGTATAATGGGTCTGTGTGAACAAGTGGCCCTTGACAAAGCTCAATGGAGGAAACAGATTCATGTAGCCGACCCCAAGTGATTGGGACGTAAGGCTTGGTTTGGTTTGGTTATTCTCCGGGTGCAGTTGTGAATTGAAAACTTACAAGGAAAAAGAACAAGAAGAAGTAAATTAATTGGAACAGATTACACATCTTGAATAGAACCCTATCAGATGAATCCCCAACACATTGGTTGGTGATCAATATCCCTACTCCACCAAAGAGATCAAATGCCAAAGCAGGGGAAATGGAACTGTGCAAATTCTGGTTTCTCTGTGATCGGCCAAGGAAATTCTACACTAAAACTACATGTTGCCTTTGAAAGATTACCTTATGTAGTAAAGCCTCTCTGAGTTCAGGAAGACCTTCATGAGTTCCACATTGACTAGTTGAAATTTCCAATGCTATGTGTTTGACCATATCAAGAGCTTGCTCAGGTGGTTGCCAATAAACTGCCCCCTAAATCACAATGTCACTAATAGATGAAATACATCCTCATTACTGGCAGATAACCGTTGTCAATAGAAAACAAGAATTCAATGGTTCGAAAAATATTTGGAGAACTTATTACCATGTCCGTAAGCAAAGAATCATTATATGACTTGGATTATATATTATAATGTTCTAGCATAGGATGTGAAGTTATTTAAGTTCTACTTTAAAATCTCTGCAACATGTTTGAATGTCAAGTAGAGTGTAAAACATCCAAGCATGGAGGGTGATTTCGGTTCTATTGAGGCAAAAAATACTTGGCTACACAAAATTCCATTGGTTTCAAATTCCAACGGTTAAGCCTCCATACTGAACGAAGGAAGTACATGCATCGGTGCATGCATTCAAATTAGTAGGTTAATGGATTGTCTAATTGAAAAATTCAGCTTTTTCTCAGAACATCACAAAGCATTCGCATCCCGAATAAGACATTTAAAAGATGCCACAGTTCTTTTCTGCTCTGTGTTTTGCCAGTTCTGTGGATGAATTACAAAGCTCTCATTTTGGTAGTTGCTCTGACTATCCCATAATCCAGTGTTGAGTTCGTATTGCTGACCGAATAAGTCTTATTGACCTTACATTTCAATTTTCTAGGCACCATACAATCCTTATATCATTAATCCCCCAAATTCTTTCAGAAAACCGCGTATCATTCATTTAGGAGTATTTCAGTAAGCATCCTTCTTGGACAATATTCATTGTAAGTAATAGTCCAATGTTCCAATTGTTTCTATTCAAAACCATAGTTCAGCAACTCAACATAAGTTTTATTTGCCCCTCCATTTAACCTTTTGTAGAGTTATGAATCTCACCAAAGCGAGGCATGAAGTGCTACTTAAATGTCCTAATGGAACTTATCTTTCATGCAATGTGTATGCTTATGAGTGCATTGATTCATTGAAAAAGAAAGAAAGAAAAAATAAATTAACCAAATGCATCCTATCCCAATTCCTAGCTCACCTTATCTCAGACCTAGAAAACCCTCTCTCAACCTGGCCTGTGTAGAATAAAAAACCTATCCTTATAATCCAACTCATCGATGTCTAAATCTTTTACTCTTGAGAGAATATGTTTTGACATTTTTTTAAACCAAGAAATGGAGTTTTTACAAGTATAACAAGAGTAGCAAGAAATTCATGGAAAACATAACGAAATTAAAGAAACTAAACCGAGCTTTTAAGTCTCAATCAATTGGGGTTAGCTACATGAATCCAGTTTTTTCCATTGTGCTCTGTCAAGAGCATCGTGTTTCATGAAAGACACGTCCGGAAAAACCTTAAACAATTTCACTTGTCTTTTGTTAGTTCTTTTCTGCAAAGTTTTTGTTTCTAAGTCTACCTCACAAAGTCTTTAGCACACATCCATGTCAACGTTTCCAGTGCAGCCACTCGCTTCTTGTTTTCTTAGATGAAACCAATAAAAAAAGTTTTCTTTTTTGCTGACCAAAAAGTAAAGTAAAGAAGGAAATGTGACCTGGCCCAGAGGCACTGCATCCTTAGAACTCTTACTCAACTCTGCTAACTGCAGAATCACCCAAAAATATTCAAATCAAATCACGTAAACATCCACGAATGAAGAACAAAACCAACAAATTTAAGCATCTATTTTTCCAACAAGAAATACAAAAAACTCTAGAAGGGATAACTTAGCATGAAGCAGCAGCGGAGGCACCTAGAAGCTTGGGTTGGGAGCTTTTATAAATCATATATAAATACTTATATAAAAATCTTCGAATATTTAACAGCCCTACTATAAGCTCTCATTCTCTTTAAGAGCGAGCTCCGGTCTTGAGAGTGCATCCATCTTGGAAGTATCCTGCTACCAAGAGATAACTGCCTATAAAACATTGAAGCCAAAAACCCAAATCCTATATCCCGAAAATCGGATACCTTAACCATGACTAGAACATCGGTGTCTAGTACCCTAGCTGCGAGCCTTCCATACGAACCCATGAGACTTTTACTTTCCTTCGTTACTCCACAAAGTAAAAAATCATGTGCGACGCATCCCACGAGTGTTTTCCCCACGATTTCTGCACTGAAATTGCGATCCAAACGGACGTAATGGTCGTACCAGTCGACTACAGTGAAAATCGGCTGCCTGCGGCCTACGACCATGCCGTGGAAGCGATGCACTGGATCGTAACATCCGAAGACGTGCGGGTCCGTGATTTTGCCCTTCTTTTTTTTTTTTTGGAATTGAAAACGCTGTAGTACGCTGTGTAGTGGGGTTCAAAAGTGTTTTAACGATTCAAATTAAACACAAACTCTTTCCTAAAAAAATTTATTTTTAATCTGAATCGTTAGTTGATGAAATTAACGGTTGTAGACTGTCCTACAGGCGCACTACACAAGATGCATTATAGCACCCCGGATCCGTTTTTTTCACATAGGACATTGCAAATTTTTAGGTAAAGTTTAGTTTAGTTTAGCTGGCGGAAATTTGAAATGAGAATGTGATGTCATATGTTTATAATTTCAACATTTGGAAGAAAGACAATAAGACTGTGATGTCATACTGAAATGAGAATGTAATATCATATGTTTATAATAATTTCAACATTTGAAAGAAAGACAATAAGAATGTAATGTCATACGTTCAGGATTCTCATGTTTGTAATGGCAGAGCTATGATTAAGATTTTCGGGACACTGAAAAAATTTCAACCTCAAACATCTTTCTATTCCATACTCAACAAATAAGTACGAAAACAACCATCAAAATCCTTGCATTCTATAGTCAAACAGAAAGGAAAAAAAACACATTTTTCTAGATTGATCGTTCTGACAAAAGTAGTTTAACAATTTATTAAAATGAAAAACCAACATGTTTTCAATTTCAAATCTCAAAAATCATATAAGATTGGCTATGAACTAAATTTCATCACAATTTTTCTTTCGATATATATAACTGAAAAGTCTGAGAGAAAATCATACTCCATTTTGTTCTGAAGTCTGGTTTGAATAATCCAATTTTCGAAAAAGATCGTTTTGCCGGTGCGGTAGAAACAATAAAAGTAACATCTGTTTACTCGATAATTATAGTATAGATTGAGACTTGGGAGCTGAGGATTTTTGTAATACTCGTTCCGGATATTAGAGTATTTAATTCATCTTTCAATTGAATTATATGTTTTTGGGATTGATTTGTTTATATTGAAAGTTTGAGGGTCTTGTGTGTGACTTAAATGTGCAGCATAAGTGAGCATGTGGTTTCACTTGTGTTGGATAATTTTTCCTTAGGCCTTTGTTAAATATCCTGGGGGATATTTTGGGAGAAGAGAGGAGAGCTTGGAGGTTCTTGGTTGTCTAAGTTGTTGAACATCTAGGTAGATCCATGTTTTATTTGTTAGATTTCATGTTTGGATAAGCCTAATTTCATGCTTTAATAGTTAGGTTCATGCCTTAATTAGAAGATGCAAGTTGATTTGGGTATGAGATGAATGCCACTTGAATCTCTTGAGTTGTTGTATTTTAAGCTTCTTTGATTCATGGGGTTTGATATTCTTAAGTAGCTCTTTGATATAAATGAGTTAAAGCATGATTTGGTGAAATTTGAGGAGTTTTAGATGTGGTTTGAGTAGAGGAAAAAGTTAGGAATTGGAAGGAAATCATGTTGGATTTTCACTGAAAAACCTAGTTGGTACCTGTATCGGTGGATCAGAACTAAAACATTTGGGTCGATTTTGGGTGGGTACCTGTACCGAGTCTTTGTGGTACCTGTACCTCTCGGGTAATTTTCAGCAACTGTTGTGAAATTTCAGACGATCATATCTTTTTCATCTGGACTCCGTTTTGGGCAAATTATATATCGAAATTGATGTATTAAAATTGTACTTTTTGATGGTGGTGGTTTTATGACCTAATTCTAATCCTAAAAGAAGTTATGGTCAGAATACGGTGAAATGGTTATAAGCTTCTATATAGATTTTGGGGGTTAAGTTGTACTTGAACTTTATGTATGTTTTGGTACACATGTAGGTCTTTTGTAATGGACATGTTTTGTATTCTTTGGGGATTATTTAATACCTACTTAGTTTTGCAACTCGACATTAAATATTCATTTGAATGTCTTATGGGAATGTCTTATGGAATGTTTTGGGACTTGGATAACCTTTTGCATGTGTTAGCTTGGTAAAATATTATGGAGTGTTATCATACATTTATTTGAACATTCCAGTGGAGTCGTATGCTAATATGAGTTAGCTTGTGACTAGGTAGCGAGTTGGTCAAATGGGAAGTGCTGAAATCGTAAGTTTGGCATGCTCCAGTCGAATCAAAGGTGAATGTGTTTGACATGGTTATGTTCAATAAGGTATTGTTGTGGTGGCGGTTTATATTATGCTATCTTTGTTAGTTGTTGATATATTGAGAGAGTGTGCGTGTGAGGCACATCATGTCATAAGCCAAATTGGATATCTAACGATGTTTGGGAGCATGGTGTATGGGACATGAGGTTAGTTGTTGTTATGCATGATTGAGAATTATGTGTGCTTGTTGACGGTTGATTGTACCGTCGAGAGTTTACGTGTGAGGCATACCATGTCGTATGCCATGCCGACTGATTATCGGTGGATGGGAGCATGTTATGTGGAACATAACTCTGGGGGTATAAGGGAATGTGGCAGACGTGTCATCCCCTATGACGTGGTTTTATAGGTGTGTTATCGTTGGATATTATTATTGTGTTTGGAGCATGTGATGGATATAACTGTTGTTTACATTCGAGTGTTTCAATTATGTGGGTGGATTCATTTTCATGGTGATATTCCTTCAGGAATTGTGATATCTTATTGAGTACTTCTATGTCTCACACACTCTGGTTTTCTTTTTTGGATTGCCAGATAGCAGGTGGCTTATAGTAGGTCCACTATCAGTCAACGTGTCGAGGTGTATTCGAGCGTTAGCTTTGGGAGACGTTGATGGTCAAGCTTCTTGTAGGTAGTTAATGAAGGAATTAAATTATATAAGTTGTAATTAAGTCATTGGTGGATATGTTGAAGGATAAAACTTATTAAGTATTGTAATAGAGGTTGCAATTACTTAGTTGTGCGAGCTTGTGATCAATTAGTCGGTACATTGACTCATTTCTGTTTTTTTTGTGAGAAGTCTTCCGCTGGGTGTCTATTCTGTCAAGTTCTGTTGTGTGGTTAGGTCTTCTGTGTGAAATGCCAAGTGGCCACGCTGACTTGGGCCCACTTTGGGTGCCGTTTGCGGGGCGGGGCGTGACAATTTTTATTTTGATCAACACAAAATCGAAAATTCTAGAATGGATTGAGACTTTTTTTAAATTGAAAATTAGAAATTTGTACTAGGAGTGAGGTGGAAGACTACAATTTTAGGGGAAGAATTTTTTTGGAAGCAAATGTCGTTTAAGGGTAAAAACATTTTTGTTTACAATAAGAAAAGTGCGGGCGGGGTGGCACCGGGCCCTTATTACCTCCGCCACTACATGTTTGGAATATACAATAATAGGAATAATGTGATTCCTAATAACTCATCCAACTAGAAATTACATTCTCAAATTGAATTTGAATCTTATCTCTCCCTTAATCCATGGCAACCTTAGTTTTATTGCTCAATCAATAGGAAAAAGAAAATGTTGACTTCAATAAATTTCCAAAATAATTATAAATTCACTTCCTACTCATTCGATAGGCTCTTGGTAGTGGAAATGCTTGATTTTTTCCTCTTTACTAGTGGAAATTCAAGAATGTTTTTATATGGTATTGCATTCAACGCTTGCAAAGGGAAATATTATTTGACCCTTACCCTCTGCAAGATTTGGTACAAGTCGGTGACAGTGATTAATTTGATGATGTGTAACCCATTTCAAGTATCATTGTTATGTTTCTCTTTTTGAAATCTATATTTTATTTTGTATGTATTGTTTTTTTTTTTTTTTTATCCGCTTGTATGTATTGTTTATGCAATCCAAAAATCTGGTTGTTAGTGTTTTCTTTTGTTTCTCTTCACTCCTTGTAGACCTAAATAGCATTTATTTTGCAGATAGAGCCTCGGTTTAGGCCACCCATGTCTCATGTTGTCGAAGACCTCCAAGAAATGATACAAAGGACGTCTGAGCTTTTTTAAATTAGTAGAAGCCGATTTAGTAGAGGATGGACCCTTTGTCATGGTCTTTGATGTTGTTTGGATAACACTTTTTGAACAGAGATAGTTTTGGCCAGGTCTAAGCGAACATATTTTAGGAGAAAGGACTTTTTGGGGTCATATGTTCCTCTCCATGGATTTTTTCAACTGTTTAGCTTGGAAACAGTTCTTTTTTTATGTAAAAAAAAAATCGTTATAATCACTTTATTTTAACATTCACCGCAAAAAAGTTAAACATTTACCACGGAAGGGTTCAACATTTATGATTTGAATCACACAATAACAGAAAGTTACCAAATTATAGAAGTTGGACTTTTTATTTATTCAAAGAAGTAGTGATAAACCCATAATCTCTCTCTCTCTCTCTCTCTCTTTCTCTCTCTCCAAAGTGGTGGCCGAATTGGGGTACACGGTAACTTTGGGTAGGGAAAGAATTTGTAAACGTAAATACAATTGGTAGCGTCTCTTTCTAAGGGACCTGGAGGATTACAAAATGCCTTGCCGCTAAAACCATTCCTGATATTGACAATCAGTCTGGTCGCAATGCCTGTGATCCATTACCACCTTACAGTATAAATCCTTAGCTTGAGCCACCGTCACTGCAACTGGTAAGAGGGAAAAAAAAAATTATATAGATTTAAGGATGAGTTTCCCCAAAATTAATTTGTGTAAAAAGACAATTGGTTAATAAGGAGTAATTTTTTGTGATTTCATGGTTACCTTTTATCAAAGAATTTGGGTTCATGGTTCGTCTCTACAAGATGAATTCTAAAATCAAAGTTGAACAAAGTTCAAATAATTCACCATAAAGACAACTAGCTATTTTAGGATGTTTTCGCCTTCAATGAACTTTTTGAGGTTTTTGGTCGGAATTTTTTAGTAATATTTAAATTCATCTCACCAGTACAAAAGATTAGTCCAAAAATAAACATACCAAAATTACAATTTAAGTCAATGTGGCTTTGTACAGTGATTTAGAGAGGATCGTGGATTCTTATTCCAGCAGAAATATCAAGGTTTTTTTTCCGGAAATCAGTATTATTCCATTTGAGCGGGAAAGAACACAACTTATATTTATAAAATAAAAAATAAATTGTGAGGCCTATAAAACAATAGATACAATAAAACACACATAAACATATACTTACATGTGGTTTCGCTTAATAATCCTCGTGGATTATATGTTTGGCTTTTGTTTAAAAAAAAAATCACATTTATTGGTTTTGCGCCAATTGTTTATGAATTATTAGTTCATCTTAACGAGAGGAATCTTAAAAATAAAAACTATATTTAAAAAAGATATATAATAAAGAAAAATAATTCAAAAATCTATTTGTACTGGATTATGTTTGTCTATACTTGAAGAAAAATCAACTTTGATATTAATATTTAAATTTTTAAATTCCCCCGTTGAGACAAACTAATAATTCACCAATAAAAATATACGCAAAACCAAAAAATATTTAAAAAAATTGAATAAAGGTAAAAAATAATAATATAAACGGATCGATTATTAAACCAAACCACTAGTGAACCAACCAAAAGAGAATAGGGGATAGCCTTAAATTAACCATGCAATCTCATTAGAAATTAGAATTCCAAAATATACAAAAAAGAAAGGAATTACCAGAGACAGCGAGGCCTATATGTAAAAACAGAAAAGAAAAAAGGTCCAGAGAAACAAAACCAAGTAAAATGAGCGTAACCTGAGAAAGCAAAGAGAAAGAGGAAGATGTGAGAGTAAGAAAACTTATTAGCCATCTCCAAGGAAGCCTAATTTTTGTTTATTAACGTGTATATTTGTTGGAGTTCAAGCCTCCTCAAAAAATTTGGGAACAAAATCTTCAAAACAGAAGGCATTTATGGCAGACCTTGAATAGAATATTTGTTTATTAAAGTAGAAAAATCACCTTTCAGATTTTCATGATTTGTGTTGGGGTGTCCAGAAGAAAAGTATTAGTTACAAAGAAAGTGTATCTGAAAATTATCCAGAATACATTTTTAGAGGTTTTTATGACGGTTAAATAGACTTTTACTACCAGTAAGAAATCTTTGTTCTGGGTGATTTCCGGATATATTTCTTTGTACCTAGCATTTGTCGGGTCCAAAAAATAAGTCAATGCCTGGAACAGTAACTAATAAGATTTGTCGACAACTAACTGCGGTTAGCTCAATTGATCTATAGTTTGTAGCAATAATTATATAACCGCACTCAATCACACAAACACTTGCTCACACATTGCTTATACCACAACTTCGCATTCAAATATAAGGTTGGAAACCCCAAGCGTATGATTAGATCGTCGATAGCATAATAAACCGGTAAGATCGGGATCGTACCACAGGGAATCAAAGATAGCTTAATTAGCTAGATTGTAGGTATTGTAAGGTGTATTTCGGAGTTTAAGATGGCTAACTTGGTTTTGCTTTAAACGGTGAAATTGCTAAAATGAAAGACTAGAAATGAGCTTTATAAACTTTAAAAGAGGCAAGTCTAGGGATCATCTATCCCTTGGCAAAGGCCGTTACTGTAACGCCCTGATTTTTCGGAAGCAATATAAAATAAAATTTTAAGAAAATTTGCTAAATAAATATAATTTTTCAAAATAAAGTTTAGCTATTACAGTCACAAGATAAATTTACTGATTCAAAATACATTAATTTCAGAGCTGACTCTAGGCTTGATACAAATCCGAAACATACTCGATCTTCGTTCCTGATATTCTTTCCGTGTTGAACTGCAACATCTTTGAATTCTCTCCATTGAATCCTGCGCCCACTGGCAAATTAATCGCCGAAACAAACGATTTGCCAGGATACAAACGTATCCGTGAGTGATAAATCACACAATAGAATAATCCAACCCAACCACCCCTCTTACTTTACAATTAGCAGGTAACAAGATAATATTGAATCGAAGAAACCAAACAAATATTCTCCACACTATCCACAACCTAATGTGAAATCTAAGATCTCTCCGCGAGATCTTTCCTCCCTCAACCGCTAGCCATGCTCGGTCCCATGAGATCACTTTCCTTTGCTGTCACAGGTATACCTAAGTTATATACCGAGTGTGCACCCCAATAATTACAACAAGGGGAAAGCTTATCATGCCTGAATCACAACTAGGGTTCGTCTATCTTATATACCACTTCACCATCATCACTGGACAGACGCCAGTTTATTAATTCATCCCTGGACACACGCCAGTTTATCAATTCATCACTGGACACACGCCAGTTCCAATCTCATCACAAATCTCAACATCACGCCTGCAGGCAATCTAGAAATAAAACTTTTCAATTCATCCATTACTTAGCATCGTCTAAGTGAATTCTATTCGCATATCACCCCATGTCTCTAGGGTCCAATCTAACATTCAAATCAAGTATCGATGTAATATACAACAAATCAATAATAATTAAAACAATTAATAAACAATGTAATCACGCAACTTATTATGAACGGACCGTTGTCCTTAATCTTGTATAATCACAATGTCAATAATAAGGTAAGATTTTTAAAAGAAATTAAAAGAAAAATTTTCTGGGCTCTTATTAATTAATTCTAAGATAATAGATTAATTAAAAAATTAATAAAATACATTAATTAGATAAAAATATCGAAATATTTATCATGACCTAAATCAGAGTCCTAAAGGTCCTACGCAACTAGTGGAGTGTCAAAAGTTGGGTTCGGAGGGTGCGGGATTATTTTAAATGAAGACGTTAAATAAAGTGGCCGAAAGTGAAGTAAATAGATAATAAATAATTTACTTATTAAAATATGTTGAGGTTAACAAAGTTTTATCTTTAGAATATAGAGAGTCTAAATAAAATTATTCGGATATTTATAATAAGGTTCATAATGTCGTAAAGAATTTTCGATTGGAAACGCTATAGAAATAACAATAAATAGTAAATTAAATTAAAAAAATATTAATTTAGCAAGATATCATATTTGAGATGCAAGAAGTCTAGGAAAAATTAGTTTGAGTGTTAAAACATTGTTTGGAAGGTCGCAATGATTTTTCGTTTGTAAACTTTGATAGATAACTAATAAATAATTTAATAAATAGATAATTAAATAAAAAAAATATGATCTTAAAAAAATATGATATTTAAGATGTGAAAAGTCTAGAAAAAATAGTCCGGGCATCAAAAATAATATTCGGAAGGTCGCAAAGTTGTTTCGAAACGTTTAAAACCAACTCAATCTACCAGATAAATTGAACTGATATAATTAATACGTTTTATACTAAGTTGATATTATACTGTAAGAAAACAATATCATATCAGTAGTTTTCATAATATTAATATCAGAAGGATTAAAAAATAAATATCAGAAGGGTCATCTTCTTTGTAAATAATTACAATTAAAGTGTCTGACTCAAAAATAATATCAAATTGATAAATATGGCAGAAAACACGCGGTTCACTATATTTTGTCGTTTGGGGCATAGGGTTAAGCATATAAACACTTAATATACTTGGAGAAGAGGTTGGATATGATTATAATACCTTTAATCAGATCGAATTGATTTAAAAACGAATATTAAATTTTGAGAAAGAAAAATTCGGGTTCTTTGATCGGGAGACTTTGGGACCAAATTGGATGATGCTTGGTGATGCTAGGAGTTATGGAAAGAGTTTGGAACGATTGAATTGAATTTCGATCGGGTCTTGATACAAAACCCACTTTTTCTCTCTCTTTCTTATTCTCTCTAAAACTCCATGAATTGAAACTTGGTTTTCTCTGATTTTTCTCTCTCTTTTTGGACTGGTGGGGCGTGAGGAATATTGTGGTGTAAATTTCGTGGGTCAAGGGGGTGTGGTATTTATAGGAGAATTTTGATGGAAGATGATAAGAGTGAATTTAATGAGGTTGGGTTCATAAGATTTGGAATGGACGAATTTGACTTGATTTGAGGGTTAGGGAGGAAGTAGAGATTAAGTAAGAGACAGAGAGACGGAAGGAGTTTGCATGTAAATTAAAAAAATAAAACTAAGATAATTAAGATAATTATATTTGTATAAATCTATCAAGAAAAGAAATATAATTATATTTGTATATATCTATTAAAGAAAAGAATTAATCAATAACACTTTTTAAATAATTAATCGATTACTATAGACTATTTGATTAAAAATAATTTCTTTATCGAAAAAAAAATAGGGCAAAAATCCGGCTCGTTACAGTTACCGGTTCTCGATTATAACTCAAGCGAGAGTCATGATTACGTGCTCACGCTCGGAAGATTTAACGTTAAAGACTACGTTTATCAAAAGATATGATTTATCGGAAACAAATCAACCTATTTTTGCTAATGTATCTAACATGTAGGAGGTCACGAGCCCTCAATATTTCACTTGCCAAGACTGCTTGACTAACTACAAATCAAGGAGTTAACACCCTTCGCTTAGACCAAAATGGTTAGGTTAATTTTAATTCCGAAAATCATGATTTTAAACCCGAGAGTTCGAGAACTAAATAACCACCTAAGTCATTGGGAAAAAGTAACCCAAGACTTAGCCAAACGACTACTCACATATATTGAAAAGACTAGAAATTATGCTAGGAAATGAAAACATGATTAACCGATAAAAATAAAAATAAACTTAATATTAATGAAGATCTAGAGAGTAGCTACAACATTAATACTTGAAAAATTAACAAACAACTAATACCTTGAAGTGTTCTTGAACAAATTAACTAGAAAGCTTGAAAGGACTTTAATGGAGTAAAAGACTGGAAGTGTAACGAGCTAGCTACAAAAGATGGAGAGAGAGGGGTCTATTTATACAAAGTGACACACTCTCTCCTCCAAAATATCCAGAAAATGGCCAAAAGTGAAAACTTGTCACTAATGGAAAGTTAAAAGCTGTCAAAAAACATGTCAGTAAGCCTTTCGTATCGATACAAAAGAACCTGTATCAATATCGAGCTGCCTTCCTGCATTTTAGATATTCCCTATAGACCATGTGTATCGATACAAAAGAAACCGTATCGATACGCAAACAATTGTATCGATACTCTGAAGCTTGGTTTTCCCTCTGTTTCGTTCCAGTATCGATACACAAAGAACCATATCGATACCGAGCTCCTTTCTGGGCATATCTAGGCCTTCTTGGCCCGGCTTGAAACCCGATGACTATTTGTCCTCTCCACCCTTCGGTTCTTCATTCTCAAGCCCCGAAGGCTGAGTTCCACAAGGCCTCGCTTACTCGAATACCCTCAAGGGTTGTCAAAGGTGGCAAATCACGCCCTTTTAATGCGTATTGCCTGAAACGCTCAACAAAAAACCTTACACACAAAATTACTATAAACGACGAATAAACATAGGATGAACGACATAAAACAGGACCAGTAACACTAAATATTTACAATATTGGGTGCTCATCACACATACACACACTCTCTCTCAAAAAGAGGTGGGCCCCACCCCAATTGTGAATGAGTGTGTGTAAGTGTTTGTGTGATTGTATGTGGTGATAGCATTATTGTAATCTGTAGAGGAGGTCAAATGATCAATCATTGCCAAAAAAAACAATGATTTATTTTTCTCCTGAATGGAGTTTATTAATTTAATTAATTACATGTCTCTCTAATGGGCTATTATAAATACCATTAATTGAGCTTTAGTGTGATTGAAGGGTCATGTTCGAGTTATGTAATTTAGATCCTTGTACCACTTAAAATAAAAATTATGCAAGGTTTGTCGAGTTATCCCACTTTTCGATTCACATGGGTGGATCATTTATTTTGTGTGTGTGTGACAGAAACTTCCTATTTGATACTCTTTAATATAAATATCTACATTGCATTGTTGTCCTAGAAAAACGAAATTATGGGGGGCTTATTTTTCGGATGTTAAAGAATTTTAAAACCTTTCCCTTACGAGGCATTGACTTGACGAAGGTTTTTTGGTATATAACTTGAGAAAGTTTTTTTTATTTATTTATCAGAAAAATATATTTCATAAATCTTTGAAAAATTACAAAGATTACAAATATTTACTTGAGAAAGTTTACCATATGGATCTTCTATTTCTATTGTATATACCATGTCGAGTATACCTCAACAAAGAATGAGAAATTCAATAATTCATCTTTCATTGAAAGTGCAATAATTCATCGTACTCTTTCATCTTAGGTTTGAGAAGCCAGGGACGGACTAATGCAAATGGGATGCGTGGCAACAATCATGGGATTGTTGTGAATATCAATGGTTGCGTATATTCCAAGCTTTTTTGAATTAGTATAGCATATATTCCAAGCCTTTTTGAATTAGTAGAAGCAGTTTTAGTAGAGGATGGACCCTGTGTCATGGTTTTTGATGTTATTTGGATAGCATAACATTTTTGAACAGAGAGAGTTCTGGTTTGGTCTATACGAACATATTTTAGGAAAGGACTTTTAGGGGTGATATGTTCCTCTCCATGGATTTTTTTCCAACTGTTTAGCTTGGAAACAGTTGGCGATGAGATTGTTTGGTAAATGTTTTGATGTTAGAGAGATTAGAGCAATATGCAGAGAGAAACTTATTAAAACCAGTAATGAGAGAGGGGTGGTTCTAAGTACCCCAAGAGAACAAAAGTATGATTCCATCATTATAATCACTTTTTTTTTGGTAAAGATCATTATAATCACTTTAATAACACAATAAGAAGTTACTCAAATTATAGAAGCTGGGTTTTTATTTATTCAAAGACCTAGTGATCATAACACCATAATCTCTCTCTCTCTCTCTCTCTCTCTCTCTCTCTCACCAAAGCGGTGGCCGAACTGGGGTACACGGTAACTTTGGGTAGGGAACGAATTTGTAAACACAAAGACAACTGGTGGCTTTACTTTCTGCGACATCAGGAGGCAGACAAAATGCATCGCCGCCAAAACCGACTTTGCACTCATATTGACAACTAGCCAGGGAGCAATACGTTGAAGTAATTACCACCTTGCAGTATAAATCCTTAGCTTGAGCCACCATCACCGCAACTGGTAAGAGGAAAAAGAAAAAGAAAAACAGATTTAAGGATGAGTTTCGACAAAAGTACTTTGTCTTAAAAGCCAAATGGTACTACTAGTAATTTTTTGTGACTTCGTGGTTAATGTTCATCAAAGAATTTGGGTTCATGGTTTGTCTCTACAAGATGTTCTAAAATCAAAGTTGAACAAAGTTCAAATAATTCACCATAAAGACAGCTAGCTATTTTAGGGTGTTTTCGCGTTCAATGAACTTTTTGAGATTTTTGATCGCAATTTTTTATTATTTAAATTCATCTCACCAATACAAACGATTAGTCCAAAAATAAACATACCAAAATTACAAGTTAAGTCAATGTGGCTCTGTACAGTGATTTGGAGAGGATCTTGGATTCTTATTCCAGTAAAAATAACAAGGTTTTTTTTCCGGAAATCAGTATTATTTCTTTTGAGCGGGAAAAAACGCAACTTATATTAATAAAATCATATACGAATTGTGGGGCCTATAAAACAACAGATATAACAAAACAAAAACAAAACACACAGAAACGATACTTACATGTGGTTTTGCTTAATAATCCTTGTGGATCGATTATATGTTTGGCTTTTCTTAAAAAAAATTCACATTTGTTGGTTTTGAGTCAATTATTTATGAATTATTAGTTCATCTCAATGAAAGGAATCTTAAAAGTAAAAATCAATATTCAAAAAAATAATAATAAAGAAAATCAATTCAAAAATCTATTTGTACTGGATTTTGTTTGTCTTTATTTGAAGGAAAATCAATTTTGATATTAATTTTTAACTTTTTAAATTCCCCCATCAATACAAACCAATAATTAACCAAAAAAAAAAAAAAGATGCAAAAAAACCAACAAATACAAAAAAATAAATTGAATAAACATCAAAATAATAATCTAAACGGATTATTAAACCAAACCACTAGTGAACCAACCAGAAGAGACAAGGGGATTGCCTTTTTTGAGGAGAAAAAAGGGATAGCCTTAAATTAACGGGCTCAAATCCCTGTCCAGTCTGCTCGGACCAGTTTGGTTCAATTTTTGCATCTCAGCCATCTAAAAGCTCAGATTTGTTTGGGGTGTTTTGAATTTCTTTTTTTTTTTTTTAAATTACCGAACAAATATGTGTCATCCAAAACAGTTTTGGATGGCTCAGATGTAAAAACTGAACCATACTGGTCTGGGGACATTTGACGCGATCCTCCCCCAAATTAACATTAGAAATTAGAATTCCAAAATATACAGAAAAGAAAGGAATTACCAGAGACAGCGAGGCCTATATATAAAGATAGAAATTAAGAGAAAAAGTCCAGAGAAAAAACTAACAAAACAATGTAATGAGCCTAACCTGAGAAAGCAAAGAGAAAGAGGAAGATTTGAGAGTAAGAAAGCTTATTAGCCATCTCCAAAGGTAGCCTAATTTTTGTTGCTCTTTAAAATGATAGGAACCTTACCTACTTAACGTATATATCTATAGGAGTTCAGGCCTCCTCAAAAAGTTTGGGAATAAAATCTTCAAAACAGTCAAGGCATTTATATGGCAGTCCTTGAATAGAATATTTGTTTATTAAAGTTGAAAATCTCCTATCAGATTTTCATGATTTGTGTTGGGGTGTTCAGAATATAAGAGCCGGTTTCAGATTCTCAAATAAGTACTTAAAAAATAAAAATCTAGATTCTCAAATAAGTACTTAAAAAATAAAGATCTATTTTCAAGTTTAAAACTAATAGGTTTACAGAAATATTTTTTTTATTTTTTATGCACGGTGATAAGATCTATCAAATAAGATCCACACATCACATATAGCATATTTTTTTTAATTTAGTAAACCTATTATTTTTAAACTTGAAAATTACAAATAAATACTTATTTTTTAAGGGAACAAAGTGGAACACTAAGGGCTTGTTTGATAAACTTAAATTCAACACTTAAAACTGAATCAATTAAGTAATAAGTGATTCAGTAGGTTTGATAACGATATTTTATATTGCTTAATAAATTAAGTGTTACTTAAAATGTAGGCTAAAAATTTGAAAAAAATTAAGTAGCTTTGAGCTATTTAATTTTGACTGAATTCTTATGTACTCACATTTAATTACCATACCACCACCACAACCACTCCCACCACCACCACTCCACCACCACTCCCCTATCACTCCATCACCACCATTACCACACTGCCACCACCACTATCACACCGCCACCGCCGCCACCACAATGCCACCATTGCACAACTATCCCTCCATCGACACCACTCACTACCACCATTACACTATCATTACTCCGCCGCCACCACCACCACCACTCACTGCCACCATTACACCACTATTGCCACCACTCCATCACCACCACCACATCACCACAATCACTATTTCACCATTACTATAAGTACATTGTAACCATTAGTAAATTAAGAGAGAATCGGAACTAAAATTAATTTATCATTTTTGTAATTCAATACTTAATAAGTTTACCAAACAGCTTTTCAACTTAAAAAATTCAGCTTTCAGTACTTAATTTTTCAGCATTCAGTTTTATCAAACAGGTCCTAAGTCAATGTACGAAACAGTAACTAGTAATAAGATTTGTTGACAATCAGCTGTGGTTAGCTCAGTTGGTCTATAGTCTGTAGTGGAGGCCGGTCAAATGATAAATCATTGCCAAAAAAACCAATGATATATTTTTCTCCTGAATTTTATTAATTTAATTACATGTCTCTCTAATGGGCTATTAAAACCTTTTGCGTTGTTATATTTCGAATGTTAAAGAAGCCAAAGAATTTTACAACTTTTCAGGATTGCACTGAAGATTTACTTGCCTTACAAGGCATAGACTTGAAGGTTTTTGGTATATAACTTGAGGTTTTTTTTTTTTTTTTTTATCAGCAAAAAATATTTCATAAATCTTGAAAAAGATTACAAATATTTACTTGAGAAAGTTCACCATGTGGAATTATGGATCTTCTTTTTTTATTATACCAGAGAGAGTATAACTCAACAAAGAATGAGAAATTCAATAATCCATCTTTCATTGAAAGTGCAATAATCCATCATACTCTTTCATTTTTGTTTCTTTTCCGTACACACAACTGCATACATCCCATTATTGTTTATAAATTTGCTACAACTACAAACACATACTCACAATGTGTACAGGAAATCGCCGACTGCACCCAAGGGCGGGGGAATTTGGGAGGAGAAAATGAGGTCATTTGATTCTTATTTTATACCCTATTAAAATTCATTGCCCTACCACTACGCTTCTTATGAAACTCAACAAATTGCCCAAGCAATCATCAAATACGCCATCCATTCCTAAATGGTTATTCATCATGTTTTTATGTACAATTTTTGAAAATACTTTCGTGCATAATTTGTTAAATTTTTTGACACCAAATTTTTGGTGTCAAAAAATTTAACAAATTATGCACGAAGTACCTAATAAATTGATTTGAAATTGCATGTAAAAACATAATGGATAACCATCTAGGTTTGAATCAGAGCTTAGGATTTTTTTTTTTTATCAGTAAAAATTAATTTCATTAACACGAAGTTACAGAGCTAATAGGAGTTTGGATACACCGACCTAACCATCCAAGACCCTCTTCTCCAAACCACACAGAGGAACTGAAATAGACCCAACAGATTGAGCCTAAATCAGGAAAACACCCATTAGAACAAGCACACACACATAAAAAAAAGGCCTAAAAGCCCAAATCAAAACAATTCTGCACAAACCTAACCCTAGCCCAACTATGGACTAGGAGGAGTAGAAATGCGGGGGGAAATGACGGCTTTCCCTAGAAATGCATTGGGGTTCTTCCGGGCCGGTTCTATGAAAGTGGGCTTCTTCCCTCCAAGTCCCAATGCACAAATCAAAGAAGAATACATGTCGGACTAGGTCCTGGCCATATAATTTTTTTCGAGAATACCCTTTCATCCTCTCTCTCCTCAATTTTCCTCCTTTTTATTTTTTAAAAATTTATATATTTACTTTCTTAAAAACACAGATAATTTTTAATTGTTAATTAGCACTGTTTTCAATCCAAATTCTAATTTTAACTGTTAATTATCAGTATTTAACTGTTAATTATCAGTGTTTTAACTGTTAATTACACCTGCTACCAGATCTGAACCAAAACAAAATTTTTTTACTCCACATGCAGCAAAACATCATCTCTCCCTCGATCACGACAGATTAGAGTTTCTAGCGGGGGGAGGCGGTGCCTGCGTCCTGTCCACCACCGCCGCCCTTCCTCCATCCCTTCCGAAGTCGCTGCACAGTCACCAATTCCGATCCATAGATCCTTCTCCACAGTGTGTGTTCCGTTGTAGTACCTTGACCACCATGAAAGTGCTGGTTGAGTCCAGATCCAACGTGAGCTTGTTGAGGAAGAGGATGATCAAGTCGTGGATTAAGTTGATTCTGATGGAAACTCGTCGCCGTTCGCCGCCGGAGAGGCCGTGGTGGCCTTCGTTGTCGATGACTGTTTGGCAGCGTTTTTGAGACGGAATTTGTTGATTAGGGCTTGGACTCTCGTCTCCAATCCAAAGTTGGAGATCTCTGTTAGTCATCTTCTCTTGAAAGCAGTTTCCGACGTCCCATGGCTGTCTTCTCTTGAAAGCAGTTTCCGACGCCCCATGGCTATGAAAACGAAGAGGGAAAGTTAAGGTGGAAGTCTGCTTGCCCCCAACAATTTATATACGGAAAGTAGGTAAATATTTAGGTTTAGGTATTTATAGAGACGTGGATCGAGATAAATTTGTAAAATTATACCCATAGGATCTGTAAGAAAATACACATATCGTGTATTAGAGTAAGTTTATCAATCTCTGTAAATAAGAGAAAAAGCTATTTTAGCTAATCAAAGGGATAAATTCTCCCCTGCACCAGCACAGCTAAACCACACGGTATAATTCCTTCCGCTACAGTCGTTCGGTTCTTCTACCGAACAACTATTCACACGCGATCCAATTCTTTATCAATTTTTCTGGCGCGTTTTTTCTTCTCCGGCTCAGTCCTTTTCCCGCGCTATCTCCCCCTTCCCTCTCTCTCTCTCTTCTCTTCCTTTTAGTACTCTATTTGTGGTAAAGATTTCCTGTCAATTTCCAGAATTTGTGTCTGCTGCAACACAGGTATGAATTCCTAACTCTTATTGTTTTTGTGTATGAGTTTGAGATTGAGAAATTATGGTACGAAGAATGCATGATTATTGGGTCAGGATTTGAAATACTTGCTTATTTTTTTCATCAGAGATAAGATTGGAGCTTTTGTGGGGAGCCATGTGTATGATCAAACTTGTTGGAGAAAATGGCTCACCAACTGTTTGAGAAATTTACTGAGTGATTTGTTTTCAAGGGATTCATTGTAGAAAGAAGTGAAGTGAAGCTACCACCCTTAATTGTTGTTTTCAAGGGATTCATTTACTGAGTGATTTGTTTTTATTGATTCAAACTTGTTTTCAAATTTTAAATCAATGTAACTTTGCTAGACCTTTGGAAGCATCGATTAAAGTGGAGTTTTTAGCTGATCCCTAGACCTTAAGTTAATGGGTAAACATTGCGTAATGAATCCCATAGCTACCACACCCGCAGGGCCTAATACATTTAACTTTTTTAATTGAAGGTCATTGACTGACCAACATTGTCTTTTAGTCAATATGGTCCAACTAAGATGGTTGTTATCTTCAACGGATTATAAAAATCATTGAGGCAATAACCACTCCATTGGGCTATAAAGGCATGAGGGCAAACGGTACATCCTCACTTATAATAATTATGGACATGGAGTAATAGTTTATTACTTCACTTATTTATAAACAAGGAAGAGGATCCTCTTTACAATAGCCAAGCACAGTATGCTACGGTAATGATAATTTCACCTGTAAGCTGATCCCTAGACATAGGACTAACATAAATGCAACAGTTTGTTGGACTATAGAATATGAGGTAGAGAATATCAAGAAAGATTGCCACAGCTGCCTCAACTGAAAATAAAAAAGACACGTTCACTGAGTGTTGGACTCGATCCGAAAGTAATAAGGTATTCTACTTGTCAATACAGATGGAGAACACGTGAGAATTTTTTGTCTTGAATCCAGTGCTTATGCGAATCCTTCACTAACACTATGAGTTCTTACTGTATGCATTCAAGTTGAAGTCTCGTACTTTCATAGTCTCGAGCAAGTTTACAAATGATAGGTTTTCTATTTGTGCCATCTAGTCTAGTGTAAAGATTGTCGTAAGCTTTGCACTTAGCATCTCTAACAGTTCTCCTAAACTCTGTGCAAGCCTATAACTTTTAACTTTCTCATTCTGTACAAGCCTAGTTTAAAGATAGTCTCAAGCAAGTTTACAATGTTGTTTTAGTTTTTTGTTGACCTGTTTCCATTAGATAGGATTAGAATCATACCTTGACGACACACATGACATGCATTGCTAGGAGTATAAGAAGAATACTATAAGCAGGTTGATACAGCCGTGGGAATGAACACGACTTCAATTTTGTTTCCCTTATATTTAGCTATTTCTTGGATAATACATTGGGCTATATGTTTTTTTGTTGGCTCAATAAGCTGATTGACAATGATAGTAGTTGGAACCTGTATTATTCTTATGGAATGGTATTGTAGGGATGGATCAGCGGCATGATGGGTATTTCACCAATCTTATGGAATCGGATTCGGATTTGCATGAAGAACAATTTGTGATGGAATCACAATGTTTGAATCCAAATGCTCAAGTGTTCACCCAGGAAACTCAATTCACCACTGAAATGGGATCAATTCCAAAGAAACCACCACGTGGTGGGAATTTCACCATGGAAGAGGACAAACTCCTTGTGTCAGCATGACTTAATACCAGCATGGATCCAATACAAGGTAAGGACCAAAAAAAAAAACTGCTTTCTGGCTACGAGTGAAGGATTACTTTGATGAGCACAAGCGATCTATTTACAACCGTACATCTGTTTCGCTATCAAATCGGTGGTCAACAATTCAGCAGTGCACGAATAAGTTTTGCAGTTGCTATGCAAAGGTTGATTTACTGAATCAAAGTGGCTTAACCAAGGAAAACAAGGTACTAGTTATAAGTTTTTGTTTAACTTCGGTTATCATTTTCTTTGTAGCGTACCTAGCAGTTCTCATTAAATATTTTTAGATATCTAAAGCAAAAGAGATGTACGAGGGGAAGGTCGGTAGTTCCTTCCAGTTCGATCATTGTTTGGTTTTATTGAAGAACCAACCTAAATAGTTGTTGGACAGCGAAAAGAAAAATCAATTGAAACGAGCAAGAATAGGGACAGCACCTGATCTTTCTACTCCAGATACAATAAATCTAGGGGACAACAATGTTGTAATGGATAATTTTGTGGACGTGGAGCGACCAGCGGGAAGAAAAGGTGAGAAGAAGCGGTCATTTCAGGAGCAATCGATGAAACCGATGAAACGAAAGAACAAAGACATTACAAGTTCAACTTAAATTGCTGGAGCATTGGATGAGATAAAAGAATGCAAAACCAAGTTAGTTGAGAAGAAATTGGAGATGCTTGGAAAAACATGTGATCAAGAGGAAGAGAAAATTCGCATTAAGAAAGAAAGGCTTAAAATGGATAAATTCAAAGAGGATGAGAGAGTAATGATGATGGATCTTAATGGCTTGTCGGAAGAGCAACAAGAGTTCTATAAGTATTGGAAGATGGAAATCCTTGAAAAAAGAAGGGTAAAGTAATCTATTTATTGGGGAAGCAAAAACTTATTTTGAAGCTGCAAATGGATAGTTCTCACTTTTTGAAGTCCTCAAAGGTATATATCTCAGTTTTTTTGTTTTGATGTTTGAAAACTATGACAGGTGTTCTATCTTTTGAATTGTCTAAAGGAAGCCTTGAATGGCAAGCTAGGGGGCTTATCCATTTTGTAGTTTGATGAGTGGGATTTTATGTATGTACTGCAAGTAATGGTAAAAGAACCCACTTTTTGACATATTTTGTGTGCTCATATTCCTATGGTTTGCCTCTACCCGTTGAGTCTTACAGCTAATCAAATATATTAGGTAGCTTATTGTTTTTTTCAAATAGAAAGCATACAGTTTTTGTTTAGGAATTGTTCCTGCTCACTTTCTAGTGGGATTTCCCAAGGGTGTGTTACCCCATTGTTATGGATTTCTTTTTAAATTGCTGGTGTGATGAGTAAAAGATGATGGCGTTCAGTTGTGAATTGCGGCTACTAGTGCTCTATTTGCTAGTGTTCAGTAGGTTCATTTTGAAGCTTTTCTGATATAGGCCAAAATGGCGACAACCCATTATTCTGTTTCTGTTTTGTCCACATTGTTTTAGCTTTGTTCTAGTCTCAATCTCATATCTCTGCTCCATTGTTTCCGTTCTCTCTTCTTAGATGGAATGGAAACAAATGGTTTCCGTTCTCTCCATTGTTTTCGTTCTCACTTTTTTTTTATTCTTCTTTTCTTTTTGTTTTGTTTCCTCCTGGGGTATGCCTCTTGTAAGCTATACATTCGGTTATCCTTATTTTTATTTCAAGCTGATTTATCAAAAAAAAAAAAGAATAAACTTAATGAAGATAAAGCAGATTCCTTCAATCTCTCTAGGCCTAAATAGACTACTGGAACTCCAATTAAAGTACATTGCACACAAATGAATTCAAATCAAACTACAAGTTAATACGATTGGCCGTACATTTGCCAAAGGTGTTCAATTAGGTCTGCTTGGAGTTGAGAATGAGTTCCCCTGTCCGTTATCTGATGATTGCGTCGAATGAATTTCACAAGGTCAATAGTTCTCTCGTGTGAAACTTCTACAAGAGGAGTATGCTCCAATGGATCATAGTTGAGATCAGCCGCTCCATTATAATCTCGTTCATCCTCAATGATCATATTGTGTAATATTATGCATGTTAACATTATATCTTTTAGTGTTTTCTTATCTCACAACTGCCCCAGTCCTCGCACAATTGCAAACCTTGCTTGAAGCACTCCAAATGCCCGTTCTACATCATTCCTTGTGGATTCTTGTTGTTGAGCAAAAAAAAATTTCTTATTCCTTTGCGGAGATGGAATTGTTTTCACAAAAGATGTCAACTGCGGATATATACCATCAACTAAATAGTATCCCATATTATATTCATTGCCATTGATGGTATAATTGACTGGAGGAGCACGTCCTAAAGAAACCTCATCAAATAATGAAGACCTATCTAACACGTTAAGATCATTATGAGACCCGGGCAGTCCAAAATTTGCATGCCATATCCAAAGATCGTATGATGCAACAGCCTCTAAAATAATTGTTGGTTTATGGGTGTGACCAGTATACATACCTTGCCAAGCAATTGGGCAATTCTTCCATTCCCAATGCATGCAATCAAGGCTCCCTAACATCCCCGGAAATCCCCGTAGTTCACCAACCGCTAGTAATCTAGCTACATCAGCAGCGTTGGGTGACCTCAAATACTCCTTGGATAACACGTCAATTACTGCTCTAAGAAATCTTCTTAGGCTTTTTAAGGCAGGCTCCAATCCTCACGTATTCATCCACGGAATCGGCTGGTGCACCGTAAGCTAGCATCCTAAACGCGGCAGTCATTTTTTGAAGAGATGATAAACCAAGCTTTCCTGCTGCATTTCTTTTCTGGATAAAGTAAGACTCATGTGCTTTTATGGCATCATGTATACGAAGAAAAAGAGAACGGCTCATTCGAAATCTCCTTCGAAAATAATGCAGAGGAAATACAGGAGATTCAGCAAAGTAATCATCAAAAAGCCGGTTTTGAGCTCCAAAAGTGTTGCGATTAATAACCGTGCGACGATTGCGGCTTGAGCTCAAGTCCCTCTCACTTTCATATGTAGCAACTACTTGAAACATCTCCAACTCATCATCCAAGTCAGAAAAATCTGAATCGTTCATAATCAGATTAAGTAACCGATTGGGAGCCATTATAAAAAATGAAGGGATGAAAGGAATGAATGGAACAAAGAAGCAGTTTTTTTTCTCCAAAAGAGATCTGAGGGTTGAATGAGTTGAAGTGGCAAAAACTGAATTTATATTGGAAAAGTAAAAAATTTACCATTACTTTTTTTGAAAGAATTGCTTTTGGTTCTGTACATTTGACCGTTGGCTTGAAAGAAATAGCATTTAGTTCAGATGACTGCACCAATTGACCGTTGGCTGGCTGGTTGGTGCAAATGGTTAGTGGAAAATGATAAAAATAAAAGGATAAAGGAAAAGATTGAAACAATATATATTTTAATTAATGTTAGGTAAAATAGATAGTGTTGGTGTAGTTGTGGAAGAAAAAGTTGATAGCTAAACTAGATATGTAAACTATTCACAAGGTAATTTACCTAAGCACTGATGTACTTGCTCTAAGACTTGGCTGGCTATAAAAGTGAAAAATAGAACCGGCTGGCATTTTCTCAAATTTTTTAGCACCTTCTTCTGGCGGGGATCTAAACCTAACAGAACCCGGAAGGCCACGGAGCCCAAACAAACCTGCCCAAAACCAAGGGGCCAGCCCAAAACCTGACACCAGCACCAAAATGGGCAAAGCCCAACACCTAAAGCCCAAAAAACCAAATCCCAAAACCTAACCCAGGTCGCACCTTGTCCAATCGCTGCCGCCACCCATTCCGAAATTGCATCAGACCAGATCCAGATCCTCTCCACATATCCCTCTCTCCCCACATCTACCACACCTTTGCACCAAATGCTGCCAACACATTAATAAATCAATCCAATGGCCCAGATTAAAACAAAAGCCTCACGTTGGTAGCCTTAACTCTTAAGCAACACGGCGTCGTTTCTATGATTTTCCCCAAACAGAGCTAACGGTGCACCGTCTTCTCTCCTCTCTAGTCTCCACCGTTTCTGATAATTCCCTAGTCCAACCCACTGGAATTCACCGCCATTAATCTCTCTCTCTCTCTCTCTCTCTCTCTCTCTCTCTCTCTCTCTCCCTCCATTCCTTTGTTACTTCAGAAATTGCCATTGAATGATTTCAATTCCATCAAGTCTTCTTTGAATAGTAGTCGATGACCTTGAATTCTTTGGTTCCCCTGCAACTCTAAATAAAATCAAACTCTCTCTCTCTCTCTCCTCGTTCCTTTGTTACTTTAGAAATTGCCATGGAATGATTTCAATTCCATCCCGTCTTCTTTGAATAGTAGTCGATGACCCTGAATTCTTTGGTTCCCCTGCAACTCTAAATAAAATCAAAACTCTGGACAAACCCAAAATTTTCAATTTCCCTGAATTGTTTGGAGAAAACGCCACATTTAATTTTGGAATACACAGGGACCTTCTGTCACGACCCTGACCCGCCCCTTGAGGTCTTAATCATGACAAATGCCAGTGATTTCTCACCAAGGCCAAATCACAAATCAAATATCACCTAAACAGGTGCTAATCAAAAGGGGCTAAAACATAACAGCGGAAGCAAAAGACGACTTTTCTTGATAACAAACCAAAGTATTACTTAGGTTTTACAAACCAAAAGGTACACCACTCAGAGTTGTGCTTACTTACAAACTCAAAAGCTACAAACCATGTACAAAGCTAAGTGTCTACAAGCATAACTTCCTTTCTATAAGTTTCCAACAAAACACAACACATTCCAAAAGTAAACACCACGCCACCCTACGCATCGCTTCCTGAAAGGTGGAAAAGAAATTCCGTAAGCCAAAGCTCGTGTGAATGATTAATACTTAACTCACATGCCTTCCATGGACAATGCAAAATAATTTAATAATATTTCAAAACAAAGAATTCAAATCCATAAGCTAAATATAATGCACATTCCGCTATTCAAAATTCAAAAGCTACCAGGCGTCCCCGGTAGTGGATAAGCCAGACGTCTATGCATTATCCCAGAACACACACCAATCTCAAACACCCTTGCTAGCCATTAAGCCGTCCCCTAGCAAGACCGGACGTTGGGAATGCCATCAAATAGATTCACAAATATTTTACAAATAGGTCCACCTTTCATTGGTATCCATGGAGTACACAATTTATAAAACATGTTCAAATAAGCACGATAAGGAAAACAAGTTCAAAACCATGTGATTTAGGTATTAAATCACTCACCTCGGCTCTACGAACCACCCGAGCTTCCTAAAACAATTAGGCAATAAGAACATGATTAGAAGATGCTAAACAATCCTATTTTTATGAATATAAGGTCCTAAGGTAGACATATGAAGTTAAACAACCAAATCTCAAGAAAAATTTCAGAATCTGCAATTTCATCAACTTTAACTTAAAATATGACTTTGCACAGAAATAACTAAGGTACAAACTCCACATACTTTTTAAGGTCTATGAATCTAATTTCAAAATCAGAAATCGGATCGTAATTTCATCGCTCGAGCTAAAAAATATGACCGTTTCCGTAACATGTGTCTGTGCAGTCAGCATAGTTCCGAAAATGAGTGATGCTAGGTCACGAATTTTTACAGAATTCAATACTTTGATTCTGATCCCGAAATTTTTACCATAGATAGAAGACTCATAGAGGAGCTCTCATTAAAAATCTCATAATTTTCTGAACCAAGGAACTGCCTCAAAAAAAAAATCTACAAAATCAGAACAGATACGAAATTTCTCAATTCTGCAGTTTTCTAGAAAATTACCCGCTGTTCTTCCTGCGATTTTCGACTCTAAAACCTTTCAAAACACTTCAAACTCACACCAAAACTTTACTAATCATGCTCAAACTCAGATATATTAACGAGCTACTCCAAGAACATCGAATCCTTGCGTCAAAACAAGTTTTAAACACTTAACCCAAGGGATTTCAAGTTAGACTCTTGAGTTTCCTAAGAATTCAATCCTAGAACTCAAATTCCACTTAAATCAAACATCTAAAGCATGAATTCAAACCCTAAGATATGAAATTTAACATACAAATCATGGAATCAAGTAGGAGATATAAAAATTATCAAGTTAAATCTTCAATTCTCAAGCCAAGCAAGTTTTTCCCCAATTTTTTCTTTCTTTCTTCTTCTTCTTTTCTACCGTTTCTTTCTCTCACTCTTTCTCTCTCTCTCTCTCTCTACGTGGAAGGTAGAAGTGGGGCAAGAATAATGTAGAAGCTAGGCTTAGAAAAATTATTGAGTGTACGTGTGACATATACCAACTTATGTTCCAATTTCATTAGCTAGCAACTTAAGCCTAATAACTCACATATTAAGCTTAAAACACATCACATAATTAATTTAAAACATAATTAAAAACTAGGGGTATTACACCTTCTCTGTAATACCACAAAGAACACATAGATTTCAACAAATGAAAAATTTACAAAAAACAAACGATGAGGTGCAGATGATAGGGTAAAATAAAATCAAAATAGAATTCTTTAAGTTAAAAACCAAATGGGTTCAACAAAATCGTACCCCATATGGAAAAAATCAAAACACAAACAAATCAAATTACAGTATAAGCAAAACCCTATTTTTTCCCAAAACAAAAACAAACCAAATCAGATGGAGAGTTGGAGAGATCAACATCTACATCTTACCGATTTTCGTATACTAAGTGGCTTCATCATCGAGGTCAGAGTCACTGGACCGATTGCAGGAGAGAGGCCGGAGTCTGGACTGAACTCATCGGAGGGACTGAGTTTCATTTTTCATTTTTTGTGTTAGAGAGAGAGAGAGAGAGAGAGAGAGAGAGGGAGGGAGGGGACCGAGCAACGTTAGCACCGTTTGGGGAAAATCAAAGAAACGGCACCGTGTTACTTAAGGCTAAAAACCTGGGGCTTTTATTTTATTCTGGGCCGTTGGATTGATTCATTAATGTGTTGGCATCATTTGGTGCAAAAGTGTGGTAGATGTAGGAAGAGAGCTGTGTGGAGAGGATCTGGATCCACAACCAGCGCGATCGTCGCAGCCGTGAGCCACCCAACCTCCACCATCTGCAGCCGACCTCCGCCTAAATAAACCCATTGCAACCACCACACCATTGCAGCCAAACCTTCAATCTGCTGCCTCCCAAATCCACAACCACCACCTGCAAAACAAAAGCCAAGAAAAATGGAAAACAGAGCCCCAACCCACCCCTCAACCACCAGACGCCACTCAACAACAACCAATCACCTTCCGCCGCGGCCCCACTTCGCCGTGGGTTTGGGAACAAAGCTTAGGATTTTTGTTCATATATATACACAAATACCTTGACGATTCCAAGTCATTAAAATATTTAGAATCCCATAAGCATAAACCCGAAAGCTATAAAGATAAACGAGTTGAGTCTGCAGAAGAAGGAAAACAAAACTCATTTTTTTAATCAATCATCTGTTGAGCCACAAACCCAGCACTTAAATCTATCCCTCTCTTCCACTCCATTAATCGTCAATGAATCTATCCCTCTCTTCCCCTCTATTAGGCTTGTCAATGGGCCGGATCCGATCCGGCAGATCCGAATCCGATAAGACCCAAATCCGATTTGGATCCGATAAGACTTGAATCTGATAGTGGTAATCCGGATCCGAATCCGAAAACTTCGGATCCGATCCGAAAATCCGAATCCGATCCGCAAACTTTTTTTACTTCAAAAATTTTAGCAAAAAATAATATTTTTTTTTGAAAAAAAATATTTTCAGAAAAAAAATTTAAAAAAATTAAAATAAAATAGTAAAAATAAAAATACAACTTCTTAAACATTTTTTTTAAAATAAAAAATTTACTATTTTTTTAAAAAAATGAAAAAAATGAAAAAAAATAAAAATTTATAAAGAATTGGGCCTCCATCAATCGTCAATGAATCGTTCGCCGACCAGCGTGTGGATTCCTGCGGCTAGGATTGGGTTGCCATCAGTATTTCTCATTGGCAGCCTCTATTTCTTGCGATTTGCGATCTATGGATCATGGATAAAGACAACAACGTGGGATGACATCAAACAAAGAAAATGGTGGTGTAGATGTACGGTTCAAATTTATAAAGGATCAAGTATTTTTGTGTTAAGCCTTTGGGCTTTGTATCTGTTTGTTTGCAACTTTACTTTGTTTAGCTCTATGAACCATCTAGTTTGTATATGGTTTTTATCAATATAACCATATAATAAGTGTATCTATTGAGTTTCTGGGGAAAAAAAAAATTATCTGCCTCTGAAAATTTATTTTTCGATTAGTCTCGTCTAGACAAATAAATAATTTACAAAAGTTTGACGCAAAATCAACAAATGTAAAAAAAAATAAAAATTGAATAAGAAAAAAAAAATTAATAATAAATACCCATAACGACCCCAACTACTCCAGCCTAATAGCCATCAAATAAAATGGGCCCAGATGTAAAGTGGTGCATGGTCAAACTAAAAGGTCAACCAAATTTAATACACACGCCTCTGGTACTTCTTCACTCAACGGTCACGCCCCCACCTAATAACCAGCTCATACATTTAACTGCCAACGACCACAGTCACCACATCACTCACATACCTTATAAAGAACAGCGTCTCAGAAAGATAGAGCCCCCAAAGAAAGCTAACGTGTTTTGATAATTCGGATATCCGGGCAGCTTACGTACGTGCAAATCGGGTTGTCTGGAGCTAATATTAGTGCCGGTGTAGTAAATAGGATTATACTCTATAGGCGATGGTTTGCTTCTGTTTTTTGGTGGATCAGTCGAAGAAGGTGCGAAGGAGCAAGCCGGCGGCCGGAATATGCTCGAGGTGCGGCGGCGGAGTGAGCGTGGCAGATATGAAGACCGCCACGAGGTTTTGCTATGTTCCGTTCTATTGGAAGAGGTGGAGGGCTATCATCTGCACATTCTGCGGAGCCGTTCTTCGCTCCTACCCTTGAATTAATTTAATTAATTAATTAATTGCTTCCCAATGTTAGAACTTAGAATTCCCATTCGTTCTTTTGGTTAATTTCAGTGTGTTTTGGTTAGAGTTCAATTTGTTTCAGGTAGTAGTATTTCTTTTATGGCCCCAAGTGAGAACTGTTTTGATAACTAGTACTAGAAAATTATTCGTGATTTGATACGATACATGACAAATTTCTGAAATAAACAGTTCAAATTCAAAGTGAAACTTCGAAATTTTCGAAATTATTCGGTACTTTTGGATCACTTTCTCGGCACGCTGAAATAGTGCAATTGAACTAAAAGTAGTAAATCATGGGAAAAGCATACATGACTTGGGCTATTTGATATTGGTCTGTGTGAGATTCGAACATGCAACCTCATAGAGGACAATCACTAGCTTATTTATTTTCTCATGTTCACTTGGCCGAACTGCTTGGGTTTATGTTTATTCTTTACTTTCTTATAATCTTTTAAAAGATTCAGAGCCAGAGACAGGTGGTCAGTAATATGGGAAGAGAGAAACTTATTCACGGAAGCTTCGTGAACAATCTGTTCACAGAGCGGCATAATTTCAACTGTCCATTCGCGCAATCAATGGCTGAGATTCATTTTCAATTTTGATTTGTCACAATTAATCATTACCGGTCACAATTTATTTTCAATCCGGACCGATTAAAAACACTTTGGACGCGCGCGATTGACCTCCTTAAAGCATTCTTTACGGTGCAAATAAGATTTTCTGTATGGGAAAATACTAAAATGGTCATAAGTTTTCAGTAAAATTAATTGAATTGCCCATAGGACTAAAGCTATCTCCATTTATTATTCCTTGAGGTGGGTAGGTGATCCTCCGATCGAGTAACATCTATTGAGCTTTTGACTCATCGGAATTCAATTTTCCTTATGGTCTCGAGAATTTCTTTTCCGTGACCAAGGTATTTGAGACTTTTTACCCGGGCTAGTCTCCGGGTAAATATAGTTCCTAGTTCTACGTATACCAAGTAATTATCGATCATATTTTCAAGGAGGGTTCTATGAAATGGGAATTAACATCCAGACCCGGAAAGGAGAAGGGCCGGTGGTGGGCATTTGAGGAAGTTGGGCCGATTGGATGTCTTTATTCAACTGATGTTACAAAAGAAGAACGAAATGAAGTGAGAGGCCGGGGGCAGGGGAAAGAGTCGAGTCGATCAAGCTCGTTGACTGGGAGAAGCAAAACGAAATCCGGATTTGGCCGAAGAAAGAAACAACTTATGCTGATTAGGACCTATATTTCGTTTCATGAGGTGCAGTAGCGGCTCAAGATGTTAGGAAGCCTCAAATTGACCATATAAGGTGATTCTAAAAACTGGGACACAA
The DNA here is from genome assembly GCA_019656835.1 of Rhododendron ovatum. Lineage (NCBI taxonomy): Eukaryota > Viridiplantae > Streptophyta > Magnoliopsida > Ericales > Ericaceae > Rhododendron > Rhododendron ovatum. Next base: position 763,568 of record CM033795.1, read on the forward strand.
GTTTTGGTAGGCGCAATAGCAGCCCAAGATTTTATGAGGCACAAATGTAAACTATACAAGCGCGAGCTCGATTAACGGAAGTCCTAAAAAACCTCATGTTTAAGCTAGCTTACACGCACCTCTCGACTAACAATCAACACAAATATAAAACTATATATACGTGAAGGTTGTTTGATAGTAATTATTAGATTTTTTTAGGGTTGCAACCTAAATCTATTAGCTACAGGTGGAGTAACATTTAGAATATGTTAACCAAGCTTGGATAGCTAAGATAAGCGACGTGAGTTAAAGTCTAACAGTAGTAAACAATTCCTTGTTTCATTTCAATTAGGTACTTCAATCCTTTGGGTCGTGGCATAAGTTCAATTTTCTCTTTGTTCCTATTGTCATTGTAACAGCTTCAATGATTAATGAAATTGTTTGTCTTTTAAAAAAAATATATCTGTTAGAAAGCCCACCACTGTTGTAGAGTGGATTGGCTATGTCCTTTTCCCCATTTTCTGGGCCTCACCTAAAAAATAGAAGTAATTGGCGTGCAAAAAATTCGCGAATTTGTTTGTTTTACGTTTTGAAAAGTATTTTTCAAAAGATTCCCACTACTTTCAATCATTTTTCTCTCTATCTCTCTCTATTTATTACTCCTATTACTCTCATAAAAAAAATTTCAAAAATCAATCCAAACAAAGCAAATTGGCTCAACTTGGGCCAATCGGACTGAGACTTGGGGTTGGGGAAGATGAACGGATAAGGCTAGGCGAGTGATAAGTCGTATGATGGTAGGTTGAGTTGATTGCGAGTTATATCTTTTCAACCCAACTTGAATCTGGTTCAACTCGCTATAGATTTATGGTAAAAACTTAAATATATCATGTATAGATTGCCCTTAAACTCTTAACATCTAGGGTTTTTTCTTTTTTTCTTTTTTTTTTTTTAAATTTTAAGCTTGCTCCCTACTGTTTAATCATCTAAAGAGTTGGTCATTGTTGTTGCTCGTTTAAACAACCCTGGTCAATCTTTTATTCTTCTTTTTTCCTCTGTATTAAAAAGAATTTCTCCTTTGTCACTTTTAATCTGTGGTTCAAAATCGCTGTAAAAACTAGTCGACCTGTTGATTTTAAAACTATAAATTTGTTGAACATGAAAAATATTCAATCGACTCACCAAATACAGGTTGATTGAGAACTCGTCACATAACCCGCCAAAATGGAACCGTCGAGTCTCAATTGCAAAGAGGTTGAAGAACCATATGGGTGGTTAATTTTGGACCAATAAGTCAGAACTGCCTTTATTCAAACAAAAATTCGCATTTGTTAGTTTTGTGTCAAAATTTTGTGAATTATTGATTCGTCTCGACGGGACGAATCGAAAAATTAAAAAATTATTATCGAAACTCATACTAATTTTTTGAATAAAGACCAAAAATCAGACTTTTAGACTTATTTTTTGTCATAATTTTTAAACTTTCCAATTTTTCTTACCGAAAAGAATCAATAATTCATAAAAATTTAATGCAAACTAACAAATGCAATAAAAAAACAATAAATAAATAAAAACAAACAAACCAATAAAATCAAAGTGACTCCAAAACCACCCTAATTTCTCGTCCATCAACTACCCGGGTAACCCGACCCAACTTGAAACATCGGGTTCTGACGTCTGCTCCTCTTCACCGCTCAAATCTCAATCCATTTTTGTTTTTATTTAGGCCCACCAAGTTCCTATTACCTGATCAAAACAGTTACAAACCCTAGCAACCTTCTAGGGTTTAAGACGCAAAAGCTTTGTCCCAAACAAAACCCTGATTATTCTCGCCCCCCAATTTCCCTCCTACAAATACGCATATATAAACCCTTCTGCTCCGTTCAACGCCACTAGCTATGATCACCTCTAGCTGCAAAACCCTAACTTCATCTATCAAAAATGGTAGGTTTCTTGCGGGACCCCACCGTCGATAAGGAGCACAATCAACAACTCTCTGAGCTGAAAAAATCCGACGACCCACTTCCAGTTGACCTCTCTGTTTGCGAGCTTGACGAATTCTCTCTGTCCTTTGCCGACTCGTTGCTCGATTTTGACTGTTTGGGCGATTGGATTGAAGAAATCCCTGTTATGGATATGGCTGGTTCTAATCCAGAGCCAGAAAAGGTTGGTTCAGTGAAGGTGATGGAAGTTGAAGCTGGTGAAGGGTGTTTGGGAATGGAAAAAGATGGGTCTTGTATAGAAACCGGTTTGGGAGGTGGGTTTCAGGAGTTGGGTGATTTGAATGCTTCGATTGACGGGAAACCCTTTTTTGAAATGGTTGGTTTAGACCCAGGTTTAGAAAAGGTTGATTCAGTTAAGATGGAAGTTAAGGATGTTGAGGGGTGTGCGGGAATAGAAAAAGATGAGTCTTTTAGAGAAACCGGTTCGGCAGATGGGTTTCAGAAAGTGGGGGATTTGAATTCTTCTATTGAAGAAGGGATAGGGAACTTCAGTTTGGACGGAGGGTCGGAAGAAAATGGCAGGAAGGGTCTGGGAATATTGGTGGCTAACAGTTCGAAGAGCGTTGAAGCAGTGAGTGTCATTGAGAATGGTGTTGGTCCAAAGTTGATTGTTGATGATGGAGAATGTAAGAGAGGTGAAACAGTGGGTATCAACGAGGGTGGTGGGAATACTGGTGAAATGGTCACCGGCAATGGAGATGGTGCGAAGAGCGATGAAATCAAGAGTGATGGGGAGGAGAGTGATAGTACTTCAGTTAGTTCATCTGCGTCTTCATCATCCTCTTCTTCGGGTAGTGAAGAGGAGGAGGAGGAGGAAAAGGATGAGGATGATGAAGAAGAAGAAGGTAAAGAAAAGGAGGAGGAGTTGGAGGGAGAAATCGATATGGAAGAAGGGGAGATAAGAGATCCAGAGTTGGAACAGATTGTGGGGCTGAGTGATGATGAGGATGAGGATGACACTGTTACAAAAGGTCCCATAAGATCCAAGAACGAGCTTCAGGTAAGTGATGGACCTTCTTCAATTACGTTACTATGCTTAATTGCGTAGTAGTTGATATAATTTTCTAATCATCTCTTGAATTTCAGAGGCCAATTATCATTTTAATGCTTATTTGTTGGTTAAGTGGGAAAGAGAAAGGAGAGGGGGCTCAAATTAAAGCTGAACCAGCGCAAATAAGTATTCTGTGTTTGTTTATCAGTGAGGTGTTATGGGAAAGACTTAGTGAAGGATATGTCACCTGCTTGGATGTGCATATGAAGTGTTGTGTAATAGATGTTGGCCTAAATTCATATGTGGGGTTAGCGGGGTCGCTAGAGGTTACGATGGTTTGGTGGATGTTGGCAGTTTATCTGAAGTTTTTGGTTGCATCATGGGAGTTCTGATTGGAGAATATCCTATGCAGGGGCTACTCCAGAAATTTGTTACAAGGTGGTCAATTTTTTTGACAGAGAAGTTTGTGTGGAATAAGGGAAGTAAACTGTAGAAATAAAAGATAAAGAAAAACGTGGGCTTTCAACATGAATAAACAAAAACCAAGTGTAGAAGGCTAGGAAGGACCAGTTTGCTTTTTAATGTATGTACTGTGGCAAATGCACACTTATTAATATGCAGGTCTCATGAACTAAATCACTTTGGTGAGTCAGATTAGACAATAAATGAAGTATGATGAACAAATATGGTTATTGTGGAGAAGGTTTATTTTTTAAAAATATGATCCACTGTCGTTCAATGTCTCACAACATATTCTCCCCTATTATCAATTGACCGCCAATGTTAAGTACTAATATTTTGTCATGTTCGACTAATGGTGTCATATTAACCAACAATCTAACCCTATTTTACAAATACACATCCATAGAGCTTTCACTAATTTAATGGTTGTCTTTTCCTCATATGCTATGATGTTGATTAACGGGCATGATGAATAATTCAAACTTCCTTCACTAAGGATTCGACGTTTTGGTAGGTTCACGATGTTGAAGAATTGCATGTCAGAAAAAGTGTGTGAATTATTATTGCTGGGATAATTGAGAAGTATTTCATCTGACTTTGTTTGAGGTTAAGCATCAGAACAGCTTTTTCAATGCTGCTGTTTTGTGCATGTATGATAATTGAACCAGAATGTGGGATATCAGAAGAAACATGGAATTTTCAAAGACAAGATAAAGGACAACCCCTGGTTTCCTATTTTTTGACCTTCTGCTTTTTTAAAATCATTGAAGGTGGTGAGACACTATGGCCTGGTATCATACTGGAGGGTTATATTCTATTGGAGGGGTAGAGTGATAGGGAAAACAAGTGTTTAGTATCTGTAGCGCCTTGGATACAAGTTTTTGTTTAATCTTTTTTCTTTTACAATCCGGTCTAATTGATAATCAGGCATCCATTTTCTCCTTCCCTTCTTTACTTTTTACCCTTTTAGCATGGCCCAAAACTAAGTGTTTAATCTAACATCTCTTTCATGATCTTATATCCCTCGTTGAAGATAGGGATGCAGAAAGCTGAGCCTGTCATGATGCACAAAATGTGACAGCAATGGTTTTGAATTCTACATGGTTCTTTCAACTTTGGACTCGTTCCATTGACTCATACATAGCACCCATTGGTTTGTGTAATGTATTAAGCTTTGGGGCTAAATTTGAGATGAATTAGATTGTGTAAATTCTGTTTTTCATGAAATCAAATGAAGGGTCCTTGCATGGTGCCTTTTTTTCTTTAATCTGATGTTGAATTACACTGGTGGTAGTCAAGGAACTCTATGGATGCATGATAACTGGCGATAATAAAGTGTATGTCTATGGACCATAGATGTCTCCCTAATGAAAGGACTAGTATAAGGGGTCTTCATTTCTGTGGATAGTATGAATTCTGGCATTTCTGTTGTACTGTATTTAGGGGTGATTAAATTGCTTCTTGAAATGACCTTGCAGGTTCTCCCTCCAGTTCCTCCTGTAAATGTGACTTTGCAACCACACCATCAGACCCAGCCTGTAGGAGTTATTTTATCGGTAAGGTCACACTATCCAATAACAAAAGATCAATTAATGGAAACTTCCAATGCTCACACTGTCAGGCACATGCACACAGTGGGTACCAGATACTACATGTTTTATTTTTCAAATTTGTTTCCCTGTGCAACATGCCAGATTTTTTGTTCTTACTTCTGTCACTGTGCAAGTATGTGAGGGTGATCTTTTGATCACCTTTAAGTGATTACAAGTCATATATCGCTAAATTACATGATGGTTTTATTAATTGTTCAGATTATTGGTACCCAAGTCATTGTGGAAGGCATAGAGAAGCACAACCCTCTTAGCGACGGTTCAATCCTTTGGATAACTGAAAGCAGATCCCCGTTAGGGATGGTAGATGAAATTTTTGGTCCTGTCAAGAACCCTTACTACATGATAAGATACAATTCTGAAAGCGATATTCCTTCTGGTATCCACCAAGGTACTCCAATCTCATTTGTTCCAGAATTTGCAAATCATGTCCTCAATGACTGCAATATCTACAAGAAAGGGTATGATGCATCGGGTGAAAATGACGAAGAAGTGACGGATGAAGCTGAGTTTTCAGATGATGAAAAGGAGGCTGAATACAAGAGAATGCTAAAAATGTCAAAGAGAGGCACAAACGGCCCTAACCTTGGGAATAAGAAAAAGGAGAGGAAGAAGTTTAACAATCGTGGGGGGACACGGCAGCAGAACAGCCAACCTTCAACCCCCCAAAGCGTAGAGGGGTCTCAGCAACCACCAATCAACCAAAATCATCAGTTGATGTTCAACAATCAAATTCAACAGTTTACCCATGATCATGGTAATAGTTCTCGCTCATTCGGCACAGGCCAAGGTTTTGCTGGTAACCCAGGGTTGGTTCCACCGTTTCAGGCCCCTGGTTTCATTCCACCTTCCAGTAGGGTTTGGACAAACGGAATGCCATTTGAGCAGCAAAGCATGGGTTTTCCTTATGGAGTTCCAACAAATGGTATGCCATGGCTGCAACAAAATCAACAGCAGCAGCAGTCTTATCAAATGGCTTTCCCTAACGGAATGCCATTTCAGCAGCAATTCAATCCTGGTCAGATGTTACCTCCTAATGTTGGCGCACAATCAAATTTCGGTCCAGGCCCCGGATTTGCACCATGGCCTGGCTGTTTGGGTCAAAGTGGGTTGAACCAGGCTTTGGGTATGGGCTGGCAAGCCCAACAATCTCCCATGTCCATGAATGTGGGAGAACAACCGCGCCGCCATATACCAATGAACACTGAAGTTCCTCGAGATTTTAATCAGGGAGTGAATCGTGGTAGGAAACCATTTCACAGGGCCGGTGATCGTTTTGGAGGAGGGAGAGGCCAGAGGCAATCGAAGTGACGACCGCTTCCAACTTTTTTTCCTTGCTTGCTGTCATTCTGTAATTTACTTTTTTGTTTATTTTAAGTTTAATTGTACTTGTGATCAGAAGTTGTAGATAGTTTTACAATAGTCTTTGACTCTTTTTGGACGGATATGTAAGAATTCTGAAAACTTGTTTTACTTGCAACAAATGTCAAAGGCTCATGCTACGCACAATGTCTCGTGCCCATTGAATTGATGTAGGAACTACGAGGGTTATTATAGGTATTCAAAAGTGCGGTTAATAAGAAGAGCATGCAAACAGATTTAGATATGTCATAAGTTGTCTTGCAAGACAACACACCTAATATGTACAGGAGCAGGCAGTGGTGCTATTAGCAAGCACTCTATGTATGCACACATCAAAGTTAAGAGTTCGTTATAGAAATTTTGTTCACAAACTATAGCGGTGGATATGGCCGGCATTAGACTAGAGTGTGGAAATTGTTGCTCTGAGCTATTCCAGTTTATGGCAAAACATGTGCCTCCAGCATTTGCTAATCTTTCTTCTTTGTCAGATTGACATCATGTCGCAGGCAAGTTTGGTCTTCCATGGTTATGTTTGAAGATTAAGACAACTCAGGCAGCTGCTGAGATGAAGATTCTTCTAGAAAGAGCTGGCAGCGTGGTTTTTTGGTTGGGGTTCTCAGAGAGTGAGATGTGTTAGAGATCATTGGTGTCGCAACTGCAGCTGCTTAATCATTGGTAATCTTGATCATTGAATCTGCATTAGTCTAGTAATCATATTTATAAGCTTTGACCTGTATAACTTTTGTTATTAGATACAGACTTCATGCTGCTTTATAATTTATAAGTCGAGGATGATGCTTGGTTATAGTTGGACCTTGATCTTTAACCTGTATAACTTTTGTTATTAGATCCGGACTTTATGCTGCTTTATAATTTATAACTCGAGGATGATGCTTGGTTATAGTTGGACCTTGATCTTTACTCTTGCAATTTGCCTTAGTTACTGCACGCGTACTATCATAGTTCAATGTTTTTCTTGCATGACACTGCATATAAAGTGCATCATAACCTGAATAACCTAGAGGTCAATATTAAACTTTATTTTCAGTTTAAGAGTCGTTATTTGCTTAACAGAGCTGATGGCCTGTGAACAAAACTTCCAAGAACCTATGGCACAGTTTGAATCCAAAGGCGATGTTTCTCTGAAGCAAAATTGGGAATTAAAACTGAATCTGCACATGACCCTGTGGTCACCTCTAATGCTGGCCTTGCATTTACAAGTGGCTCCATGTCCAAACCACCGCCTCCTTCAAATCAAATAAGCCCCCCAAATGCCCACTCAGCAAGGCTAAGATTTCCGAGTCATTGTTGGTCCCGCTATACGGGCGCGGAAATTCTTCATTAGAATCCAATTCCAAAAGGCCCCACAGGGATGTGGTCCCACCTAGTAGGCCACCTGCTCTTGGTGTGGACAGTGGACACCACAGTGGCTTCCCATCAAAACCATTTCGTAACATGACGTTTTGGTGACTTCCCTTCAGCGTAGAAATTTAACAGCTAATGTTTTTTCCTCTCTTTAGCTCCACACTCAATTTTGGTTCTTAAGGTACAGAAATACACGGGGGAGGAGGGTGGTTGAAATTAGAGTTTCGGAGAGAAAATGGTGTGCTGAAGAAGCCATGGCGTAGATATTTTGCAGAGAGAGTGAGAGAATAGGAGCCGTGCAAATATGGACCAAGCTCCTACATACTCTGCGATAAATGTATTGATTTCATTCTTGGTGTCTATGTTTGGATTTGTTTGTGAAATTGCTTAGTTAAAATGTGTTTCTTCTCTTTTTTTGAATTTGGGATTTTGGTTAGAGTGTGCGCTTCAAGAGAGTCTTGACTTCGCTTACAATTTATCCTTGAAACTGAAAATACCTGACCATATGCAATGCATGCCCCATCGTAATGTTTATTATTGAGTACAGAGTGCGCATTCGCCAACTTAATTTGGAAAGATTGGTATCATTTAAGATTGATGCACAAAATATGGATGTTGAGATATAGTTTCCATGCACTCAAGTGACTGCCTATATTTGCCAGTGCTTTCATATCTTTCTTTCTCGGAAAATTAAAACATTATACACAAATAAAACGAGTATAGTTCAATGTTTAGGGGAAAATAGGTAAGATGAGGAGCGATAAAATTAGAATGAAAACATTTCGAAAAGAGAGAGAGTTCTTTCCGGATCAACCGGAAAAGGGGGTTGTCCGGATAGCCCCATGAGGGCCCCCTTCACGCGGTTTTTTTTTTTTTGAAAAATCCCAACTGTGCATCTTGTAGGGCCAGCAAAATAATGTATCTATGCAAAAAATCAGCTTGTCTGGACATCGATAGGTATGTCAAAAATTGAGTTTATACAAGGAAAAATGGGCGACCGTGATCTGTCAACTGTTTTTAAAGTTAAACTGTTCACGGTCGTCCATTTTTTCTGTGTAAAAACTCAACTTTTGACATACTTATCGATGTCCGGACAAACTGATTTTTCGTGTAGATATATTATTTTGCGGGCCCTACAAGCTGCACTGTTCGGATTTTCCAAAAAAAATGCGCGAAGGGGAACCACACGGGGCTGTCCGGACAGCCCCCCTCGTCCGGTTGATCTGGAGGGAACTTATTCCCTGTGGAAAAGGGAAGGGGTAGCACCAATTTGATGATGAATTTGAGAGAAAATAGAATAAGGTAATTTGAAGACACACCAGATTCCATTACGTGCAGTAGTAAAGAGTGATAAGATTGATGTAATTGCAACCGGATGCGGCAATGGGGAAGGATAAGAATTGATTGATGTACTTGGCAGAGCGAAATGGAGAAAAATGATTTGTGAAGCCTATCATAATTGATAGGGACACAAGACCTTAACGGTAGAAGATCGTGATTAAGTTTGATTGAAAGATGAGTCCAGCAATACAAAGAAACATCCTCTTGGGGTCTCTCCAATCACTCATTAGTTATTACCTCTCTCTCTCTCTCTCTCTCTCTCTCTCATGTCTTGCTTGAATCTGGGGAAGAGGCTAAGCTAAAAAGGCATGGAAGATGTTCACCAGCAAGCTCAATAGGAGGCTCAGGCTCCACAAGCTCAACAGGTCCAATTCCAAAACCATCAAGAAACCAAAAAACAGGATCAAAACCACACGAAAATCAGTTCCCTGGCTTACCCTAGCCTTCAAACCCCAGCCTTCAAACCCCGTACCCTTCAGTGCAGAAGAACAACAATCAAAGCCACCCGAAATCTTTACTGTCATCACCTCCCGAAAAAATCAGCACCAGTTTATATCAATGAGTTCTTCAAAGAGCCACAGATGTCATCGCTGAAGAACCACTTGCAGCCACCGACGCAGGGAATAAATGAGCGAGCAGAGGAGTTTATCACTAGAATACGTGCAGAGATGCAGCTTCAGGAGATGATTGCTCGTCGATTGTAGCTTATTATCCCCAGTCTTCCTTTCTTTTTCTTGTATAGTTAGTGTGTAAAGCAAGAACACTGGATGTATCGATAAACTAGTCTGGATATGCATATGACTCAATTTACAATTAAGCTCGTCAAATTGCAGACTTTGTATCATAAACAATACGGACATCACACGCATTCACAGTGCTTTGAGATGCATAAAAGGTAACAAATAAAGTGTGAAGTATGGTAGCCACAAACTATTACAAGGACACCTCACACTACTGCGGAATAACCACTAAAACTAGAAAAAAAACAGCATAGAAGTGCTTGAATATCCATGACCGACTTAACAGAATTCTCGCCAAAAATTAGTGCAGGAATTCCTTCATTGGATCATCGTGATGGATTTTCTTCATCCTGTATGCCTCCATATCCTCAGCAGTAACCTGCAAATGACAATATGCATGGTGAATACTGAACGGTACACCAAGAAAAAGAAATAATCCATTTATTCTGGATCTTCAAAAGATAGTATCAGTATTTACATTCTTTGCAAAAGTTTAGTCAGAAAGCATGGCTACATAGAGAAAAGGTAATGAAGTACATCAACTCCTACCTCTTTTTGTTGTCTTTCAGTTTAAAGTCGAACTTTAAAAATTAAATTATCCAAACACCCAAAACCCTCATCATTACAATCAACACAAGCATTAGGTTCATGTCATTCAATTGGCTTTCAAATATTATCATCAAACTCCTGTGTCATTTTCTGCATTTATTCTAAAACAAATAAGATAAAACTAAACTGAAGATTTTGACGGCTTGATTACAAAGATTCAAAATTTTGTACCATGCTTTCTGAATGTGTACACCTTCCATCTACAACTTGGGTACGCTATTCAAAAATTTGATTGTAGAAAGTTCTCCCGTTAATAAGTGTTTTTTTTTCTTCCCCTTAAAACAAGAACACATATACATAGAAGAAGAGTATAATTTAGTAGTTTTTACTAGCTAGGATGCGATATTACAATGAAAGAAAGATAAATCATACCTCATCATTCCATTTGACATTGTACTTGCGCTTTCTTTCATCTTTCTGTTCTTTCTTTCTTTCATCCTCCTGTCCATACCAAATATTCCCAAAAACAAATCAGTAAGTAGATGGTAATACAAGAACAATAAGAACCGTCACTACATATCAGACAACAAATACATCTTAGAAGCCTATTTTCTTTACGGAAAAGCAGGCAAAATCCCGTTATATGTTTCCATCTTGAGAATTAAGTTCCCATGATTTCCCAATATACAAGGAGTTGAGAAAAATCAGAAACAAAAATAGTAAGGTAACCGTAACACCGGTCCTTTCACAATACAAGAAATATTTGTTGTTTGTGCATGCTGAGGGAGAAAGAACATTTGAAAGTAAATCCAGCCAATATACCTTCTTTAGTGCTTCAGCTAGTAACTTCTCATCAAGAACCAAATCATCCGGTATATCAGTTCCCCAAGTAGCAAGTTTCTTCTCCTCTGTCTGTGCAGGCATCTCTGTTGTCATGACCACAATGCAATCAGACCCGAAGAAAATGCAAAGGCTTTAACAGTAAAGTGTACAAAAATGCAGATTGGACAATGTTGTGTGTCAACCTATGCACCACGGATACGGACACGGACATGGGACAAAGTATTTCTTAAAATACGGGGACATAGACACGGAAAAAAAAATATTGGAAAATGATCTCCACACTCCCTTTTTTGATTATGACACTCCATTTCTTGTCTTTTAGTGACCCTTTTGTGCGTATTTTTCTCACTAAAGGACAAGAAAAGGAGCGCCATAATAAAAAAAGGGAGTGTAGAAATCATTTCCCATAATATCTATTGCATACCAGATTACCAGTGGAAACATGGTTAGATTTATTAGCATGAAGCTTCGATATATATACACAAGTATAATATATACATCGTATTACAGTTTCAACCCAAAATATTTGAAGTAATACTCATTAACCCCCCAAAAAATTATTTTTTTTTGCAT
>CM033795.1:780385-786711 GCA_019656835.1 Rhododendron ovatum
TTAGCAGATTTTTTGAGTAGCCCTAAAAAGAACACTGCGTCATTAGCACTGTCAACAGAGAGTCCGGACACGACACATGGACAACGATCCTAGGCATCATAACTTTGCTCAAATCTCCCACCTTTAAGCTTTAACACCTTGCAAGCTAATCAGAGTAGTTGTCCTGGTGATTATGTAGCCGTACTAAGTGATGTGTATGTTCAAATTGATGAAGAAGAGTTTGTTACTCATTGTTATGATCAGATGGAGTTAATAGGTTCTTCTGTCCAAGAGGGGGAAAAAAAAAAACACCTTCCAAGGCTAAAATAATTGAGGATAACTTCTTTCGTCTCATTTCCACCTCTTATTTCCCACCGCTCTCCCACCACTCTGTTTAACTCTTTCTTAGAAGAATTATTTGAAAATCTGGATCATTAATTATCGAGACAGACAGTGAAATTAAGCAGTGAAACAGAGCGGTGGGTATAGCACAGCTGGATTGAAAAAGAAGTTGTTTTACAATAATCAATGAGGCAATGCCATATCCCTATGCCTTTTTCAAATAAGGTTCTGTCAACCCTCGTCATCATGGGCATGGCCTTTGCCACTGCAAAAACAAGGAAGCGTTTGCTCAACGCACCGACCGGCGTCCATTTTTATTCCCTAAAAAGCCTAACAACCATCCAAAATTTAAATGTATTCCTCTTTCATTCAATAAGTTTCTTAATTTATTTTATTTTATCTCACGGTCCCAATTTCTTTACACATAATTAAACTCACACTTATAGTTAATAACTAGAGATTAGTGGTCCTTTTATCACACCCATCTTTCTTGTATGCTTTGCATCCAATCTACTATAATCTTATAATCTTAATTATCACTTTGCTTAATTTTCGTTCTCTACGGCTCAAACGAATGGTCATAATCGTTTCAATTTGTAAGAGTTTCTCAAAGAATAAATTTACTAGTACAAGAATGAATCCAAAAGAGTCAGAGGTTTTAGCCAAATGAGCATGAGAAAATAAATAAGTGATTATCCTCCATGAAGTCATATGTTTGAACCGCACAAAGGCCAAAAATTGTGGCCGGCCACTGAAAGGTTTGCCCAAACTTTAACTTCAGAATCTCGGAATTAGGCGATGTGTAAGTAAACTAGCCGGAACATCCAGTTATCAAAAACAATGAATCCAAAAGAGTGATTAAAAAGACTTGCTTATTGCCTTCCAAGTTCCAGCTCTTTAATCCCAACTCCTAAGTCAGAAGGGTTAATTCGTTAACACATTTGCATCCCGAGCATGAGTCCACATCAAACGGCTACGGGCACAATTTATGTGCAGAGGTTTTAAAGTAGTGTCCGTAGACTTTTGGTCCAAGGAAAAAATAGAAAAGTGAAGAAAAGGAAAGGGACGTGAGAACAGAACTTCTTAATTTTCTCTTCCTTTGGCTGCATTACTCTCTCTCTCTCTCTCTCTCTCTCTCTGCCTTTCCGTCCGATCCATTTGAACCCACAAATACATATACACTGTTTTTAAATAGTCGGTTTCCTTCTTAAATCTTGCCTCTTGGAATTCTATCAGCCGTTGAGTGATTTCTGTGAGTCTGTGACCGGCCAATGTCTTTCAGAGTCGGGGGGGTACGTCTCTCTCTCTCTCTCTCTCTCTCTCTCTCTCTCTCTCTCTCTCTCTCTCTCTCTCTCTCTCTCTCTCTCCTAGACATGTTGGGAGTTCATGGAATTGAGTTTGTTTATGTATCCGTTCATCAAAGTTGATTTATTTGCTATGCAGCATTTCCACGTCCTTCAATGAAGGGTTTTCCCCACGTAGTTTAAGCCAACGAAGGTTAATAAGAATTTCCACCAAAGACTTAAGAATAAACAAAAACTCTGTTTTATTGATGTCTTTCTGTACATCAAGAATTTCGTGCTTCTTCTAGTAATCAAAAAAATCTAAAATTGCTCGGTTGTATTCTAAAATTGTGTTCCAAGCATTGTTATTTTTTCACGATTGTAGTACGTGTTCCGTATTTGCCTTCAAAATTTGGGATTTTAGTATGTTACCCTTTCCCCTATCGTGCCTCAGATAGTAACTTTACTTGCATTACTCTAGAGATAAAGTTTCTCGAAGGGCTTATGTTGAGAGCTAGCTAGGCCACATAATTCTCCAATAGTACTCTGCGCTCCCACTCTCGTTGCTTGCTTTATGACGTCGTTCTCAATCCTCCCTCTCACGAATTGTACTAGTTTGGATGTTTTCAAAAGACGCTTTTACAATCTCGCTCACGCTCATGCATGCATTATGGGACTTCGGTTGAGAGTATACAATTTCAAAGACAAGTTAGGATCTTATAATGCCAAGTCCATAGTTAGGGCAAATTGAGAGCAATGAGAAAACAATGAGATGGCCAATCAAGCCTTTTCCGGCACTTCACTCTTCTTTGTTCTTGATTTGGAGATTATGTGTAAAATTTCACTGGTAATTTAAGTAAATCTTTTGGATATGGCTTCAGTTATCCCATTGCCTTAAGATGATCAACTAGTAATACGTATCTGGTTTGGTGTCAGCCGAATGCTTCTTCGGGCATGGGCGTTGCTGATCAAAGCGAAAACACATTTTTAGAGCTGCAGAGGAAAAAGGTCCATCGGTAGATTTTCAAGATTGATGAGAAGAAAAAAGAGGTGGTTGTCGAGAAGACTGGCGATCCTGCTAAAAGCTATGATGATTTCACCACGACCTTGCCCGAGAATGATTGCCGATATGCCGTATAAGACTTCGATTTTGTGACTCCTGAAAATTGCCAAAAGAGCAAGATATTCTTCATCGCGTGGTACGCTTTCATCATAGATATCCGAGTCTCCTGTGTCTTATGACTGTCATTCGTACTTAGCACTATTTATTCATTCTCATAAGATAGAGGGATGTCAATAAAAGAAGCAATTAGATTCTATCTTTAGCAAGAGCAGTATTGTACATATCGACCTATCTTGGATAAGCGTAAAGGATGTGACACACAACAGACAAGTCTACTGCGCAATAGAGCGGTCTTAATTTGCCGTTAAAAAATAAAATAAAATAAGGGTCTAAACTTGCATGTTTTTGCGAATGGTGATGGTATTTTCTATCCTTCGCTTATCAAACGGATAACAACAAAGAAGTTACTGTCATTTCTTCTATGGCAAATCTCACATGTTGTTTGCATGATGATCAGGTCACCTGCAGTCTCTTGTATTCGTGCCAAGATGCTTTACGCCACATCCAAAGACCGGTTCAAACGAGAGCTTGACGGCATCCATTATGAGATTCAGGCTACCGATCCCACAGAAATGAATCTTGAAGTTATCAGAGACCGTGCACACTAAGGTTGCATTTGGTCCGAAGTTGGCAAAGAAGAAGGTCAGGGAGTACATCACCACAAACCCAATTCTGTGATCAGGGTGAGTCCAGTGGTTATAAGAGAATGCAAGAGCAAACATAAAGATTGTCATCATTGAAAAACCAATAATCTGGATAGTGAATCTTCCAATCCTATCGATGAGTGCCACCGTGAACCAGTAGCCGGGAATGGTACTACACATGGCAATTAGGGTTTGCGCCCTGGCAATCTTGAAAATTTCTTGAACTGCATTCATGGTTTTTGCCCGGGGGATCCACCCAATCGAGGTGAAAATGTCCTTTTGGAACAGATTTTGGCTGTAAAAGGCAATGTCAAGCAAAAACTATGTGCTGATGGTCCCAAGCAAGTGGAGCCCATGGCGGCGAAGGAATTGCTTGGAGAACAAACCAAATGAACTGGTTGGCTTCTGAGTGATTTGCTCAACTTTCTCGACCTCAGCCTCGAGGTCAACTTATAAAACTTTGGACATATCCAAAGCAGCTTGTTCCGTGTTCTTGGCAACAAGAGCAGTGTAACGGGCAGTTTCAGGCATCTTCATCCGCCAGTGGTAAGTGAGGAGAGCCGAAAGTGATCCAACCATCAAAATAATCCTTCAAACGTAGTCGGCTTGTGGGACGGTCGAGGCAATGGGGTCTACTGCATAAGCAGGAGCGGGGTACCGGGCATCAAATGCTGAAGATATTAAGATCGCGAATATCCCTCCCGCCAAAATTCCAAATCCTTGCATAGCGAAAACAGCTGCTATGAAGGCACCACGTATCTTTTTTACTGGCATATTCGGACATGATGGTGGCAGAAAGTGGGTAATCACCTCCAATGCCAAACCCTAGCCAAAAGCGAAAGAAGCAAAGGGTGGCCATAACAGTTTTTGGCTCCCTCCCAAAGGAAAGGCCCCGAAGCGATAGAACAAAGGCACATGAGCATCAAAGACAATCCATAGACCCTCTTTCGGCCTAGCTTGTCACCAAGCCAACCGATCGAAAAAGAGTTGACCGGCTAGGGTTCCGCAAAGGGCGACACCATTGACAGCGGCTCAGACATTGGGGGTAAAGAACCGGGCTTAGGTGCACCATCGACATGGTAGTATATGCGGCCAAGCAATTTGGTTACTAGTGATATGCAAAAGAGATCATATGCATCGGTGAAGAAACCCATTCCAGCAATAATAATAGCAGTGAAATGGTACCATTGCGTTTTCGCTGCATCAAGTGCGTTGAGCACCTGTAATTGTTCCCCGGCCATGGCTAGTTTATTTGGGCAAGACTGGTCTCTTCCCCTTATCTCCCTTTCTCACCACTTCTTTCTCTAATAGTCTGTATGAATAAAACATCCAATTGACAAAACTAAATATCTATAATGCAGGGAGTCAACTATGAGAACGAAACAGGCAAACAGCTACTCCTAAATTCCAAGAAAATCTTGAATTCCAAGAAAATCTTGTTGGGGTTGTGAAAAACGATTCGGTTTGGTTTGTCGCTTAGCGGACTATGATATTCTCATCACAGTGATGAAAAACCCTACCACATAAATATGTTGTTTTGTGCCACGGATGTACCCGATTGAAAAACCACGTAAATCTTTGTGTTGTATTTTTTTTGTGTTGTGGTTTTTTGGTACATCTTTCTTGGTTATTCTTGGTGCAAATGTGCGCATGGAGGGGTTTGGATCGAATCGACAACAAATCGTGTTGATACTGACTGAATCCTTTTTCTAATTAGGATCCTTTTTCTAATTAGGATCCATCATGATTTGTCACGTTTAATACTTCACATGAGACCAAATCACTGCCAAGAAACGCTGAAAAAAAAGATTTATACTTTTCGAACCTATTTTTCTGGTATGGAAGATCAAACAAACACAGGGATCACAGAGCAACGATCAACAGAAAAGCCACAAGAGAGAAAAACAATGGAATATTTAAATATCCATCATCTTTATCCATGTCATGTAAGAATTCATCCATTCCTTTTTTCATACTTATGATTTCATCCTTTTAGTATGTGAATTACCTTTTTTACCCTTTTCACTATGATATACATATATTATGTTATGGTATTGTTTTCCCAATTTAGTGGAATTGGATTGGATTGTTTTCCTAATTCAATGGGATTTGGTAAATTTCAATATGATTGATTACTTTTTTTCTATCATGAAACGTATTCGAGGAATTGATATTTTTAGGAATATAACATGATAAGTTGACCACATCTTTGCATTTTTTCTTCATTCTTCGAGTTGGCCAACGGAACATGGCTAAATTACCATAAAAAAATATATAACATGACATCCTCAAACCGTTACATGATTAAATTACCATGACATTACATGGTTAATTACTTATGATTACATCCTAAAATTCTCGGCCTATATAGACAAGAATTTTGGGATGTAAATTACTTATGAATTCATCCTAAAATTCTTGGCCTATAGATATAAATTACTTATGATTTCATCCTAAAATTCTTGGCCTATTTGGGATGTAAATTACTTATGATTTCATCCTAGAATTCTTGGCCTATATAGACAAGAATCTTGGGATGTAAATTACTTGTGATTACATCCTAAAATTCTTGGCCTATATAGACAAGAATTGTGGGATGTAACATACTTATGATTTCATCCTAAATATCTCATCCTATATAGACAAGAATATATAGACAAGAATTTTGGGATGTAAAATACTTATGATTTCATCCTAAATATCTCGACCTATATATACAAGAATTTTGGGATGTAACATACTTATGATTTCATCCTAAATATCTCATCCTATATAGACAAGAATTTTGGGATGTAAAATACTTATGATTTTATCCTAAATATCTCGACCTATATATGCAAGAATTTTGGGATGTAAACATAATTATTAAATTTGTAAATCTCAAACTAGTCTTATATGAATTGGTCCGCGCGGCGGCCTAACAGATTTCGCCGGACTAGTTTCATGGTAAACGGT
>CM033795.1:786811-837985 GCA_019656835.1 Rhododendron ovatum
CCAAATAATTAATCATGAAACAGTTTCATGGTAAATGGTCCAAATAATTAATCATGAAATGATAGAAACATACAGACATATTTCATGGTAAATGTTACAAATAATTTACCATGAAATCGAAAAGCTTGTATTACATATATGGTTTAAAATATATAAATATATACAATTAACAATACTCAAAGGGCAATATTGGTATTAAAAGTATGAAAAGGATGAAATCATAAGTTGCTAAAAAGGACAGGATGAATTCATAAATGAAGAGGGCGATAAAGATGAATTTTTAAGTCTCTCGAAAAACAATACCCTCGTCATCTTTATAAATCTCATTTTTAAAAAATGGAAAGAAAAACAGCAATGATGTCGTTTCACCACATCTATTGGGATCAAGCTTTGGAATCGAAGCAAGAAAAAAGGTGATAAACATCGTTCTGGTATGATTATAACCCTAAATAGCGGAAAACAGGGCTAATAATAAAAACAGAAAATTCTGTGGCAAAAAATTGGAAATAGATAATATAAATAGTGATTTACATTATCTGGGTATTTAAAATATTGATCCAATCTACCTCAATAATCGTCTCTATGTGTAACAAGCTCCATTTTGTCACCGCATAAACATGGCAAACTTTGCTTGCAAACAACACAATAAAACAAAATCCATACATATGATATTTTTGCGCTAAAAAATGATTATTTCTCAAAATACTTGGGTAAAAGTAAAAATATATATATATTTTTCCGATTCCTTTCGTTGAGACGAATCAATACCCTAAAAAAAATTGGCGCAAAACTAACAAATGCAAAAAAAAAAATTCAAATAATGACAAAAATTTCAAATTTAAATTAAGTTTAAGTTAAGTCTTGAAGAACAGAGCCAAGCTAAGTTACTATTCATGGAAGTAAAACTAACATTCTTATTTTTTAAATTCTTATTTTTCGTTATACAAGATAGGTCATTCTTTTATAATACATCACCTCTAATTCAAAAAATATTTATTTCTCTTCACATAATGGGATTTCATTAAAAGTACCTCAGTTCAAACCAATCACAGCTCCGTCCTCGCTTGGTTCTTTTTTTGTGTGTGTGGATTTTCTTCGATTTCTGCTATGAATCCATGACACATCCAGCAAATCATTTATGTTTTCGAATCAACTGGCATGACCAATCGTGCGTAGGATGTTGCTATTGTCCTAGTCGTTTATAGCACGGGTTGGGTGGGTTTCGCACTGATTTATAATATGAATATTCAAAATATTAACTTAATTTGATGTTGACGCATAAAACTGGCATGTGGAATTTACAATAGGTTGATGTCATGGGAAGGATATTCACATCATTTGAGGAAGAAGTTAATTGGTGGAAACATTATGGGACCTAGAGATTTGATTTTCTAACGTTTTTAACATTATTATTTTTGTTTGGACTTACGCATATTTGAACTATCGCATTCAGCAATTGTAGCTACATCAGTTTGTTGTACTTGATCTTTAACAATTTTTTAAAATTCAGGTGTCCGAACTAACTTACGCACGCTTTTAATTAATTATGAGGGTAATTCCACCATTCAATCACGTGCGGGGAATTGTAGTTGACTCTAACAATGTTGGCAACCAACTCAAATTCAGATTTATAAAGAGTTGGTTATGTTGTCCACATGTCCTTATCATATGGTCAAAAAGAGAAACATGCCCTAATTGCAATATAAGAACTTTTGTGTTTTGAAATAGGAAGAATTTTTTCCTCAATTTATCAATTTCTTTGGGTTGTATATCAAGCTTGATTTAGTTGTTGTGACTTGTGGACCTCATGATTGATGTAACGTTCTGTGATTATAATTATTTATTTTAACTTTTTTTTGGTTTTGTTCTTACTTAAATTTTTTTTGCATTTGTTAGTTTTGTACCTCATTTTTTTGGTTTTTCGATTTGTCTCGCCAAGAAGAATTGAAAAAGTAAAAAATTATGACTTTTACTCCAATATTTTAGGAAATAATCACTTTTCAACAAAAAAAAGTTGACTTTTTTACTTACTTAAAATTGGATACTTTCAAAAATATTTGGGTATAAGTTAAAAAAAAAATTTATTTTTCCGATTCCTCTCATCGAAACGAATCAATAATTAATCCAAAAAAGTTTGATGCAAAACTAACAAATGCCAGTTTTTTTAATAAGGACAAAACCTCAAAAAAAATGCTAAAAGTTAAATGGGATGGGGTTGAATATACTTTCCTACACTTAACATAATTTTTAAAAAAAAATATATTATAAAAATCGTTTCCAATTCTGGCAAATCATTCCTGCTACCAGCAACAAGATATGTTAATTAATCATGAGTAAATTTCTATTAATTTGTACTTTCATAAAAGTTGGTCTAATGGTGAATGTCTCAGAGGCCAAGACTTGAGTGTTTGCTTGCTTTTAAGATCTTAGGTTCAACTCATTTTGCTAGCAATTCTTGAGGTCAATTCATTCTCCATGCAAGTGTGTAAAACAATTGTGAAAGAAATTACCAAACAAGGGAAAAACAATGGAAATTGAAATTCACGCTCCCAAAATTACTGATGGCGCTCCACAAGAACAAAGTGGAGCGCCATCAGTAATTTTGGGAGCGTGAATAGAACAAAGTGGAGCACCATCAGTAATTTTGAGAGCGTGAATATTAATTTTCATGAACAAAGTGGAACGTCATCAGTAATTTTGAGAGCGTGAATATCAATTTCCAAAACAATATCTTAACATAGATGTTGGAATACACTCAACCAAACATTCGTTAAGACTAATAGCTAATAACTACTCCTACCAATTTACAAAAAGGAGTATGGTAGGAATATCTATCTGGATCCAATATATTAATACATATTAATACACAAATATCCCTGAGATTCTCCATGTATAGGATTTCTGGTAATTTAATACTCCGTATTAATGTATTGAGAAAAGCTGTGAGTACCGACCATTTTGAAGAGAAATCATACCAACGGCTGCCGGTGGGCTGTCTCTAGCCACCGGACGGCCGATCCGAGCCGTCCAAAAATTCTAAAAAAAAAAACCGATGGGGTCCGCGCGAAAATTAATGGCATCCAAGATGTGTAGGGTGTTTAATCTAAGCACCCTTTTTTTGTGTATATATGTGTATATACACGAAAAAAGGGTGCTCGGATCAAGTACCCTACACACCTTGGATGCCTTTGATTATTGCATAAGCCCCGTCGGTTTTTTTTTTTTATAATTTTTGGACGGCTCGGATCGGCCGTCCGGTGGCTGGAGACAGCCCGACGGCGGCCGTCGATACGATTTCTCTCCAAAATGGTCGGTATATATATATAGCAACTCTCGTATTGTATTGCTAAATTAAACTACAGCTTAAAAAATGGGCTTGAGATCCTCTGTCCCCGTATGTTGTCCCCATCTTCTGTTCCTATCTCCCTCGTGCTGCCATGGTTCTTTAATCTCATCTGTTGAATTAAACGTCTCTCTCTCTCTCTCCGGCAAACTTTCACGACTTCACCAGCTTCCCGCCGCGAAATTAAATCACCTCAAGGGTTCATCCCATCGATTTCTCCGTCGAATGCTGCGGCAGCGAATGAGATGTTTGCTGAGAAATCAAATCAACGGCTCTGGAGGCTTTTTCTTCATGTTCCATCTCAGAGTCAAAAAAAAAGGAACCGGATGTAGTTTGATTAATTTTGAATTCGATGGCGAAGGTGATGCGGGGGTGGGGCAAGGCCGAAATAGGTATTGGGTGTTGAAAATTCTTCACGTGAAGTCCGCACGAAATCAAGGAATGGTGAGGTTGAAATTTGTGAAGAAAAAGACGAGAAAGAAAATGGTGCCGTTGATAATCACTGATCGAGGGTATTCCACTTTTACAAAAAAAGTTCTGTTTTTTTCAAACGAATGTAATTTCAAATTTAAATATAATGAAAATAAAAAATGTTTTTTTAATTTTTTTTATACCGTTTAAAAGATCTTAATGAGAGCTATCAAACAAGATCCATATTGATAGAAAAATTATTTACGTAAATATATAATTTTTGAATTTGAAATTATCTTTTTTTTTGCCACTCAACTCCGATTTTGTCGCTTATTGCTTTGCCTCTTTGCCGACAATGAGCGGCAAAGCCGGAGATAACAGGTTCGCTAGAGAGAGAGAGCGAAGAAAGGGAGGAGTTTAACGGAAGGTTGAGATTAGAGTAGAACACGTGGCAGTATGATGAAGGAGATAGGGACAGAGGGTGGGGACAGCAAATGGGGACTGAGGGTCTCAAGCCTAAAAAAATGGTCCAAAATCCCGCACCCGGTGGGGTTAATAATGTGCTTACTCTAAAGTCTGGGATTTTTTCAACAGGCGTGTCACGAAAGGTGTCTTTAATGGAGTAATTTTTTTTTTTTTACAAGCAATTAAAGTATTAAATAAGCAAGTGTATAATCTAAGCTTATTTCTCCCAAATTAAGCAAATCTTTGCCCATTCTCTGTGGGAAGAGTTTTCTATAAGAGGTTAGGATATAAAATAATTGCTTGTCAGTGGTCTCTATAATTCCAAATTCCAACTCTTGGAAGGGAAGAAATGGACAGATACACCCTCATTGTGAAGCTGCATTTAAACCCCAAGCCAGACATTCCTGTCTCACAAGCACACACAAATGCTCGAAAATTGAAATATGGTTGTAGAAATAAGTGACGATGCATTTAAAAGGAGTATTGACACAATTGACTTTTGACACGACAGAAGGTCAGAAATGGGTTTTGGGTGAACAGCCGTGCTATGGGTAAAATGAGAGGGTATTTTTGTCCTCAAATTTCAGAGACTATGTCGGTGACATGACATTTGTTTTAAGTGTTCCCATGTTTTCAATATAGGAAGGGCTTACAACATGAAAATGAAATTACTTAAAGTCGAAATTCTCTCTCTCTCTCTCTGCGTCTAACCTAAAAATCGGTGTTCTGTCTGAGTCTCTCAGAACATCACTATCAATGGCTTCAACTCCTGAACCACCTCTGAGCGCGCGCTCTCTCTCTCTCTCTCTCTCTCTCTCTATCCTTTCTCACTCTCTAGAATCCTAGCATACGCATGAATTCAGGTACTTTTTCTTGATTCAATCCATTCTTTTGTTATCTCTTTTCCCCATTTGGCTTACTCACTTACACTTTTGCTTAATTAACCCCCCACTTCTCTCTCTCTCTCTCTCTCTCTCTCTCTCTCTCTCTCTCTCTCCTTGAACTTTTAAAACCCACATTGAATTGGAACATCTGAAACTTACAATCTAAGGCATTGTTTGACCACCCTTCTCCTCTCTATAGACATGTGCACGTGTTAATCCTAAGGGTTGAATCTGTGAGAGATTTAGATAGAGATTGCAAGAATCATCAATTTGTTTCTGGGTGGAAATCTATCTTCTGGGTTTTTGAATTGGGTCATACGTTACAGTCTTACCTACTTACTGAAATCACCCTTTACATGATTTGTTATCTTTCCTTTATTTATGGCTCTCCAACCGGTTTGGGGCTTCTCTTTTCCCAAAACCCATCAGAAAAACCCTAGCTTTTTCGGTCTATGACCTTTGAAAATCGCGGGTTTGGGCTTTCAATTCTCAACTCAAGTTTTTGAAAACTGGGGTTTGTTTGAATCTACATGCAGAGGAGACGTATCTGGTTAGTTAGTATGAAGAAAACCATCAACAATTCTCACTCAGGATGGGGATTTAGTGATAGGAAGTGGATTGTTCCATTTTTTGCGAGTGTGCTGGTATCGATTACCCTCTCTATGGCTGCTGTTTTCGGGTTGTATTCGTCCTCTTATGCCTCGGATGAACTGCAATTCGATGTCATTTCGGTTGCACAGTCCGAGGAATCTAGTGGGTATTTCGTAGAATCAGATATAAAGACTGTATTTGATCATCGTAGTGGAGTTTCAAAAGTAGAGGCCCCTAGATTGGCTTATCTTATATCGGGAACGAAAGGGGATAGTCAGAGAATGATGAGGACTTTGCAAGCTGTGTATCATCCTAGAAATCAGTATGTTCTACATATGGATCTCGAGGCTCCGCCACGTGAGAGGCTGGATTTGTCCATGTCTGTGAAGAATGATCCGATGTTTCGCGAGGTGGATAATGTGCGCGTGATGGCGCAGTCAAATTTGGTTACGTACAAGGGCCCCACTATGATAGCCTGTACCCTTCAGGCAATTGCAGTTTTGTTGAAGGAGAGCTTGGTGTGGGACTGGTTTATAAACCTTAGTGCTTCGGATTATCCTCTTATGACGCAAGATGGTTAGTGCTATGCTTTGTTTCTTTCTCAGTACTTAAGCATGGTTGTGATTATTATCGTATAAAGTATGTACGTAACTGGATGGGTTCTTCCGTTTCTTTTTTCCCTTCATCTCTGCCGGTATTTGATATAAGAGCTTCTAGTGTCCGTGTCACATCTTGTCAACTGGCTTACCGCCTATGTCTTAAGGCATTTGATTGGCTGAACTATGAAACGTGAAAATGATGAAGTTGTCTTTGGACATTTTCTGGGTTAAGAGGAAATCAGTTTCAGAATGGTTTACTTTCCTCTCTTTGGTGGGGGTGGGAGGTAGGCCTGAATATAGGTACATGCTTCACTTGCCGGTAAGGTTGACCTAGGAAAATGATGTTTGATGTTGATGACTTACAAGTCTTGAACAATTACTTCTATGTTGAATTATCACATAGAAGTAGAAGATGTTGATGAGAATTCTACTATAGGACAAATGCTGGATGTGTCCTGGGATTGAGACAAGGCGTGTCTGTCGAATTGAAATGATCATCTATATATATATATATATAGATATATTGTAAATAGTTGAACCAGCTTCTTGTTCCTGAGAACAACCCTCATTTATTTATATGAACTGTTGTTAGTCGGCTGCGTTGATGGTAGAATTACCACTATATGCTATGGTATTACACTTAATATTTTGTATTGCATTACGTTGAGTGGTTATGGATATTCTCTGCACGTGATGTGAATAATTTTTGCAAGGTGTATGCTAGGATTTGTCTGTCCATTTGATGGTCAAATGTCTGATCCGTGTTTTCATTGTGCAGATATACTTCATGTTTTTTCTAATTTGTCCAGAAACCTGAATTTTCTAGAACATACAGAGCTTGTTGGTTGGAAACTGTAAGTAATATAGTTCGTAGAAAGCATTTGCTTAGCAGCATTCTCATCTTCCTAGTCATCATAATTTGGCATACTTTCACAGGAACCAGAGAGCAAAGACAATCGTAATTGATCCGGCACTTTATCTATCAAGAAAATCCGATCTTGCCATGACAACTCAGCGTCGATCAATTCCCACATCCTTCAAGTTGTATACTGGTACGTGAAGTGTAACTCAGTAGGCCAAATGTTAACCTTCCTACTTCTTCTACACTGATGACGGATGAGTTACATTACCATAGCTCCTTTTCCTTTAGTGACTTTAAGTAAGCTCCTGGGAGTGGAACTGCCTTGAAATTGAATCTGAATGAGACCAAAGTTTCGACCTGTCACGTTATTAACCATCATATCTTAATTTTCCTATGGGACTTTGCTATTTATTGTTAAGTGCAATGCAAGCACCTATCTTCTCATAAACTGCAGCAGTATTGCCTGTCTAAACTGGAACTAAGGGGCAAATTGCCTTATTTTCCTTCTGTAAGATGTAATTGTTGCTTTTTGAGAATTGAGTAGTCATTTGTCAATGTTCTATGATTCCTATTTTGTAAATTTAAAGCTAGAAGACGTTTGCTAGGTCTTCATTGACATTTATTTTTCGCTATTTTATATGGTATGACGTCTTTGTAAAATAATTGTAACCCCACGGGGTTGGTCTGGTGGTCATGCCCCGGGACTTAGGGGTTTGCTCTCTCCTAAGGTCTCAGGTTCAAAATCTCTCAAGTGCTATCAACTTTTTTGGGGCCAGTCCATAGGAGCTTTAAAGAGTCTTTGAGGCTTTCCAAAACTTCGCTGAAACGATTATGAAAGTATCTATAGAAAAAACAAGTTTTTGAAGTTCTGTGATTTCCTGGATGGGTGTTCATAGGATGGTTTAACCTTCTCATCAATTAAGTGATGGAAACTGATCTGTGTGCATTTTAAAGTTGTAGACTTGAATTCTAGTAATCTCTTTGTGAGTTTTTCAAATGCGGTTTGGGTTGTATTCAGGTTCCGCGTGGGTGGTCCTAACTCGGTCCTTTGTGGAGTACTGCATATGGGGATGGGATAATCTCCCACGAACAATGCTTATGTACTACACAAACTTTGTCTCCTCTCCGGAGGGTTACTTCCATACGGTCATGTGCAACACAGAAGAGTTTCGTCACACAGCAATTGGCCATGATCTCCACTATATTGCTTGGGACAACCCTCCAAAGCAGCATCCTGTCGCCTTGACTATGAAGGATTTTCGCAAGATGGTCAACAGCAGTGCCCCTTTTGCTCGTAAATTTGCAAAGAACGATCCAGTTTTAGACAAGATTGATAAAGAGCTTCTTGGGCGAACTAATCGATTTGCACCTGGGGCATGGTGCGTCGGGAGCTCAGAGGGTGGGGCCGATCCTTGCTCTGTTCGAGGTAATGATACGGTGTTTAAACCTGGTCCTGGTGCAAAGAGGTTACAATGGCTAATGGGTGAGCTTTTGTCTGATGGTTTCAGAAGCAAACAATGTTCAACCGAAAATTCAGTTGTCGGGGCTAAAATCGCTGAGAAGTCATGACATTATATGCTCGGAAAACCTGTCTGGAAAATTTTGGGGGCAATTGGTTCAACGAAATTCATAGTTAGATAACCCTGATGTACATTATGTATCATAGACCACAGTTTTGATAGAACATCATGGAATTTTTATTTCCTTTTCTATCAAATGGTTCTCTTTTTGGGTAATGGATTTGATCCGACTTTGAATTAAGTTACTGTCAACAGATCAGTTTTTTCTGAATTTATCTTCTTTTGTAGAATGGCCCACTGATCACAGTTGTAAAGGATAAATGAAGAACTGCGAAGTGTGTGTGCGTGTGCGTGTGTTGCTACAGTGAAGGCGTTAGCTACGAGCCTATGACATCAAATTCATGTTGCTCCATCAATATGAACTTGATACTTGATCCACCCGCACTAAGTCTACTTGAGCTAGAGCCTTGGGTCCAGTGATTTTACATCAGTGCACAAATTTTTTTTGATCCTTCAGTGCACAATTGATGGCGTGGTTTCTTGGTTGGCTAAGAAACAGATAACTGGTTCTGAGAAAAATGAACAACTACAAGTATACAATTTATTTATAGTCTGAAAAATCTTACAATTTGGGCTTTTGTTAATGTGATTTCATTTCATTCAACGACATCGTTGAATGTTACAGCAATTCTCCAATTAGTTGGGGTCAGTGGAGATCAATTTCATGTATCTTTCAGTGATCATCTCAGGTGAGAAGTCAGTGAAGTAACCCTTCTCTACATCCAGCCCTTCTTGGGCCGCCAGCATTTCAACTCGGTTCTGGACCCGATCAGCTCCGATTTGGTTGGGCTCCAAGAGCATGCAAGCTATCTCAGTCGAGTCCTCACCGTGAACCAGGCCAAGTGTTTGCACTGTTGGGAGCCCGCCCCCTCGAGCACTCACCATCTGCGCAATCCGTCTTGCAGCCAACACATCTGTGGACAAGATGGGTACGTTGTATGTGGCAACCCATGGGCGGGCCCCAATCATCACAATGCCTCTAGATCGAGAAACCAGGGTTGGCCCTTCATCGGGTTTCTCAGGAAGAAGTTCCGGTTGGGCCCATCCAGCCCATTGGTTGCCCATGAAGTTGGGCCGGTAATAGCCCAGTTCGCGTCTGATGGTATCCAAAGCCTTCCCGGTTGGGTGTGCTGCAGCATATAGATACACTGGAACTGCCGTGATCAAAGAAGAAAATCAGTGAATGAGTAAACGGTAAACTACACATCGTAATTAGACAGCCATCCAACATGGTATCACCTAGCACTATGAAATCCAAAAGGAGATGCATTGGGTTGGGGTGGGAACCAACCTTGGAATCTATTGCCAATTTCTGCTGCCACTGCTTTAGCAATCCAAGCAGCTTCATCCAATGATGCTTGAGCCAGTGGATGGAAGACAATGTCATCCACCACTCCGAGCCGTGGGTGTGCCCCCAAGTGCGATTCAAGGTTGATGGCTCCATAGGCAGCCTCGACCACAGCTAGAACCGTTTGCTGCAAGGGGCTGAAAACGGGGCACCCTGTGCTATCATGAGCGACATATGATACGAGTGTATACCTGACTCTGTTGTAAGCGCGGTCGTCAAACTTGTTAACAATGACCGTTTCTGGATCAAGCTTGGCTGCCTGTTCGATTGAGTCGATAGCTGCTTTGTTTCGCGATTCAGAGATGTAGAGCTTGCAGCAAAGCAGCATTGATTGCTGCGTGGTTTTCTTCTTGTCCTTGTGCAATGCAGATAAGGAAGAGAAAGTAAATCATCTTATTGAATGGTCCATCATGCTTGACAATAGCAAAGGAGGAACGAGAATATGCTGACATAGTGTCCAGATGAATACTCATAAACCATAAATAAATACTTCTACATTGTGTCCAAAATTGGATATCAGGTCTGATCAATTCAATCCAGGGACTCTATTTCTTTTACTCTAATGTACATATCAGCTTCTCCACAAAAAGTTAGCCAACATCTCCCATAACCCTGTAGGCATGCGACACTCTTGTGCGATGAGTGCAGGGCATTATGATAGTAAGTAAAAAATATTGAAAAAAGAATATAGAGAGTTACAAATTACAGACAATATTGGTTCAGATAAACCAGCTATACATGCTTTCTTGAGGCTAAATAATTAGTACATGTTATGATTCTGTGTCTGTTAAGTGGGGTTTGACTGGAGAGGAATAGTCATCTTCCTCATTATTTGACCCCAAAAATGTATCATTTCTTGCATTAGCAGATGAAGTTCCTTATTTCCTTTTCAATAACATTTGTTGTTCAGCAAATTTGTAATCTTGACCGCTCATGAAAATTATCCCCAACTCCCAAGTAACCGCAAAGTACAATGCAGGTGGTTGAGTTTATTACCACACCTTCGGAATAAAAGACTAATGCGCATCGATTAGGAGAAGTGTAGGGTTCAACAATAGTGGGGGTAGCATGAAACCTTTGTTTGCTGAGGTTGAGAAAGTAATTTTGAACGAGATCAATCTTACAAGACGAGACCCGTGTATGGTTTTTACATATGTTTTACTAGTTTGACGCGGGTGCTCACCTTTTTTATGTCTCCAAAGTTGAGAATTGCATAGGAGATGCTCAAGTGTAGGATCTGAAAGTTGAGAGGGTTATCTGACTTTAAGTCTAAATTCAGGGTTAAAGTGAATTTTCCTATCTGGTTGACATATTCTATTCAGTTGCTTCAAAACTCTCTTTTCTTTTTCTATACTTCTCCTTCTTCACTATACATGAATAATGTGGAAAACATCGATTACAAGAATACAAAGAGTGATAAAAATAAAATGGAAAAGAGCATCAAAATAAGCTAAGTCATCAATTACAAGGAGGAAAATGATTTTCACATCTCCCTTTAACCGGGATGGGAAATCCTGCAGTGCAGCCTGCACTGTAAGGCAGTCAATCCGGCCGTCCGTTTTGACGCCGAAAGCTTGGATTTAATCCGAGCTCCTATTGATCCGAGCCATCTATCGCCGAAATAAATGGCCAGATCGCCGCCCTATAGCCTTGCAGTGAGGGCTACACTGCAGAATCCCTCAGTCTCTTTTAACCATCCACACCCCTTTTTTGTTTTTATCCACATAAATTTACAATCAATTCCCCTACAAAGAATACAAAGAGTGATAAAACACAAAAAGGAAAAGAGCATCAAAATAAGGAGACCAAAAGAAAGAAAACAAGATTCCTAAATACTGCTCCTTATCAGATAAGCCACTGCATTTTAGCAAAGTCGGTACTTAAAATGCCAAAGATTTCTAGGGTTGCTGTTTGCTGATAATAGTATCCATTAATAGCTTATCAAAACCAGGGGAAAAACCCAATTCAGTTGATCCACACCCAAGTCCAAAGAATCTTGATAACACACAAATCCCATCCCATCCCTGGACCTCCCATCTGTTTATCTTCTCAAGGAGAAACCAATATTTAAAAATGAAAAAGCATGTTCAGGCCATACCTTGGAAATAGGGGTGAAATCCATGATCTCCTTAATTTGCTTTGCTTTGTTTGATCAGCTTTGCTGCCTGACTTTTGTTTCAATGGAAACCAGGTAGATGAGAGATGGAAAGATGATACACAGGACACTTGTTTTGTCATAAATGTATGCAACTGCTGAGTCACCCTTGATAGCAACACACAGTACAAATATACAAATTAAGCCAAGTGAGACCCCACAATCAACCACAATCTTCACGTGTCTCAGTTATCCAGATGTCTCACCAACTAACAAGCAAATTTAAGCCATCAAAGTGTTGTTTCTTTTAGCATCTTTGCGATTTTCCTTGTGTTGGGTGATAAAAAAGGCCGTTACGTATCAGTATCGGCCGTTATGTGACGGGATTTCGGATCTCCGATACCGTTATTTGCTTACGTATCGGCCGATACGGTCCACTATCGGCCGATATTATGGCCGTATCACCAATACCGTTACATTTCCCGATACTGCCCGTTAAAACCACCTTACATAGACATGAAGCAACCAGAAGCTCCACTTTGTATCAGTAAATCCATTTGCCTTCTCCTAGGTGGATTGTTTTGGTCCTTTTGGAAGATCTCTGAAGATGTTCAAAGTGTTTTTTTTGAGGTCTTAAAGGCAAGCATACAAAAGAGACATATTTTGTTAGGTCCTTGAACTAGGAAGAAATAACTTCTTGAATTTTTTGTGAAGCCTTAGACAAATGACTACCTGAGCTAATGATTAGCCATCTCAGTAATTGATTAACCATCGGTTTGGCGCAACGTCAGTCACCTGATCATCGAATTAGTCGGTTCATTAGGCTGTACAAACCATAATAAGTGGCAGTACTAAGGCCCCATTTCCACCAAGTTTTTTGAAAAAACGTAGGCTATTTTATCATCTTGTTCACACTAATCAACAAATTTTGGCATTTTATCTTGTTGTTCACACTAACTAGTCAACAACTTTTTTCACTCACATACTCATCTAAAACTTATTCGTTATTGGAAACAGCTAACAACTTGATCGCAACAAATTCTTTCTCAAAATTTATTCATTACCGAAAACGCCCCCTAAATAAATAGCCCGCAGATTCAGGTGTGGTAGTTGTTACTATAATTGCCTCCCCCAATCATCTAGTAAGAATTGATAGAAAAGGGGGATCCTTGAAGTGTAGGGCCCTGTGCATTTTCATTATAGCACTTTAAGGACCCTTAAGTTGTGGATCAGTTCTCTTTGGTTTTCTGTAAAACTTCCGAATAGACAATTCTTGTAGGCATTCTTACCTACTTTTTGATAAGGTTTTAACTTTTAATAATGATTGGTGAGGTTTGGGATTCGAATGAATATAATCCAATGGACAACAGCCAAGAATTGATGTACCAAGAAAGGGACGCTGCTGTTTCAAGCGTAAATTGACAAGGACAGGCAACGAATGATCAACCAAAAAGAAGGGTTAGAAAAACATTGGTAGGTATAACCTTATCTGGCCTATTTATTGGTGGTCTTATAAAATCTTTTGTGTGGTAAATGTGTGTGTATTCCATTGTATGTTAAACCTGTGCATATTCAAATTTTGTCTTCAAGCCCATGTAAAAAGCCTTGTGAATCCCCCAAGGGTGGATTTGTTCAGGGGCGGCCTCACCTATTTTTAAAAAAAAACTATTATGAGGTGGTGCGGGCTCACCGGCCATTTCCTAAAAAACTCTTGCTATTATAACTTCGGATTCAGAAACTTGTACTGTGCGCTACAGGGGCCGCAGGGCATCATACAATGGCAAACTACCTTTCGAATGCAAAAAAAGTGACGATTGATTAACTTTTTTGTGTACTACAATCCACGGCCAAATGGGCTAGTCAAAATTTGTGCCAAATATGGCGCAAGTTGTGGCCGCTGCCAAATTCAAGCAAGAGACCTCATATCTTTGTCCCCTATCACGGCCAGGTTCCACCAATCTTGTATAATACACTGCTGTGAATCTGAACTGTTCATTCCCATTTCATATATGCTTTCATGAATAAGTTTTCATGTACCTACCAAACCTCCTCATTATTCTTTGCTGTTGGATAAGGTCATATAGCACTCCACGTGTATTATGGTCAAAACTACGGGATTCATCACTTTTGTGTTGATAAATTAGAGAACAAAAATGATATGTGATGTGTTCTGATTAGTGTGGAGCATTGGTTCAATACTACTCAATATACTTTAACCTCTTGTAGAATTGGAGGGAAACAAGTTGTTGGTGCAGCTAGAAATGGTATTTGCAACTTGGACAAAAATTTCCCCCAAGTGGGGGATTGTATATTGTATGTGGACAAGTATTTCCCCTTATTGGAAAAAATACTAAATACCACCCAAGAGGCGACGGATAACGTGCAACAAATATCTCGATATTTGAGATTTGTACATTGACATCCATAAGATTTGTGTCAAAATTCTAACTTATTTGGCATCAATGCATATTGAAATTCTTTTCTCTTTCTTCATCTTTTGGAGGTCTTTTTATTTAGGTTACTTACTTCAAAGCGTCTCAAAATCCATTCATTAAAAACCCGTGGGGAAGAAATGGGCTATAATAGTACGCAAACGAAAAAATAAACGGTATCTGAATATCATACTTTTACCTGGCCAGTAGTACCTAATTTTCTCCTAAAGGTGTTGTGTCCTAAAGTCACATAATTGGCATGCACATGCTTAGTCAGGAGTGTCAGAGTGAAAGCGTCTTTGAAACACATCAAGCTACTAAAATCTGCAAGAGCGAGGGTTGAGTACGCGAGCGTAGTACGAAAACTGACAGCGCACGCCAACATTTTGAAGGATTATCCAACCAATCTTTGCCCTCAGCCCATACATGAATTCCAGTTGCCTAAAGTCATCTGATAAAACTACCTAGAATGGGCCTGGCCCGTACACTCCTTGGCCAACTTAGCTGCTCTTTTAATGCTACTCCTACCTCACATTTGTGAATCATTTTGGTAGACAAGAAATACGCGCGTTTGTGTTTTAATTACCCAAGAAAGTACTGTATATAATAAGTTCGTAAAATGTAAGTTACCAAAAAAATAAAATTTCGATAATATATTGATATATATGCCAAAATCATCCATTGACTGATTGCTTTATTCCTCAAAGAGCTTCCTTTTCCTTCTTCTTTTGCATGGTCGACTCTGCTTAAGCCCAAAATCAACATGGGCCTCATGGCTAAATGTGGTTTCCGGAGGGGCAAAGGCAAGATTGGCAAGTAATCTCTCTCTCTCTCTCTCTCTCTCTCTCTCTCTCTCTCTCTCTCTCTCTCTCTCTCTCTCTCTCTCTCTCTCTCACACACACACACACACACACACACAGAGAGAGTCACACATACAACATGACAGGCATGCTTAACCAAAACTTCCTTAGTTAAGCCTTAAAATACGCAACTCCAAACCACATCTTTCTGTACCCCTCCGTATCTTTCTTTTGTGGATTCATTCGGAACCCACAATCATGGCGTGAACTCTTTATATTGTAGAACACGCATAGAACATGTTTTCGAAAAAAATTAGTTTGATCAAATACCAATAGATATGGAAACAATTGTGCTTTTGTAATGTGAAATGAATAGCAAATGCCAAATATTCGCCCATCTTTTGATATCAAATCTTTTGCAAATATGTTTCCCCTTAGCTGTTTTGAGAGGTTAACGAATTATATCTGTTGTGAAAGGTTAACGAATTATATCACATTTGTAGATCTGGAATGACCCGTAAAATTAATATGAAGCTGTATGTAAGAAGAAAAAATCTTTTTTCTTGGCTCCGCTGTGAATAATTGTTTACGACAATAATCGCAGCCGTCCAAAATGACTTTTCTTCAGAAAAGTTTCATTGAAATTTGAATCGTCCAAAATATTTTTGAACGGTCACAATTGATTGTTGCTATAAAGAACCTATTCACGGTCGAAAGTTTATCTGATTATCTCATGAAAGAATCACGTATAAAGAGGAGTTGATCCCTAAAAATGTTTTTATTTTCTGAACAGGATCCCTAGAAAGTTGACTTTTACTACCTCTCAATGCTAGAAATATGGACTTCTGCGCGATCTAGAAGAGTGTGTTTTTGTCGGTATCTTTCCACTTTTCTTTGTTAATTTTGCATCACTGTTAAAAAGGGTGTTTTCGGTAGTAAAAATTTTGTAAATTTTTATTTGTGATTGAAAAGTTGTTAGGTATTTTTAATAGTGAATAAGTTGTTAAAAAATGTCAAGTTGTTAATGAGTTAGTGAGTAGAATTACAGTAGCAAAAAGAGTTTTTGTTAACAACTTTTTTTATTAGTGAAAATGGGATGGTAAAATGCTGAAACTTTTTTGTTAGTTAAAACGAGATGATAAAATGCGTTAAGTTTTTAGTATTTTTTATTAGTGGAAACACCCCCTTAGTAGTATTTGGGAACAGAGGCATATTATAGTAAATACAAAATATGCTAAAATTATTAAATTAAATCCTGAAAAACAATTTATTACAAATTGGCAGAATGCTACCATACACACTCTTATTTGAGCGTAAGGTATACACATACAGGGTTGGTTTTTTACTGAAACCATTCAAAAAATGTTTAAGAAAAAATAGGTCAAATGATTTTGTGCGAGAAAAAGTTATTTTACTGGTGTGCTGTAAAAAAGTGTTTGTAGCGCTCAATCGCGCGCGTTCAAAAGTGTTTTGGATGGTTCGGATTGAAAATAAATTTTGATCGGTAAGAATTAAAAAGTTTATCTCAACCATTGATTGCTGAAATTGACTGCCAAGATTGCGCAGCTCCGCCGTGAATAAGTTTCTCTTTTTTTTTATGATGGCAATCCAAAATTTGTCTTTATATGTAAAAATTATATATAATAAGGCACACTAAACAAATTTTAAAGCAGAAACCCTATTGGTACCGACCGAACCATAGGGAAAATGCACCGACGGCCACCGGACGGCCGATCCGAGCCGTTCAAAAATTTTAAAAAATAAAACCGAGTGGGCTTTCGCGAGAATCAATGGCATCCGATGTGTGTAGGGTACTTGATCCGAGCACCCCTTTTTCGTGTATATTTGTATATACGTGTATATACACGAAAAATGGGTGCTCGGATCAAGTACCCTACACACCTCGGATGCCATTGATTCTCCCATAGGCCCCTCGGTTTTATTTTTTAAAATTTTTGGATGGCTCGGATCGGCCGTCCGGTGGCCGTCGGTACATTTTCTCTATGGTCCGGTCGGTACCAATAGCAATACTCATTTTAAAGTGCCATCGTAAAAAAATGAGATGTCAAAATCATTTTCCTTTGGATGGGTCGGATTCTTTATCTGAGACCCCAAGGTGATGCCGGCATGGCGTCTTATGTGGGGGCAATAATGTGGTGATTTGCGATTTCTTAGGTGCATACTGAATACCGGTGGCAAGTGCCGCTTGCATCTCTTTTTTAAAGTTTTTGGTGTTTCCAAAAATCATACAGTATACTTTAATAGAAGACAAGTCAAGGCAAACTCTCAAAATCGATGTAAGAACATGAAATTATTGTTATAAAAATGCAAGAAGTCGCACTCTGCGCAATTCCCATGGATCTTCACCCTCGTTAAACCCGCCGTTGGTTGCTCCAAGTACTCCTACGAACATGTGCATATTCATTCATACGCATACAGAGAGAGAGAGAGAGAGAGAGAGAGAGAGAGAGTGAATCAGTTTGAAGGGCTGTTTTGGATGAGAAGAAACAAGGAAGCTGTGATATATCTGCCGCACATAGGTCCATCGGGTTAACCATTTGAATTTGCCCATTGGCGGTGGAGAGAGAGAGAGATAGAGGATGGCGGGATTAATGAAAGCAAACAGCGGCAGAGGGAGGCAATACGGGTTGATGCTGATTTTGGCATTTGGGTTAGCAATATTGGGAGTGATGGCCATTCACAAGCTCAGGGAGAGGCGTATCTTGAACATCCTTGTCAAAGAGAAAGACAGTGAGCTCTTTTCTATTCAACTCCTCTTGAAGGTCTCTCTCTCTCTCTCTCTCTCTCTCTCTCTCTCTCTCTCTCTCACACACACACACACACACACACACACACAACAATCATGATTCTTGTCTTAGTTTGTGCACAAGTACAACACTATATTCATACATAGCAAGTACACCTGTTGGGGCCAAAGTCATTTTAAGGCTTCCCACGTTGCCAAAAAGTCAAAATATATCATCGCCAATATGGTGCCATTTTGATACGATTCCGAATCCGGACCATCAATTCCATCTCATTTTCCGATCCAGAACTATGGTCCCGGATGATGTGACAGATTTGACAAAGCTAGAGTTGCCGTCAATTTTAGCACCAAAGATCATTTTGTCAAATTGTTTTTTAACAACTTTGGTTTGTGTGGTGGAGCACCACTTTGCCGTACATCCTGCGAAATTTTGACTCCGACTAAATAACTCATAAGTGGACTTGCCCAAGGAGCTATTTTGTTCATTTCTCTCAAGTCTAAGAAATGATGAAAACAGAGGATATGAGTTGAATAGTGTAAGCTCCATAGACCAGGCTCGGTTTTAGTTGGCACTTTCATGACCAAAACTCACCTTTGCATGTAGTTAGTGTTAGCCCAATAGGTTATTGGTTACATCGATTCAGAGATTTCAAATAGATCATAACCAATTGCCTTAGCATGAGCTGCCGGATCATTATAAGATCTGAGATTTATGTCATATTTCCAGTACTAATATCTACAGGCTGGTAGATCAGTTAGTCCGTTCTTGTGCCCTGTCACATATGTGCCAAAAATGCAGTACAAATTTTAAGCAAATTAACACGCAGTCGAAAGCTTTTGCGCAGAAAGTCTCTTACCAGTAGTTCTGCGTCCACGACCTCTCTTGGATATAACAATTGCCACCATCTCACAGGCGAGACCCAGTCTCTCTACCGGTCCGGAGCAAAAGGGGAAAAAGATTTTTGCTTTAGGCCCCTAGTACTTCGTACGAATAGGGGTTCCGTATCTGATCCATTAGATGGGCCTACAAAATAAAGGTTAGTCCAAAACAGATCATTAAAATGAGATAGCTCAAAATCGGTGGGAAAACATAGAAGTCCCAAACAAAAGAGAACTAAAAAGGCCAAACTGGGATAAAGCAACTTGTAAATTTTGTACCAATGCATTTAACGCTAATGAGTTGTAATGTTTTCGAAGTTGATTTGCTTTTCAGCTTTTAGCCTTTTGTTCATTTTGTTTATCATTGCATAAAGAGCCCCATCTTTCAGAGGTTAGAAAGTCAAGCCCGCGGCCCTGATCCCACGCCAGGTGACAGATTATATGAAAGGTTGTGCCCGAGAGGTAGAGAGACGTAGTGTACGTCTCTTCTCTCTCAAAGCAAGCAAAACCTGATCATTGATGTTTTCAAATCACCAATGATCTCCAAACGAATTAGTGCATTTCATACCAATGCGTACGCCATTTGATTCTGAAATTGGTTTCCAAAAAACCAGCTTCCTTCATATCCAAGATTGCATTTTAGTTATTGCGTGACTCAAGTAGACGACCACAAGTTCAAAGGAGCTATAGCTGCTATCATATTCTCATGAAGTAGGGATGGCAAAAAAACCATCGCCTCGTGGGTTTGTGACCTATAATGTCAAGGGTTGAGATTTTACAAGGTTAGGGCTGAATCTGGGGAAGAAGATTCAGGTGGGGAAGGGTTCCCAAAAAACATGAACTATATATAGTACTACGTTCATTTTCAACAAAGATCAAGGCATATGAGGCATATGTATATAGGAAATTCAATAGGTTCATCCGTCTCTCCTTCTTGCCCTTATTTCTCTCCTTCTCTTCTTGTCTCTATTTTTATCCTTTTCACCTATAGTATGGTAGGGATATGACAGTGATAACTGATAAGTTTTGGGGATGGGTTACCCGTCCCAACCATTGCCATCTCTTCTAATAATAATGTAATGTGGATCAATTGCATTCGGGTATCCAACCAATTACGCTTTTCCATAGAGACAAATTTCACATTGCTCAAAAACTGAGAGCCCTGTGGTTTATAGTCTCAATGGTGAGTGAAACTGATTATCCATGGAAAACGTTCAATATGACGGCGATAACTGATAAGCTTTAACTCTTGCTGTCCCAGAAAGAGAGAGAAGAAAAGAAGGAAGCAGAAAGGAAAACTGAAGGGATGAGAGAAAAGCTTTTTTCCCTCGAAACAGAAAACAGGGAGCTTGACAGCAAGATCTTGGAGATGCAGTCCACCATTTCATCCCTACAAGATGAACAAAGAACCATCGGGTCAACACTAGAGGAGAAGGAAAGTGAGATAAAAACGCTGCGAGCGAAAGAGGTAGAAACAGACAAAGAAAATGCCAGAGTGGTAGCTCTAACGGAAACGTTGAGGCAGAAGTTAAAAGAGATCCAAGATTTGAAAAACCGTCTTGAAAATTCTAATCAAGTCTTGCCAGTGAATACAGATGACCCGTCAAAGCAGGCTGTGAATTTTAGTAAAACAGATGCGTGGAGCGAAGAACATGAAGCGAGCGGGGTGAAACAAGAAAGTGGGGATGAGAGAACTAAAGGTGCTGGCGAAAGTCTAAATGAATCCGCCACATATCAAGATCAGGGAGATACTTCAAGAAGTGGAGAGGGAAGAGGAGAAGAAGGACGAGGATTGTCGGATACAAATGAGATAACTGGAGGACATTCACAGAACAGCGCCGATGACTTCCAAGGACAGAAAGTCTCCGACACCAATGGGATATCTAAAGAACATTCGCAGAACAACACCAATGAGGTCCAAGGACAGAAAATCTCTGATCCAATCGAGATGACTGGTGAATATTCGGAGGACAGCACCAATGAAGTCCAAGGAGAGAAAGTCAAGGATTTAAAAGACAATGGCATGCAAGAGGACAAGACAAATGCTAACAAAACCGAGACAATGGCCAACCAAGATGACAAATTAAGAACTCAAGACGAAAGTACTGATAATGAAACAACAGAAGGTAAAGCAAATGGAATAGGTGACGTAGCGGAGGTGGAAAACGTTGGTTCACAAGGTGATACAAGTCAGCAACTTGTGATGAATGCTACAGGTGAAACGAGGCTGGAAATGGCAGACAACTCACAGGACAGTGCAGGCGATGGAGTGGGTGCCAAACATGGTAATAGATACAAGGAACTTAGAGATGCTGAACTGCAGAAACTAGATACACGAGGAAATAATCAGGATGCGGATTTGAAAGTAAAAGATGAATCAGGTCAGGAAAGTGAGAATACAGAAGCCGACGGCAATCATCGACAAGGTGAAAGTATGGAGGTGAAAAATGAAGATAGAGTTAGATTGGACGGAGGAGAAGGTAACAATAGTGGAAACGATGTTGAAAAAGCTGTTGTTTTTGCTGATGAGAGCGGAAAAGGTGCAAATAACGACGTTAATCAACAGATAGAGAAAGTGCAGGAAGGGGAACATGAAAATTTTGAGAAGCCTAACGGGACTGCAGCTGATGCCGATAAGCAGAAATCAGATGAAATACAACTACAGTCAGGGGGAAATGACAGTGCAGTCCAACAGAAAACAGAAACGCAGCATGGGGATAAAGCAGATCAAAATTCTGAAGAAGCCGAGGCATTGGAGGTTGCAGAAAAAATTCAAGATGCAGAGACAGATCATTTCAGGGCATCCAGGGATGAGGCGGAAGAAGACAACGAGAGTGAGGAAGAGACAGATGAGCTTGAGTTTTAGCTACCTCAAGGAAAACCTTTAAACCGTCTTGCCTGATGTAGAGTTGTCAGAGAACGTGGATGTCTGTTGCTAGAGTTGTTTCATACTTATTTTCCCTTATCATGTTCTCTCTAAGCTGCTGCATCTTGAATTTTCCCCATATACGTATTGAGATGTAAGGTGACTATTATTATTTATGCAAAATCATGTTCTGGAAATCAAGTCCTCTCTCTCTCTCTCTCTCTCTCTCTCTAGGAAGGAACCATCTTCTCACAGGAGATTTCAAAACCATGCAAGTACGTAATTGCAAGAAAGCAAGAATCTGGGACAATGACTCTGAATCCCATTTCTGACGCCAAGGCCACGTCCAGAGCGATTCCCACCCTCTCCTTCCAAGAGGTATGGGAGGATACCCAAGTCGCTGGTACTCGAACGAATGTTCCTATAAAGTCCCCCCAGCATATACTCGTACTACCAAAAATCTGTGCGATGCGGCGGGTGCCTGGTGCCATGCATGGAACGAATTTGTGTACGTACAACTAATGTAAATTCTTGAAGCACATATATTTGTCTTATGTAATCATCAAAATATAAAAAATTAATATTCACCACAATGGTTGAGTGGTGGTTGCCGGAAGTGGCTATGCGGCGTCCATGGTTGTAGCTGTCTATTGGTGGGCGGTGGTGGTGGGCCGGCAGGTGGTTGAAGCTGTTTCAAATTTTTATGGTTGTGTTTTGGATTTCTTAGGCTAGGCATAGCCTACTTTGGTGGATTTAATTTTTTTTTTTGTGCTTAATTATAATATTTGGGCTTTTTAGGCCATCAAGTATTACAAGTTTTATTTGTACTAGAGGTCAGGGTATACGCGATGCGTGTGCAAGTTGGATTTTGTCAAAATTTGCACAAATGCTTCCCACTTTTTGTTTGATCGAATTTTCTCAAATTTGGACAAAATCCAACTTGCACACGCATCGTGTGTTCTCCAGCCTCTAGTATTAACATATTGTGACAATTAAACTCTCGAAAATTCAAGTGAATTGAATTGACATATATATGCATTACCATACTAACGCCGTTCCCGCCGACGTTTTTCTCACGATCTAATACCTAAATATTTCTTCTATCAAATTTTGTAAATCAATCACGTTAGCTCTTACGGAGAACATCCATTTTGCACACTAAATGTCTATCTTTATTATCTGCATAGATTGTGAAGTCGATTCCTGTTATTCGATAAAGAATATAACGTTAGTTAAAAAATTATATAAACTGTTTTCTTCTATGCGATAATAAACTGTATTTCAACGACTTGTCATTCCCGTTGTATTGAAACCTATGGATATCAAACATATTTGAGGTTTTTTATGTTGAATATACAATATAGTTAAGACATGAAAACATGACAATTTGGAAGATGACAATGCCCTAAGATGCCCGATGGAGGACGATGCCTTGATGATTGAACTCGTCTTGGGACATGAAAACATGACAATTAGAGAATATGAATATATTATCCACAAGAAAGTGGTATTTATATTTGTAAGCACGTACATGTGATAAAGCCTTAATTAATATTGTCCACTTCATACTTACCATATATATGTTCTAAAGAGAGAACAAAATTTCAGTGATAGTACATTATTTTCCATTAATTTAATTATTCCAACATGGCAATAATCGATTTCCATATAGACCAATTAACCTTAAATGATACTGTTTGTCTGTTCATACTTATTTCATAGCGCATGATACAGGTGACAGAGCATGATTAATAACTTCCCTCGTTATTTAAGTTCTATATAGGCAAAGAATTTTGGGACTAAAATGTAACCTTGGAGGTCCCCATCATTATGTAAGCATACAAAAAATAACTAATTAATCCCTTAATTTACATTTGCCATTTCAGTCACAGTTATCTAATTTCAAATCGATGCATGTAAGAGCAAGTCTCAAGTGAAACTTTTAATTTTCATTTCAATCCAATGCATGCATGTAAGAGCAAGTCTCAAATGCATGCAGGGAAATTTTATTCATTAATCCAATCATTTTAACTTTCAATTTTCTTTTTCCTCTCCAATCGAAGGGTACCCTTTAGCAAATTAAGTAGAGCAAGTCTCAAGCTAAACGGTGTGCATATTTTACTAGAAGGCTTTGTATGTCAAAAGGTTCTTATTAGACTAGTACTAGATTCATTAGGACTTGGTTTTCCTTTCTTTATTTTAATTAAATTAAAGATCGAATCAAATTTTTTATCCATATGATCAGTGGTTGTGAGGTCAGAGGTGGAGGGATAAGGTACAAGTAAGGTCATGATCAGCAGACATCTTGGATTTTTCAAAATGATAGTATTTGCTAATTTCCACTATTTTAATGTCCCATCTTGTTTCAAAAGCATATATATAAACTCTAACCGCGTTCTCTTTTCTTTGAGAGTTGATAGCATTGCGAATGAGAGTATCATGCATCGTTTAGAACATAGAATAAGTCATCAGGACGGATTCTAAAGCAACTTACGTACATTTATCAGTGTCTATTTAGTAACATATAGTTAACCTCTTGATGATTTAGTTGTATCTTGTATTTATAGCAAATAGAAAAAAGGTAACTTGCATATATGAAGCTAATTATTTGACCCTAGTATAGTACTCCAAAATCCTTACTCTGCCCCTAGTGATGTGCATCATGTATATTTGATGTCCAATTTATCATGTCCACTTTTATGATTTCGGATCTCTCAAAAAAACAAGCATGATTGCCTTCACTTCTGCTCGTGCCAAACCTTGCTAGGCTCAGCTCAATTTGGCAAAATATTAACGGTCCGGCTCGAGTTTGGGTTTGGACTTGATTCGAGCTTGGATAATTGAGCTCAATTTCGGCTCGTCTAAAATTTTTTGAAGCTCAAGCTCGATTGGCTCGTCGAGGCTCCTTAAACTTAAACAATCCCAAACGCACAAGCAGAATCGAGCCAAACCCAAGTTCGTCTTAGGAAACCTATTTCGCTATCACGTTATATTCTTCTTGTTGTTTTCCCCTTGAAAATGTATTAGGTTGTCTCTTGAACGTGTATACTGGGCACAAAAGATAGATAATAAGTTGCATATACACCCCAAGGAAAGTAATAGTTACAATTGTACTCCCAAATACATGGTTATCTACATTTTTACCTCAAATTTGCCAAGATTCAGCTCATTTATTGACGAGCCTATAATTGAAGTTTAGGTTCGATTCATTTAACAAACGAATTAAACTCGAATGAGCTCTTACCGAACCGAGCATCGTGCTCTGTTCGTTTGCAGCCCAAATTTCTACTAACAAGTTCAATTTTTTTTACAATACGTGAACCAAAACAGTTGACAGAACCGGGACAAGGATGAGTACGAGGACACAAGCGCCTAAAAGAATGGCAATGCAAGTGCATTTCCTTGAGCTCTTCTGGTCCTCCTTTGCAACCTGTATTAGATCAGTTGCGTGCCTCACGTACGAGCTCGCGTGAGCCAGGTGACTCTCGATATCGTTCAGTTGTTGCCCCTGCTCCTCCACCAATACCTCCATGTCTAAAAACAACTGGTGGAGTTCGATCAGGTTCTTCTCGATGTCCTTCGCCGCGTCGTGCCTCTCCTTAAACTCCGATATCGTGTCCAGAATCAGGCCCTGCACCGGTTCTTGGATCGCTTTTTGTAGGAACGTCTCGCTTTCCCCCCTTGATATCAGATTCTCAATCAGTTCTTCGTCGGCCTGCTCTCCCGTTATGATAAAATATCTGTTGGAAATTGTGAGTCCAAATCGCATGAAGTATTTGTAGAGTCAAGAATGATGTAAAGATGAAGCCAGGAGGAGGCGTTTCCCCTAATTGCATGAATCAGGGGTGCACTCACATGCCATCAGAAAGGAGGTCATGACTAATATTTCAAGGTGTTAATCTAACTATTATAGTAATAGTAATTTTTGCCGATCGGAAAAAAAATATTGTATAAGATGAGTTGCAAAGTAACTATGATTAGAAACTAGCTAGGGAGTCTTAGTACCTGTTTAGTTAGTGGCGGAGTTGGGGTTTATCCACAGGTGACACCCAAAAATATAAACATGCTTACCACTTCAAAAGTACAGCATTCTAAATTACCCATTTGTAATTCCAATTTTTCTTTTTAACACATTTTCATAGTTTAATCATCTCTCATATAGAATAGAAATAGTTTAACGATCTATCAAAATGGAAATCCCGAAAATAATCTAAGAGTGATTTTAAACCAAATTCCAAAGAATTTTTTGGATCGGAAAGAACGAATTTCCTATTGAATTGG
Organism: Rhododendron ovatum; assembly: GCA_019656835.1. Taxonomy (NCBI): domain Eukaryota; kingdom Viridiplantae; phylum Streptophyta; class Magnoliopsida; order Ericales; family Ericaceae; genus Rhododendron; species Rhododendron ovatum. The sequence goes on from CM033795.1 coordinate 813,015, forward strand.
ACGGAGAAGGAAAACATTTTTTTCTCTATTATTTTTGGACCTGGGGTGGCATGTGCCACTCCCACCCACTAGTTGCCTCCGCCCGTGTTTAGTTGTTTCAGAACAATTTTATCATAAGACTTGCAGAAAAATATTTTTAAACTTCGCGCTCGTCCTTTTCAAAATGTTTGTTAAAAATATGACAAACATCTCTTTTGTGGTTTCTTAAAACCTGGTTTTTTTTTTTTTTTTTGTAAACCATATATTTCGTTAAACTAATTTTTGAAATAAACTGAACTTTAAGGCTATGTTTGGTAACACTGCCACTTTTCTGTTTTCTCTTTTCTATTTCTTGAAGTCAGTTTTTACTTTTCCTAAAAAAAAAAGTGAAAGCATAAAATATGTTTGTGTCAACTTATTTTCTAAACAAAAAAAAAAAAAACAAGGAATTTTGCCCCGGTTTTTTTGACATAAAACTGGAACCCAAATTCAGAGAATCATCATAAACTCCTCCGCATACAGTATTTAACAATTCAAGATTAAAAAAAAAAAACCGAAGCTGTTTGAAATGCTCAAGAGCCAAGATCTGATTTCCAACACGTTCGTCCAAAACAGGGCAGAAAACTAAATCAAATTACTCAATAGATTCAACAATCATTCAGAATTATCAGCCAATTGCAGGGTCTGGAGATGCTGGAGGGCTTTCTGGTGGGCCCAGGTCTCGATGGTGAGGTCGGGCTTTGCGTTGAGGCCCACTCCGAGTATGACAATGGTGAGGAAGCTAGTGAGGTAGTAAGGGAGCTCCCAGTCCTCCCACTTCCTTGCTTGCCTCGCCGGCGGCAGCCGTTGAAGAGGTAGCTGTTTGGGCGATCCTGGTGGCCGGGGGTGGCCCAGCGGCTGGGACCGTCTCCTCTGCCGCCGCCGCGGAGGTGGAGGGCAGGGGTTAGGCGGAGGGGGCAGGGGAGGGTACCTAGGGCTGTCGCGAAGGAGTTCGGCGACGACATTGTTTTGGTTGGCAGCCGGTTTTTGTTTTTGGAAGGAAGTGAAAGCTGAGTTTTGGCACTTCCTCAATTTTCAAAAATTTTGAAAACTATTTCAATTTTGAAAAATGAAATTGGGCAACCAAACATACTTTGAGTTCAAAATTTTGAAAATTCTGAAAATGAAAACAAAAAACAGGAAATGAAATGACTACCAAACAAGACCTAAAGAAGTACTTCTAAATAAATATAAAATTCCAATTCTGTTATGAATACCTTTTCTCAATTGTCTCCATGTACTCGGATGAAATCTTAGTCCTCAGGGCCTGGAATTCATCCATCATGACCTTGAGCTTTTTCCCTAACCCACAAACAACCGAAGTCCGGGTGCGGTCCACGGACGAACGAGGACCGCACTCGGGAATGCTTCGGTGAGCGACATTGGCTCGATCAAGCGCCTCGAGCTTTCCTTTAATGACCCTGACCATTTTCAGGACTTCTCCAACATCCGCATCCATCCGAGCCCGGACCTCTTTCATGGTTTGGGCCTTGTGCACTCTTTTACTCTCTTCGTTAAAATCTTGCAACTTCTTGTATAGCCTATCGACCTCCTTCATATCGTCCTCCACCTTCTCCACATCTTCAAAAAACTTGTCGAGGTCAATAGTAGTCCCGTTTACTTCTCCCCCAGTACCCGCCTCGATGTCGTCGGCGTGAATCTGGCGCTTACCGTCCTGCAAGTATTCTCTGAACGAACGCGAAAAAACATCGTTCATCTTGATTGTTTGTGAAGAAAAGAAAAGGTGTTTTTACTCAAACCTTCCTTCTTCTGTCCCTTGTGAACAAAGAAAAGGCTTCATTAAGGCAAGAAGTGGTCTCATGTTGGGTTAGGGGTATTGGTGATTGGTATCGCAAATTGAGTTTTACGGAATCTATATTATATGGTATCTAATAGTACTCTGCTTGCATCTATTTAATTTACATATAAGGCTCCGTTTGTTTGGACATAAAGTGTTTTTCGGTGAAATATTTTACCTATTTTTCGATGTTTAGTTGTATAAAAAATAAGGAAAACATTTTACATGTAAAACATTTTCTATTAATTAGATGAAAATGATTTACCTTTAAATCTTCCGTAAGTTATTTTCCGAAATGAACCCGTTGCCTATTACCGCGATTCTCACCGTTCAATTTTCTCGATCGTCAATCCTGATCCACGTTCAATTCCAATATTCTCAGGTTTCTCCACCTTTTAAGCCCTCTATCTGATCTTTTTACATTATTTTGTCAATTTCTGAAAATATTACCAAATACCGAAAAATAAAAGTTTGAAATTTATTTTCTGAAAAATCATTTTACATCGAAACAAACGGAGCTAGCCTAAGTGTAAAACTCACCGATTAGATATCATACAATATAGATTCCGTAAAACTCAATCTGTATTCCGCTATACCATATCACTTGTATGTGATACGATACCATATATGTTTGCAGATAATTTAAAAAAGAAGAAGATATCCTTAAATTAAAGAATCTTCACAATCCTATCATTCAATATATTGCTTGTTCATGAACCTCCGTCACATTATTCTCCGAAGACATCTATCACCATGCACACATTCACGTAAGGTTCAGGACCAAGTGTATGAATCTTGCGCAAATATGTGGCGGTAGAGGCAAGTGGTGCTCCAGGAGCACTAAATTATCACTCTATAGCAACACCATGAATATATTCACGTACAGAGAGTGACGAAAACGTGTGCAAGCTCCGTCACCTACAGAGCTATGTAGGGGTAGATCTCACTAAGGAAAACAATTCCTATACATATACACAACACAAAACCATCCACACGCCGGAAGAGGAGTGCGAAAATCAATTCTTAGAGATATGCAATTGGTTTTCGCATTCTGGATAGTAATTTGTGTCTTTTGAAAATCAATTCCCAAGTACCATTCAACTAAAATATAGTAATAGATACGAGAATCGTAAGGCCCATAAGTGTCTGTCTTTTGGATGAACAAAAAGTTTGAGAAAGATATTTTCAACCTCTATAGGGGCTGGTTCTCCTCACATAAAAGTTGACACAAAATTAATCGAAGTTTTACGCAAATGATTGGAGCCATTCAATTCGTTTAAAATAGGTTTCAAGAGTTCGCATAAAAAATTAACTCATTTCCATATCGGTGAAAGCTTAATCAGTTCATTCAATTTTATTGTGTAAAATTTGACCGGAACCAACTAAATGAACCGATTAAGCACTTACTAATATCCGAATGAGTTAATTTTTTACAGCAACCCTTAAAAATACGTTTTAAACAAATTGAACGGCTCAGATAATTTGTGTGGGACTCAAATATATGGGTCCAAAAAATGAGAGAGAGAGAGAGAGAGAGAGAGAGAGAGAGAGGGAGAGAGAGAGACGTATAATGTTTGTAAGACCTTACTGTTTATTTATGCTATATCATGGGATCCGGTTGCTTTGTATGAGAACACTCGGAAACATAGAGTTCGATTATTCTCCATGCCAGCTAAACGCCATTCGAATGGAACTGCAGAGATTTCTTTGGGTTTTTAAATGCATCTAGAAACATAGTTAATTAGTTTAATATGTCTTCAAGATCATGGCACATAATATATTTCATTACAGAAAAAAATTTGTTTTATTCTACGAGTTTAATTCTGTGAAAAAGTAAAAGCTCCTTGAATGACACGGTACGCGGTTATTGATGTCATATGTGATTATGAGGGTAATGGTGATTGCTTGCATGTAAATATGTTATATGGAGAGATAATCGTAGCAAGAAGACTTTGTTGACCTACGATAGTCGAAGCAAAAAACAAAAACAAAAAAAAAAAAAAAACAAATTGTTTATAACATTTTCTACTATTTTTTGGTAAACTGAAGATATATTAAAACGAAACTAAGAAGAATAAGTCCTGGGGTATTTAACTCCTAAAGCATCATCGCTAATCTAATTCAACATAAAAGTAGAGGGTTCGGCTAACATCATCCCTACAGCATCATCGATCGTTCCGTTTTTTGTTTTTTTTTTTTTTCCATTTTCTACTTTGAACACATTTTATCTTTTACTTTTGTGATGTTCTTTAGTCCTTATGATTTTGATACATATTTTGTTAAATAATCTCACATGAATTTAATGAGTTCTTGCTGCAGCTTCTTCTTCTTCTTTTTGCTTGGCAAAAAAAGAGAGTTATTGTTACCAATTGTTAATCTGAACTCTATTTTAAATTGGTCTTTTCGTGTTATTTGGATATTGTCATTTAATTTTTTTTAGTTCGTACAGTTAAACAACATTGATATTAAAAAGAATATTACTACATCAAACCAAAACGATGCACGGTTAACATAATTGTTATCAACTAAATCTAATATGTTTATAAACCTAATATGTTTATAATTGTAAAAACCTATGATGATTGCTAATGCTAAAACTATCTTTATTAATGTCAAAACTGTAGTGCATAAAAAACTTGTACCATGTCCAAGCTGTAAGGCTCTTAGACGCTACACTTGGCTGCAAGGCTCTTATACGCTACACTTTTGGCATTAACAAAAATGATTTTGGTATTATCATTTCCGTAATGTATATATTAAAGTTATTTTCTCACACTAGTAATACCAGGTTCCAGGATTGCTAATGACTGCCAGCTCTCACCATCACAAGTAAATTTAAAACTATAAATGCCGTTGCCAGGGATCGAAACCCGGGTCACGCGCAACTATACTAAACATATCAGAAACCACACCAGATGCTATTAAATGTACAGCTCAACCTGATGACCACGACTAAAGAACTACTGCCAGGAAAGGAGAACTCTGAATACGAGAGAGAGAGAGAGAGAGAGAGAACCTTAGACTACAACAGCCAACTGTAATACCAATTAAATACCCACATTACATCACATCAAGATCTTCACATGTAATACGAGATGGAACCCACCAAGGTCCCATTCAATGGTCCGAGGTGCAAAAAATCATGCTAATTAGATATTGCCAGAGGCTAGTTAGTTACATGATTAACGACGTCCAATCAACATAATATAGGAATTGCTAAGAACTAGTACAGAATGAACAAATTGGATCATCAAATGTGAGATTGTGGTGGATCCTTTTTTGTATGACATGAGGAATGATATGACAGGCTCTTAACTCTGTTACAGCCACGGACTAACCTTGCTTGATCTCCGAAAATTCTACAAGAAATCCCGAGTACAAATTTCCCTCCTTTGCTGCACCGGATAGGAATAGGTTGAGGACGAGATAGAATCCCGTGCGATGTCAATGAACATTGCATTGTTGCAATAGAGGATGACCATAATCGATGTATTTGTCCCAAAGCGGCTTATACTTTTCCATTCCGATCTTCAACCATGGCTTTGAGTTCCCATTATAGTGAAGCACTGCTCCCTTCTCTATCAATTGTTGATCAACATTTGTATAGCCCAACCCCAATACATGCCACATGGGATCCAGGGGCTCGGTTAACCCATAGAAAGTCAACAGTCCAGGTGGCAGCGTACCGAGTTTCCACAGAGTGCGGTCAACGTTTTTCTCCTGCCAGTAGTGATAGATCCCAGTCACATTCCTCTTCCTCCACTCAACCAAGTCGAAGACATTCATCCCAAAAGCCCATCCGCAGGCATCTGGGTCAAAATGTGCGCGAATAAGAGGGTGGGAATAATTCAAGTACTTGTGGTATCTATGAAATGTCTCCATGCAAGTTTCAACCGCCCCGTTAACGTTACCATTCAAATCTTTAGAGAATAAAGCTGACAAATCCTTCTGAACTACCACATCATCATCGAGAAATACCACCTTCTTCAGTGCAGGAAACACCTCTGGGATATAAAATCTCAGGTGATTAAGCATGGATAGATATTTAGGGTTTCGGAATTTAATTGGAGTCTTTCCGTTGTCGTTGTTGCCGGAGAAATAGTAGTTCTGAGTGTCTGAGTCCTGGAGCTGCTTAAGAACAGGAACATAAGAAGCATTTAACCAAGTAAAATCTTCAAACTTTTGGACATCCACAGTTACTCCATTGAAACTGTTTAAGGAGAACCAGGCCTTCATTGCAGCATAGTTCACTTCATCAGTCACAAGGTGGAAGACAACCGTATCCGGGTTTTTGGAATTTAAAGAAGTCGAATTGACCACTACCGAAGTTGCAAGAATGTTGTCAGAGAAGACACAGAAATGATAAAGATTGTTATCGCTCAGTTTCGCGGCTATTTGCTTTTTCTCTTTAAGTTCCTGCTGTATATTTGAGTTCCTGAACCATTCGGTAGTTAAGCTAATACCAAGGCAGTATAAACTTTTGGGGATTTCCTCAGCAGCTATTTGTCCATACTTTGAACTCTTCTCGCTTACAGAGTTCATCTGTTCTTCAAGACCCTGGATTCTGGCTTTAAGTCTCATGATCATGGTTGAGCTGTCATAATGGAGTTGCTGGGCTTGGAAAAGAAGAATTGCCATGTCACGGATTGCTGTTTCTGCTTCTGTGGTTGTCAAAGGAGTACGCCTCAGTGCAGCATTTGAAAGAAGGATTTGTGAGTTACGGATCTGGGCGCTTAATTCCCAAGCAAATTGGAGGTTGTTGCTTTCCTTTGCAATCACAACGAATGCCTTCGCAAGAGATATTTGTTCACTGAGTTGCCTTGCAACTGAGTCCAGGCTTAACATTCCTTCTGTAACATTAAGACCTTCCCTAATTCTGTCATGCCTGTAAGATCTCTGTGGAAAACAATACTATTACCAAATTAAGAATTTGCGCATAATAGGTTAATAGTTAATACGTAGAAAAGCAAAGAACACAAGGTTATTTATATTTTATTTGTATTTGATGACTGCAAAATAGAAAAGTTGACAAGCAGAAAACATGAGATAGGAATCTAAGAACAATCCCCAATCCTGAACAATCATTTCACGCCACTACAGGACAGCAGAAGTCCCGAGGTAATCTTATCCCAAACACTGCTACATCAATATGTCTATTTTGACCATGTATTACATTTGACCTATTAGACAACTCATTCCACCAGCGTTTATAGTCACACAAAAACCAAACCAAAACAATGACATTCAATGTAACCAACCAACTACGCAATTCTACCCATCCGCTTAACACTTTTAACTTCAGCAGTCACCCTATTCCTATTTTACTTGTTTTAGTTATTCATCTGTCATTGATTCATCAAGAACCTTGTCTAACCTTACTAACACCATATGATTCTGCAAATGAACATCTCCCCAGCATTACAATGACGCAAGATGAGCAAAATGATAAAGAGATCCACAATATAAGGTTAACAAAGAGGAAAGATGAGAAAGAAAGAGCATTTTCAGGCAATGAGCTTGCTAATTTAGCATCAAAACTGGTCAATGCGTGGTACCAAGCATAGTAAACACAGTTCAGGATGGGCTATCATTCTCTTGGTACATCATACATGCATAATCATAACCTGAATAAAATTCTTCTGGAATGCTAACAGATCAAAATAGCACAATCTCTTCACCAGTGTCGGGATAAAGTCCCAGGAAATGCGTTCTTGAAGATGAGAAGCCAAGAAGAGCTGTCAATCACCAGATCCAGATGGATCAAACATACCAAACTAAAGAGTCTGCATTGAGTCGTTATTAAAGATTGTTAAAACATCCAACTCAAAACCAATTGGTAATGAATGGAGAGGCCGCTCATGCTCATATAGTAGTTTTGGAGGAGATAATTAACCGATGTGAGACAATTTTCAACACTCCCCCTCACGAGCAACCCCCGACTCGCACGTGGAGATGTCAACAAAGAGGATCTGGAACACACGGATCACAACGAAACAAAGTGCAACTATGGCACAAACAAAGGGAAAAAGCCTACAAAAACCTAATTCTGATACCACATTGAAGCATCCAACTCAAAACCAATGAATGGAGAGGCCGCCGAGATAATTAACTGATGTGGGACAATTTCCAACAAATTTGTCACCATTTTTCCATATGTTTGTGCCATAATTGCACTTTGTTTCGTTGTGATCTGTGTGTTCCGGATCTTTTGTTGACCTCTTCACGTGCGAGTCGGATCACTGCAGTCACATCTCTACCGCTGCTTTTCCCGATCTGGTATCGGATTGGGGTGGGTGCAGCCACCCACTCATAGGCCCTAGCTAGGGCGTGCAAATTTAGCGGACCAGTCATGACAACGGTTTTGTTGTGGTAGGGGAATTGACGGCAAGTTTCCTTGATCAAAGATAGTTCCTCTTCGTCATTGTGGCGTAAAAATGGAATTATATCATCGAGGAGCTGCCTATCAATCTGGGCTTGGTGAAGTCGTTGCACAATATGTTCTGGGCTGCCCCCTTCCTCAATAACTGTGCTCATGTCCACCACCAAACTATCGATTATTCCATCCAAACCCTCTCTTCTTTCCTTAGCCTCAAGATACTGGCTCCTGATGCTATGGTACTCAGTAACCCTATGTGAAATTTTAGTCCAGGTGGCCATGGATGGATAAACCCTAAGATTTGTGCGTATTCGTTAACTAGAGAGAGACGCGAGGCTAGATTTGTGGGAGAATTTCAGAAATGGCAACCCTAGAAAATGGATTGGGATCCTCTCCCGCCACGTGTCACATTTTTTATGAATGGGGGATACCAAGTGGTTGGTATACCCGGTATACAAAAAAGTTTCTCTTGGCGGGAGAAGATCTCAATCCATTTCTAGGGTTGCCATTTCTGAAATTCTCCCACAAATCCAAACTCGCATCTTTCTCTATCTAGTTAACGAGAATACACACAGATCTTAGGGTTTATCCATCCATGGCCACCTGGACTAAAATTTCACATAGGGTTGTTGAGTACCATAGCATCAGGAGCCAGTATCTTGAGAAGGCTAAGGAAAGAAGAAAGGGTTTGGATGGAATAATACATGGTTTGGTAATGGACATGAACATAGTTATTGAGGAACGGGGCAACCCAAAACATATTGTGCAACAACTTCACCAAGCCCAGATTGATAGGCAGCTCCTCAATGATACAATCCCGTTTTTACGCCACAACGACAAAGAGGAACTACTGTTGATCAGGAAACCGTCCATCAATTCCCCTACCACAACAAAACCGTCGTCATGACTGGTCCGCTAAATGTGCACGCCCTAGCAAGGGCCTATGAGTGGGTGGTTGCACCCACCCCGATCCGGTATCGAATCGGGAAAAGCAATGGTAGAGATGTGGCCACAGTGATCCGACTCACGCGTGGAGAGGTCAACAAAGGATCTGGAACACACGGATCATAACGAAACAAAGTGCAACTATGGCACGAACAAAAGGAAAAAACCTACGAAAACCTGGCTCTGATACCATGTTAAAGCATCAACTCAAAACCAATTGGCAATGAATGGAAAGACTGCCCAGGCTCATATACTAGTTTTAGAGGAGATAATTAACCGATGTAGGATAATGTTCAACAAAGATCATTTCCTCGCAAATAGCAAAGGTAGCTTGGTAGGTTGTGGAACAAGAATACAATGATATGATTAGGGTATAAAGGAGATAAAATCGTTGTAGAACTATAGAGTTATAGGACCCGAAAAAGGCAAGCAAAACTAGACTTCCCCAAATGGCTCAAGCACACACATACTGAAAAGGAAACATATTTTTTTCCTAAGAGAGTGGACATAATCAATATTTATCATGTACTGAGTTTAGTTTAAGCCAATTAGCATTTTTCCCTTAACGTCGCATTACTTCATTAAGATCCCAGATACAGACTTCTTAGAGCATCGAGAAATAGTTCAAGTATCATATGATGGCACCAACTGGTCGATGAGACCTCTGTTACGGAATCCATTCAAACCTGGAGACATGGATTGATGCCACATAGGTTGGCTTCACATCAGTGAATATGAAGTCAAGTAGAATGACACATGGGCGGAGTTCAAACCGGCATTGCATATTAGACCTCCACACTGAGTGTGGGCTCTCCTACTGGACTTGACATCTGTCCATATAGTAAGGCACCATAAGCATTCCTGACCATGTTTGGCCGAAGAGACAATCCGATAAGGGAATTAAAAGCCAGAGCAACAAGAATGCACTCATGGGATGAAGATCCTCGTTCATACGAGTGGCTGTCTTGGCTGCAAAGATTCCTAGCTAACGAAACCACCTTGCGTGCCTCCCTAACAGACTATATACCTCCCCACATAGAAAGCCCAAATTTTAACAGGTGTTGCTTCTAAAAGCGTACATAGTACACACATTACCTAACCATTAGCTCACCACTTCATAATATATCATGATTTTTCACCCCAATCACCATGAAAGTTCAAACCATGTCCATGAAAGCAATATATATATATATATATATATGGCAGAAAAGTCATTTATTAAGGCTCTAGTTGTTTTTATAGCCATCCCATTGATAAAAGATGGATGGCTTGTGAACTTTAGCCGGCTTCAATTGCACCATATGCCAGATATTGACTAACCCTTATCAGATTTTCCAACTTCTACAAAAGGATATCCAACACATGCAGTATTTAGCTACCCAAGGACATCATCATCATTATATAAAGATAGGAGTGAGCTCTCTATCAAAGCTCCAGGCTTATCTGGTATTGGCAGATGATGTCTCGGTATGTGGACAAAATAGGTTATTGGAGCGCAAGGCACTTGATGGTCTCAAGCATAGTTGTCAAATCGTGAATCCAATCGAGAATCGAAATGGCACTGCTTTGACCGATTCTCTCTTTCCATCGTTTTGTCTGATTTCAAATCTCAATTTCATCAATTCTGAATCGATGTCCTCGTTTTATTGAGTATGAGAGAAGGTGCCCCCCTCGATCTGTTGAGGGTGGCTTTTTGGGAAAAAGTCAAGGCTTTTCCATTTGAAGAATGAATGGAAAGGTTGATGAGATGGAGGAAAGCGATGTGGAGGAAAAAAATAGGATCGAAGAAGTTGCCCTATAGTTGCGTTGCGGCCGTTCACGTCAGGTTGTTGATGTAGTTGCTTGGTCATTTTTTGAATCATGAATCGAATCAAATTATGAATTGCTCCGATTCGGTCATGATTTTTATAATGCATAGAAACCTATGCTTATTGATTAGCGTAACAACAATATATACTACAAATGAAAGATTTAGGCCTAAATCAATAAAAACCTTCTTCTAAATGATGATTTGATAATAACGTGGAGTATTAGGTAAGCTGCTTCTATTGTAACTACCAAGAGATGATGATTCGTAAATCCTACTTATGGTTCTTTTTGTACAAAAGAGTTATAAGTACAAAACAAACCCTTAGAATGTCTATAGGGTTGTTATATTCCCTTTATCTTCCTCATTTTCGATTCACTCTCGTAATAAATCTCCTTTTCTTATTATCTATCCATATAACATAGACAAAAGATGACATATAATAATATTAAAGACCTTAACATAGACCGATTCACTTATGATTCGCAGCTATTTCCGATTCAGGCAGCCTATTCATATCTATTACCCACCGAATCGTATCGAATCGTACGATACGAATTGTGAATCGTACGATTCTGACAACTATTCCTAGCCTTGATGTGAGCCTCGAGACGAGACGAGACGAGACTTAGCCTTTGAATGCATTCGTTAGGGCCCAACCACACAAAGTTCATAACCTCAAGAGAGGGAAAAGACTTGCTCTTCTATTTACCCACTGCAGGATTTTCCAACCAGAGAATGCTTGCTGTCCGAACCAATGAGTAAGAAAATATTTCCTTTCTGTCTCTTGGTTTGCTTTCGTCTCTAGAGATCAATGAGAAGCTTACTGAAACTTCTCCTTTAACTACCGGTTCTAATCAACCAATCATGGTAATACTCGTTTGAGAAGAAAAGAGATACGTATGACAACAAATATCCTCTTCAAGAACTTGCACATCAACCACTCTCTAAAGTGTGCATTCATTTTAAGGAAATTAAAATGTACAAGACTGCAACAAACTCTAAGGTTACTTTATTGTACTAACTCAAACCATTCTTGAGATCCATGTCAATGTACCTATACTCAAACAAAGCCAGCTTCAGCAAAAAGCTCATGTCCTCCCAAGGGTTTTTCATTATCCTACTATAGCTTCTGAATAATTTCTGCGTAAACTGCTTCCACCTGGATCATCTCTCCTCCCAGCCATGCATATTGAACATACGGACAATGTCCTAATCTTTTCCCAATAATTAGCACATTCTTTGCATCATGTAAACACCTACCATCTTGTTTTTTAGTATTCCACAACCTGTCAGATCTCCAACATCACTGTGTCTTTAATCCCCCCCCCCCCCCCCCCCCCCCCCCCGCGCCAAAAAACCGACAAAACTTCTTTGAGTTAGTGCAATGAGCAATGTTAGACTCCCTTTGTCCCACAACTTAGTCCCTCTTTGAGAATCCAATTATGTATGTAGACATTATCACTATTCTTCAAAGAGTACAAGTTTTCAAAATGGCCCTTTGTTTCCAAAATAGGGTGCTGTTACTCCACTTCAAAAGAACAAGGGCAACAGAGGAGATTGATCACCAAATTCCCTATGAGTTATTGAAATGAAATCTATTATAGGACATCCAAACATGGAATAGTGTAACAAATTACAGGACGGAGGGAGCATATCTAGGTTTTAATAACCATCATTTCATATCCTGGGAACATGTCAATATATCTCCTTAGCTATTTCCTTTATGTTTATTTGCAAACAATGAACCATTCATGAGTATTAAGATAGATGGTACCATTTGCAGGAACATGTCAAGAAATTATGAATAGTAAGTTAATGTGTGATGGAAACCATCACACGCATCTAAAGAAGCTACATTGCGTGAATCATGAACTGATATAAACCAGATCGGAAACTGTCAGATCAGATTACAACAGTCAACATGCATATCTGAACTTCTAAAGATGTCTAGCACGAGAGATTTTTTAGACTAGCCCAACAACTAAAACTCATCTATAAAGAAGATAAAATGACAAATAGCAGTCGTCAAATTAGTAACTAGCTAACCTACTAGTACCAGCAAGTACTTTCGGTGTACAGGCAACAAATCCAACAAAACTGACCTATAAACCAGTATTCACTACCTTTACGCGGCGCCGGTATATGGTATCCTCTAAGCCTATGTTTTGGATGCCCGTAACTTAGGATGGAATGGAATCAGATTACTTAGAATCTAATATCTAAAGGCTACCACATTAATATGTTATCCAATAAACATTATATCATAAATGGAGTAGGCTTCAACATGGCTTTTCCAGTCAATCACGGGGCGAGTGACAATCATATTACTAGTTATATTGGTGATGTGGTTCGACGTCATTGCATATGCAGAAATCACAGAACTTTGGATCACGTTTGACATTTCCATTCTCTCTCAATATTTCTACCATCCTTACTTAGCCTACACCTAATCTATACGATATAGTATTAAACGGTTGTTTCCGCGAGAAACCCTTGAGTGTGACTAGTGGCCTAACCTAACAGTTGAAAATACACTTGAACTTTTATAAAATCCAATTTTGCCCAACAATTAGATAACTTAGGGATCAATCAAATCTTTTTACCTTTCTATCTCGATGTACATATATCCGGTAACAACATATATCCTTGAAATCTTTCTTTTCTTCATTATTTTTAATTGTTTGGCGCGGGCTCATGCTAGTTTTGATTGAATGGAGGGTGACAAACATATTTTCATTTCCTGCATTTTTTTTTTTTTTTGATAAGCAATTTCCTGCATTTTCTCGGCAACCAAACAGAGTGCAAAAATTGAACTGGAAAGAAACAAGAAGAAACAGATCATTACCTTGATCAACGCCGATCCCGATTCCGGCAGGCTCTCTCTGCTCAATAGGACAATGAGCAACAAAACCGCCAGTCCACAAAGCGTCAACCAAAACACGTTCGAGAACCTCCGCCGCACTGGCCGCCGAAAATCCGATGGTCTCCGCCTCATTTTCCTTCAAATCAACATTCCAATCTCGCACCACCTACAGTTCAAGTTTTTTTTTGTTTTTTTTTATTTATTTTGGATGGCTTGAATTGAACGACTAGGGTTTTGAAGAGTAAGCTGTGTGGTAGCAGTGTCAACTGGAGTTTGTGTCAATGTGTGTGTCTGTGAGTGTGAGAGAGAGAGAGAGATATCTAGCGGCTTGTTTCAACACTATGGTTAGACCGGCCGACAGTTTTAGTGGAGCAGGATACGAGCGGTCTGGATCTCCGGTCAAACCGCGGAGCGAATACGGAGAAGGGAGGACCTTGAGGACTGTTTGGCAGTTCCATTTATTTGTTTCCAAAATTTTCCGGTGTCATAGAGTATTCAGTAATTCAGTTGTCACATCGTATTCAATAATTCAGTTCTTCATTCTGCGTTCTTGTAAATTTATTTGTCTAAAACTTATGTCAATATAATTGTTTGTTAATACTTTCTTTCGTCTCTAGTGAACTTTTTTTTGTTTTTGTCATAATTTTTACTTTTTAGACTCTTCTCGTCGAGACAAATGTTTAATTAAAAAATAATAATGCAATTCCAACAAAAATTCAAATAAATGTGAATAAAATACACAATCGTCGAGACAAATGTTTAATTAAAAAATAATAATGCAATTCCAACAAAAATTCAAATAAATGTGAATAAAATACACAAAACAACGGAAAAATTTAAGTTTGGCAGTTCCCTCTATGAGAAAATCTTTTCAACGGCTCCACAGTGAATTGTCGTTTACGATGCTAATTGCGACCGTTTAAAAATATTTTGGACGGTCTGAATGTTAATGAAACTTTTTCAAAGAAAAGTGAAACTCTGTTCCCGAAAAAGTTTCATTTAAATCCGAACCGTCCAAAGCCAAAACGTACGGCCAAGATCGCGCAGAGCCGTAAATAAGTTTCTCTCTCCCTTTATCTGTTTCCAAAATTTTCAGATGTCATATCGTATTCAATAATAATAATTACAGTAAGTTCTTTATTAGTACTCCTAAATAAATTAATGACATGTTCTGTTTGTCAAATGACCAATTGCCGGCACAACATGTTGCACTAGTTAAGATCTCGGAAATTTTATTTTTATGAAAATACGTTGCGTGCGAGTGCAGAATGTATTTTTTATTAATCAATCATCCGTGTAAATCGTTTTTGTATAATTAATGAAAAAATTAACAAGTCGAATATCCATTCGAACTTTTGCGTGGATTTTTATGCTAACTACTCTTTCAAAATATTATTGAATATCTAGTTGTGCATAATCATAGTTTGACTTCTATATTTGAGTAAAATTGGAGAAGGATATCTTTCATTGAGCAAGGTACATGCGTGGCTTTAAAATCCTTAAGGATAACTTTTTTTTACCAACAAGATTAACCCAGTTATATTAATACAAAAATAAAATACAACAAAAACAACGAAACAAATTACAAAAAAAATAAATAAAGAAAAGCCGTGTAAAGCTAGACGTCGGAGCCGGATCCATCAGTCACACTCGTGAACGTGGATGGAGTGGCCAAACAAGACCTGCACCAACCTAGACCCCCAACCAACTTGAGCTTGTTCCCGCCCCAAGCTGAAGGATCATTCCTGATGGACAATTGATTCAATTATTGTCACTTACCGCTCTCAAATCTCTTCTAACGAAAATTGCCCTATCAATTCTATATGAAAAATACACACTAGTCTCATGAACCCATGGAAGTATGTAGACTTGATTTTGTTCCTTATATATTTACAAAGGAAACATAGAAAAATTTAATTAAGAAAGTAGCTACCCATAAGATTTGAAATAGAGATTAAATTGCACACGGTGAATCCGTGTACAATTCAAATTCCTCCTAACCGATAAAAACAAGACATCTCAGTCAAAAGGGGGGCAACCCATCTTTATCCGATCCAAATTCCTCCCAACCAATAAAAACAAGACATCTCAGCAAAAAGTGGGGCAACCCACCTTTATCTTAACCCTCCAACTAAACTATGGTTAGACATTGGTTACTATGGAAACCAATATACAAAATAGAGGGAAGAGGGGATAATACCCAAAGCAAATTGCTTTCCCCCCCCCCCCCCCCCCCCACCAAACCCAATACCCCAACCCTATTTTTCCTTATTTCTTTATTTATTTAATAATTTTTATATATTTTTTCTCTTTTATTTATTTAATATTATTTAATTGTTCCGATTTTCAATTGGGTTGAACCGGTGTAAAAATCTTATTTTTTTTATCATCTTATCTTTAATAGTCATAATGAATTTTTAGCTTTAAGGCCTTTCAACGAGAACTTTAAGGCTTCTTATTTAGTTTCAGATATTTTTTAGGGTGTTCATTGAAGGGTCTTAGTGTCAAAAATTCATTATGACCATTTAAGATGAAATGATTAAAAAAATAAGATCTTCGCACCGATTCAGACGAATTGAAAATTGAAACATTTATTTTTTTACACCGTTCATATATTAAAAAATATAGTTAAAAAAATGAGTATTTCAATTTTCAATCTGTTTGAACCAATGTAAATATCCTATTTTTTTGATCATTTTATATTAAATGGTCATAATAGATTTTTGACTCTAAGGCCTTTCAATAGGCATCATATTTAGTTTCAGGACTCTCTTAAGATGCCCATTGAAAGACCTTAAAATCAAAAATCTATTATGACCATCTAATATAAAATGATTAGAAAAATAAGATCTTTACATTGGTTCAAACAGATTGAAAATTGAAACACTTAATTGTTTAACTATATTTTTTAATATGTAAACTGTGTAAAAAAAAGTATTCCAATTTTTAATTCGTTTGAATCGATGCAAAAATATTATTTTTCTCATCATTTCATCATAAAATGGTCGTAATGAATTTTTGGCTTTAAGACCTTTCAATGAGCACTCTAAGAGAGACCTGAAACTAAATAAGAAGGCTTAGAGTTCTCATTAAAAGGTCTTAGAGCCAAAAATTCACTATGACTATTGAAGATAAAACGATAAAAAAACAAAATCTTTGTACCGATTCAACCGGATTGAAAATCAGAACACTTAAATAATAATAAATAAGATATGGAGTAAAAATTATTAAGTAAATAAAAAAAAAAAAGAGAAAATGGGATTGGGGTATTTCTGGGTCCCCTTTTCCCATTGTTTTTGTATACTGGTTTGCATAGTAACCAATGTCCAACCATAGTTTAGTTGGAGGGTTAGGATAAAGGTGGGTTGCCCCACTTTTGACTGAGGTGTATTAATCTTATTGGTTGTGAGGAATTTGGATTGTACAATTTAATCTCTTTGAAATACTCCCTCCCTCCCAATTTACTTGTGTCGGTTCTATTTTAACCGGATAAAAAAACTAGTTATATTTTTAAATTGGTAATGAATTTTATATCAAATATAGATCTTGTTTGATAGATCTCGATTTGTTCTATAATACAATATTTTTAAAATCACCTAAAACATTATAAATTACAAGATATAATCAATTGAAAAGTGGCACGAACTCCAAAAAGTGACAACTAAATTCGGACGGAGATAGTACATTCCTCTGCTTTTGTACGTATTCGAAAAAAATAAAAGAACTTTATTTTAAAGCACTAATCGAGATTTTTTATTTGTTGCAAAAGAAGTCAAAAAGTTATACATTTATTTTTCGTTAAACAATACAATTTTTATTGAGACGGAGAGAGTAATTACAAGTTGCATTATTGTTCCCCAAACTAATATTCACTTTTCCTCAAAATAATCAACCCAAAAGGAGTTCAAAAAAACTAAGAGCAGGGATAATTCGCAGGGACAAACGCGTTTGGTTCCATTTCGCCCGTACTTATCCAAAAGTAATACTTACCGATATCCACTGGAGCTGATTTTTTACAGGGCCCCATAAAATAATATTCAAAAATTTATGGATATTTTTTTAGATTTTTTCGGGATCTAAATGAGGCTAAACGCGTTTGTCCCTGCGGATTGTCCCTGCGGACTGTCTCTGCTCGTAGCAGGACTGAAAGGAGTTGAACCCTTCTGTTTGAAGGTTGTGCGAGAGAAGAGAAAAATATGAAAAAGATTGTACCAGGAATTAATAGAGGGTGGAGGTGATTTCCAGTTCGGAATTGCTTTGTCATGGAATTTTTATGGGTGAGGATCCTCATTCCCTGGTTGAGGCGGGGAATAGAGAGGGTGGGGGTGATTTTCAGTTCGGATAATAACCGACAAGGAACGAGAACAAACAAATATCAATTTCGGAATGGTCAAAATCTGTCCCCAATCTGTTTCCTTCCTAGCCATCCCTAGTTCCTGCTAATGGTACCGACTAATAGCCAACCGAAATCCTACCGACGGTCGCGCCGAACCTTCTTCGGCCACCGGACAGCCGATTTGAGCCGTGCAAAAACTCTATATACACGAAAATATGGTGTTTGATCCAACCACCCTACACACATCGGATGTCGTTGATTCTCTTATAGGCCCCCTCAGTTTTTTTTTTAAGAGTTTGTGCACGGCTCGGATCGGCCGTCCGGTGGCTGGAGACGGCTCGGCGCGGCCGTCAATACAATTTTGGTGGAGGGTTTGGTCGGTACCATTAGACTTTCTGTTGGAGACTCGTGGAGTACTCTATAACAAAAAGTCTATTCACACATACTAGTTACACAAATATATTTTTGTGAGACCCACCTTGGATTTTAGTTGAATAAAAATGCTCATTTTTAAAAAATATGTTTTTAAAGGTTGAATGAAAATTAGCGGAATCAGATATTGGCAAGAGGTTTTTCATTCGTAAGGTGAATCAATCTATTTTGTCCTACGAATTTTAAGAAAAGCCCTTACACATATCCGATTGTACTTGGGCTTAGGCCCCGTTCCAGAATGGGTTTTAAGTCCTTATTTTTTAAGAAAGTAATTTCAAGCTCAAAAATTATAGGCTTATTGAAATCTAAAAATATGCAATATGGATCTTGTTTGATAGATCTCATTGAGATCTTTAATACGATGCAAAAAAAATTGAAAAATTATTTTTCATTTATATTATTTTTGAGTTTGAAAATGTGAAATAAGTACTTATTTTTTAAGAAGGTGTTCTGGAACGGGGCCTTACACATATCCGATTATACTTATTTTTTACACGAACCCTTTTAAGAGTATTTTCATAAAATGAACAATTTGGATCATCTTTGTAGAATCCAAGTGGGCCCAAAAACCTCTATATGCATGATGATCTGTGTAACTCCATCTCTGCATAGCACAGTTGAGTCCTGATTGAGTGAATATATAGCAGGAACCCATAAACAATTCCATCGGATAAAAGAAGCAGAAAGTCTGTTAACACAGACTTTTCAAACACATATTATGCATAGACTATTGTGTGAGGCCTACTACGGATTTTACATAAATATTTTGAGTCGTTCATTAAATATAAAATATTTTTTTAAGGGTCTTCGTTTAAAATCAGCTCAATTTGATATCTATAAATGCTCAATCCAATCATTTAATTTTTATTATCCTAAAATCCGAATTAAAAGTGTAGATGAATCGATCGAGTCCCTATAAGTACGGAATTGAGCTGATTTTTCGCAAAGACACTAAAAAAATATTTTTCATTTAATGCACGACTTGAATTATTTGTATGGAATCCCGTAGTGAGCCCCACATTGAAATCTATGCACAATCTGTGCACATAAATATGTGTGGATATCAAGCAAGATTAGGAAATTAGTTCTTTGTGATTTTTGATGCATGTCTCGGTGATGGAGGGTCTTCGCAGCTTAGCATTCAGCTACATTTAATGAAAGACTTTGATCGTTTGTGTGGGACCCGAAGTGAGCCCCACATGGTGATTTGTGCACTGACTAATTTGTGCACGAAATCTGTGTCGGTAGCACTATTGATAAAAACACTACCTTTGAGATTCTCTTATCACAAGTGGAGTGGAGTGTAGTTGGTGTCTTCCTTATACTCTCATGCATATGGGCAAAGTTCGATTCTCGTAAGCCACGAATTACTGACACCCCCTCTCCTAGTCCCCTAGGATAGGGTAGATTAGAATTAACGAATGACCAAAAAAAAAAAAATTCTCTCTTCAAATGAAAAAATAATCAGCTTTGGTCCAATATACATTCACTCTAGTCAGAATTTAGTTACGGGGGTGACACTTTCCGGTGGTAAGCAAAAACTGACACTTGAGATATCAAAAAAACTTTTCGATGAGAGTTCACTAATAGTTGTTGCATTATATTCAGGGGGAAAAATGAAGGAAAATGACATCATAAAATCAAACTTTGTCTTAAGTTTTTTTTTTTTGGTTACAAAGAATAAAGGCTTTGTTCAAATATCATATAGTCTTCAATGAAAGTCATTGAGAAATTATTTATATGAATCGAACCGTTTATTTTTTTAATCTCAATTTTTTATTTTTTTTATAAAAAAACTAAGTTATTTGAGTCCTATAAGTACCAAATTGACCTTCAATATCGTAAAAGTTTTTTTTTTTTTGGAACCGAGGGGCACCCCACCCCCTACTCACCTTTGTCCCACTTATTGTTAATATTTTGAGGAGCAACGGTAAAAACTAAGCTAGTTTGAAGCCACAGGAGTAACATTTTTTGTGACGACCTAGATATTAGTCTCAAAGACAATAATATTTGTGGCAAACTAACCATTTCTGGCATAGTATATTCGACTCGTATGTCATCTGCCACACTTTTCATTTGACTAAAGAGATTATTGTGCAGTAATTTGTAAAGAACTATAGAAAAGAATATTCGAGAAGCAACTATGAAGTATCAATGACAATGTTGACCCTCTTTTAAAACTTTTAAAACATGCATGCATTACGACATCCAAATGTGTCTATATCGTGTTAATTCTGTCCCAGAATGTCTTAGCTTTTCCTTGTAAAGTGTCACTCCCCCTCTTGGTAGCTCCGCCCACCCCTTCTTGATAGCCCCGCCCGGCCGCCCCTGCTCACCATTTCCGTGCATTTCATCGTTAAGTCTCTACTTTTGATTAAATGGGTTGCTAGATATCACTTTTTCACCTTGTGGGTTTTGTTGGGTTTCTACGCAAATTTGCTGGATTTTTTTTTACACTTTCTGCTTTGTGGTTTTTGCAGGGTTTCATTATTTTCCTGTATCAACAGCTTATTTTACACCCCATGAGAAGAAGATGAGTAATGGTGATGCCGGTACAAGCATTTGTAAGAGGCAAAAAGTTGCCCTAGATGATGAGCAAATTGATAGGATTAGCAGCTTGCCGGATGAACTACTGGTCCACATCCTCTCATTTTTACCAACAAAAGATGCTGTGAAGACTGTCCTGATTCGGAGATTTGGAAACCTCTGGACTTCCATTCACAACCTTGACTTTGATGTGTGCTTGTATCAGGAATGCAGAGAGCTCTCTTACATATTCGGTCCCGAAAATGAAATGAGGTTGATTGATCTTATTCGTCATGTACTCATTCTCCATGAGAGCTCTGATATTCATAGATTCCGTCTGAAGTTTGAGTTCAACGTATGGTCTATATCTGAACAATTGCAGCTTGCTACTGAAATCGATACATGGATTCATTTTGCTCTGAGAAAGAAAGTTAAGGTTCTCGAACTTGATTTCAAGGCATGTGGTAAATTTTGCCACAAAGGATACCATAAGTTTCCAAACGTTGTGCTCACTGGTGATACTCTTACAGAGCTGAATTTGGTCTATTGTCGTGTGGAACCGCAAGAGCACATTCAGCTGCGGTCACTCAAATCTTTGTCTCTTAATTGTGTACTGATAAGTGAGGAGACAATGACTGAAATAATATCTGGTTCTCCAGCGCTTGAGAATTTGTTCGTTTATGGGTGCGTTGGATTCCATAAGCTGAACTTCACATCTGTAAATCTAAAGAATGTGGTGATTGAGCTCTTTCGGTATGACAGTTCAAGGCTAGAAGTTTCTTGCCCATTCGTAACGTCACTAAATATCTTAAATATAGAGCGGATGCATCTGAATAATCTGTCGTCTGTAGTTGATGCTGCTGTAAACTTCAACGGTTATTTAAATTGTGCTCATGGTGAATATTTTCACGAGGTCAAAATGCTTTTTCAGCAGTTTTGTGGTGCCGAGGCCTTTACACTGTTTACTAGATCTATTCTGGTATGGTTGTCTCTCCATAGTGAACTTCATGTTTCTGTCATTGTTTTTCTTCAGGAACTCAATTAATCTTTCCGTTTGAATTGTCTTTTTTGTTTAGTTAAACAAAGTTAAAGAGTTAACTGTTATAGGACACGGTTCTTTTCATATTGATTGTATCTTGGCGAGTAGGAATCTTTGACCACCTGAATTCTGTGGCGTCTATGTTCGTTGTTGCATTGAAGCTCATGAGCATCTGCTTGTCAACATATATAGTACCTTAAGTTTCTATCATGCCTCTCTTCATGACAGAACCTTAGAGGATTTTGACTCTATGACAGGCAAGAAAACTTAAATGATTGAAGACTGTAAATTCGTTGTAAGGGGATATTTGTTTGCTTGCACCACTCTCTATGCAGCTCGCCTTTGTCAACAAAGTTTATTTTGAAAGGAAGGGTGGGCCAAGTGCCTCTTATTGGCCCTCATGTCACCTCATGAGCCTGACACATGGTGAACAATACCTTTTTTTGGAGATCACACAGTTGATACACGCGGAGTTTTTACAGTTTGCTATAAATATTTCGTTGAGAGTCAGCTTTACATGTAATGTTCACTTGGTCACTCTTTGGAGCACTGTCTTGGTTTAGACTGTTTACTAAGTTCTGATTATTAATTGGCATTTTTTCAAGTTATCATTTCCAATCTTGTTAGGTTTTCACAATATGGGAGTTGATCAAAAGTTCTTTCCCATCAATGAATTGGAGGCGTTTAGTTCTTAAGACAATGCTGACCAAGTGGCACCTCCCTGGGATTGCTAGCTTACTGAGAAATTCGCCCCATCTGGAGATGCTTGATATACACATGCGGCCTGGCACTAAACCCTTTTGCGATGTAGGTTCACCCACTCCATTCTTTGTTCATTTCACTGTGTGATTTCTTTCTCATTTTCTCGTTTTCTGAATCGCGTTTCACATAAATTGTTCGTTGGACTTTTAGCGCGATGATTGGTGGCTAAAGGAATACGAGATTGATGGAGAAAATTTCTGGGACTTTCAGCTGTCATCATTCGATTGTCTTAGGAGCCACCTCAAGACTATCAGAATACACAGCTTCAAAATAGAGCCGTGTGCTGTTAAACTGGTGCACTTCCTGCTGAGAAAGGCTTATGTTTTGGAAAAACTGGTGATTGACACTAACCGGGAGTCGTATCCTGACAAGGAAAACCAGTTCATGTCTGAGCGATGGACAGAATTTTCAAGAGAGTATAAGCAATGGAGGGAATCTTCAATAGAATCTGAGCAATGGACGGAATTTTCAAGAGAGTTGCTGTGTTTTCCAAGAGCCTCTCCACAAGCTGTTATTTTGTTCTTGTGAAAAATGCTATAGCTGACCAAAATGCATGCGTGGTTGTCCTTAATAGCTGTTTCTTATTTTTGCTTTTTACGCGGGCTTTGCAGCTTGATTTTCCTGTACCTTACCCTGCTGTATTGACATCAGTGTTAATCATGGATCCTATATTTGCCATGGCAAGGGAAGTTACTCTTTTTGCGATGCGTATGAATGTTTATTGTTGATAACCAGATGTATGGAACTTTTTTGATCAATACTTCTCCCGTTCTCCGTTGTTGATTTCGTTATTTTTCATATCTTTTTTACTACTTGAATTTTCACATCTAAAACATAGTGTACGAGGAAAAGCAGGCTTTTTCAATAGCTAGTGTAGCAATTTTTCAATTGCACGATTTGAAGTGTCCTTTTTCAAGGTTTCAATGGACCATTTATATAATTTGCATTCAGAGTGAACCTTGTGAATTTTAGGAATCTGGGATACAAGCTTCGATCTTTATTTGCAAATATCTCTTGGTTGCTGTAGGTCCATGAATCTTCTGTTTGTTATATAGCCCATGAATTGGAAATTGAAGAGTGATTATCAGTTCTTTAAACAGTAGCTTCACATGTTTATGGCAGATTTTCTCAGCAGTGCGAATAACCATAATCACAGTGCTTGGTTTTATCATTGCAAAATTAAGTTCTATCAATGCATATTACGAATCATTAAGTGGTGAAGCCTTTAGTATTTTGAAACTTATGAAACCCAAATTTCTCAGCTTTATTATTCTGTAATCCCAAATTTCTCTGTATTATGAAACTTACCGGATTGCGACCAAACCAAACCTTGAGCTAGTGCAGTATTAGAACTTACCCCCACAAGTTGTGTGGTTTAAATAAGCACATCCAACCTCTTAGAATTGTAATTAGGCTTGGCTGTTGCAAAACCATGTCTAGAGATGGTCATATGTCATTCCATTTGTTCAATATGTATGTCCAATTCTGTTTTTTCCCCTAATTAAGGACTTACTTGTTTAACCGGATAAGAGTATTTCATCAGACTATTTATCTAAGGAGTATATATCCAATATTTTTGTTTAAGGCTTTAAAGCATCACCCCTCCTTACTCAAATTTTTACTCAAATTTCAGTAAAAATATGAGCAAAAGCTTGATTTGGTACAAGCTTCTCCAGTTATTTTCTCATATTTCAAATCCTAGCCACCATCCTCTGCCACTCGCCACCGTCTTTCGCCACTCACCGCCGCCGGAACTGTAAATCTACTGCATCTCTCTCTGGATCTCTACTACCCTCGCCTGAGTGACAACGACAAACTCTTCTCTCTCTCTCAATCTTGGCTACCCTTGCCTCTCGAACTCCTTCCGATGACAAACCCAACAACACGAACTTCTTCCGGTGAAAACACTACCACAAAAAAAAAAAAAGCTGTTTGAAATTTGGTAGAAAGTTTTGGTCTCACCATGTTCGTTTTGGGTCTCTAGACCCAACTTTTTTTCTTTACGCATGGTTCTCAATAAGTTATTTCTCCAATTATTACTTTTTTTTCTTTATCTATCTTTCCAC
>CM033795.1:842583-867583 GCA_019656835.1 Rhododendron ovatum
CCTTCCCTACAAACACCCCATATCCTTAGTCAAGACAAATTTATCAGACACAAAGACAAGTTTGGAGCCATTTTTGCTTAACAGTGATCCTAACACTAGATTTTTGCGGATCTCCGGCACATGCAGCACATTGTTAAGCGTCAATTCTTTGCCCGAAGTCAATTTGAGCACAATTTTTCCTTGTCCTTCAGCCTTTGAAGTAGACGAATTTCCCATGAAAAGTTGCTCCCCATTAGTCACTGGTTGATAGATGGTAAACAGAGTCCTATCAGAACAAACATGACGGGTTGCACCCGTGTCCACCCACCATTCCTTGGTGCTTGACCCAACCAGATTCACTTCGGAAACCACGGCCGACAGATTCATCTCAGACACTTCATTGGATAGATAATCCATTTCTGTCACATTTGCCTGAGCAAGTTTCGGCTTCTTATTGGGATTCTCTTTGTCTATGCGAGTTCGGCAATCCCTTGCACGATGCCCTTCCTTGCCACACTTGTAGCATTTGCCTTTAAACTTTTTGTATCCTCCGCCTTTAGAGCTTTCACCCGAATGCTTCCTTTTCTTGTCTTGTGACCCTTGTTCCACCACATTTGCTTTAGCCTTAAATTGGAAAGCCACATTTCCTGCTTTCTTTTCCGAAGCCCTGTTATCTTCCTCAATCCTCAACCGGACAACCAATTCCTCAAGTTTCATGTCCTTGCGTTTATGCTTCAGGTAGTTTTTGAAATCTTTCCATGACCGCGGTAATTTTTCGATCATTGCAGCCACTTGGAAAGACTCACTTAGAAACATCCCTTCTGCATGAATTTCATGCAGAATCACTTGCAGATCTTGAACTTGAGACATCACTGTCTTAGAATCCACCATTAGGAAATCCAAAAACCTGCCCACCACAAATTTCTTTGCGCCGGCATCTTCCGTTTTGTATTTCTTGTCCAGGGATTCCCATAACTGCTTGGCAGTTAATTGCATTGAACAATACACGTTATACAACGCATTGTCCAAACCGTTGAGAATGTAGTTCTTTGCCATATAATCCATACGCTTCCAAGCATCCACCGCATCAATAACTTGGCGGTCAGTTTCATTCTCCTTCAAAGCAGGAGCATCCTCAGTGAGAAACCTTGCCAAATTCAAGGTGGTAAGAAAGAATAGCATTTTTTGTTGCCACCTCTTGAATTCGGTACCATTGAACTTTTCCGGTTTCTCCACATGACTTGCAGGAACATTAGGAACTGCAGAGATCACCGGAGTAGGGATGACGATACTCGCACCAGTAGCATTCGGGGTAGAGGAGTTTGTCTTAGAACCGGTATTGTTTCCAGTTTCACCAGCCATTTCAACAACACACTAAAAACAAATAAATAGACTAGGATTATCAATCTGACTACACAAAAGTATTATCAAAATAAGGAAAATCTACTTTAAGATTGTTGGAAACTTGGTATGGAAACGATAATACTTTTGTGCACCGGAAAACAGAGTAGAAACTAGTATAATACACTTGTGTGTAATTGAAACATAAAAATCAGATGCTAAACGAAATTGTTAGTAATAAACTAATTCTTCCAATGGAAAACAGATTATACAATAACAGTAGGAAGAAAAATAAAACTCACAGATTGTAAACACCGAAGAAGAAGAAATAGATCGAGTCCAGCGATGGGTCACTGTGTCCTTAAAGTAGATTTCGCCCTCGCCACGGTGCTCACGATTATGGACGTCCACTTCCCAGGATGCAACGATCTTTCCGCACGCAACCGCAGCACTTCAAGTGCGTGCCCCGCGAACAAAACTATGCAGAACTCTCTTGGACTCTATATGAGAAATGTATGTGTGCCAGGTAGATTTTTCGGTACATGAAACGGCTGGAATGAACCTATATTTATAGGCAACTAAGAGTCTGTCCCAAGGGGTACGGAACTTGTTCTAAGGGTCACCAAAGAAATGGGTTGTGTCGGTTCCAACGAACTGATGCAATGGTTGGAAATCCAACTGTTGCAACGTTCCATATGCATGCACTGGTTCGGTTCAAACCGAACAGCCACACCTGTTTGTTTAAAATTAAATTGGGCTAGAGTAAAATAACTTTGGCCCAAGCAAGCCAAGCCCAATTTATTTTAATCAGAGCCCAAGCCCGAGCGAGACGGGCAGTTCCTTCCATACCGAGCGACCAATTTCAAGACCCAATTTCTTTCACATATTAAAATGGTTTTATGCTCCAAAGAAAAGATTACAAAAGATCTTTCTAAGAAACCATTTTTCTAACAAAATAGCAGCAAATGGACGCAATATTCTCGAGCAACTCATATTCCACCCAGAAATCAGTCGCAAAGAGCTTTGATTTTGAGTATCAAAGATTCCAAAACCATTCCTAACTCTATAGTAGATCCCCTTCCGAAGTGATGACAAGAGGTCTTAAAAATCAATTTTTTCGAGAATAGATCCCCATTCTGAAACGGAGGATGAAGTTGGTGAAGCAAATATCGTCGAAGCCTCCATAGCTCGAAGAAGAAGAAGGAGAAGGAGGTGGAGGAGAAGATCGACGAATAGACCAGTGCTTCTCCTTTTACAGTCCATGTGCTCGAGGTAGTCCATGTCGCAAAGGATCGTGATTTTGCGATAGATCTGGTTTCGGACGATGTCCTCATTGTTTCCAGTTGGTCGGTGGATGACTTTTGTAGACTTCGTCGCCGTTGCCGCTACTGATTCGGTTGAGTCTTTCAAGAGATGAGGGCGCCGAGCACGGAGGGAGGCGGGGATATTTTCGATAGTTTACTAAAAAGAGGGTTTATGTGGGATGAACTTGACATATAACGGGCTTTGACGGGCAGACAGAAACAAAGTACGGCCGGCCAGAACCCCTACTTTGTACATGTAGTCCGAATGTCAATATAGCCTATACTAGTCTTTTCTTTGGATTTGGTATTCTCAAAATCTTGAATTTCAAATATTTTAAGATTGTTTAAATTATAAATTTAGTAAATTAATTATGTGTATATTATTAATCTATTATGTGATTAAGCAATCGAAAGGGGAAAAAAAAATGAACGAAGACATTAAATGGAAAAAAAATTTCTTTTTGATTCCCAACAATTTCAATTTACCAAAAAGTCCAGTATTCGATCGGTGCCTCAAGTGGAGTGCAACTCGTCCCGAGTTTGAAAGATTTTTTACCGGTCTGTTTTAATCATCAAAGTCTACAAACTGATCAAATTGGTACTAGTAGATTGTAAAGGGCCCAACTGCCCCCAAGTGCACTACAAAGTTAACCTGTCCTCTCTGGCCCCCATTAAAAAAATTAAGTATCAATCATCTACAATCTCAAATAATTTACACGAACAAATACACAACACATTCAAGGGCGGACGGAAAGAGAGACAATTGGGGTAAGCTAATCCCACTTCTTTCCTAATTTTGCTAGGGAATTAGTATACTTTTAACCCAATTTTTACTTACTTGACCTCACTTAAAATACTAATTTGCCATAACCCATTCAAAGATTTGATACTAAGTAAAAAAAAGGAGGCAAAATAGAATATCGTTTATCTCTTTTCCCATAGATATCCTAAAACATTTTATTTCATCACCGATGAGTTCTCAATCGCCATGAATGATTCATGGGAGGTATGAAACAAACCCCCCCCCAAACCCAAATTTTCAAACAACCATGGCAAGCAAAAGCTTGGGTTTTTTTTTTTTTTAACACCACACAGCAGTCAAAGGGCCTTCAATTAACTTTCTTTACACCATATCAGGTGATATAATGAACCCTT
Organism: Rhododendron ovatum; assembly: GCA_019656835.1. Taxonomy (NCBI): domain Eukaryota; kingdom Viridiplantae; phylum Streptophyta; class Magnoliopsida; order Ericales; family Ericaceae; genus Rhododendron; species Rhododendron ovatum. The sequence goes on from CM033795.1 coordinate 846,363, forward strand.
CGGCTCCACTTTGAAATTAAAAACCCTAAACCTAAATTAATTTGGGGCAAAATTGGTTGATTTCTTAGATTTACCTTCTTCTTTTTTTCAATTATAGAATACTTTTAACTTAGGAAACCTTGTCGGATTTTCTTCCACAACTCAAAATAGATTATATCTTGTTTTTTGAAAAAATTTCCAAATAATGGATTGGGGTGATGATGTGTATAATGGGCCCTGTGAAAATGAGAAATTAATACCAGAGGGGAAAAAAATTGTATAATGCATGGCTCATCATAAGCCATGAGTATTGAGTAAAACATCCGTGCACTGGGAATATTTTTTTATATTCTGATGACATATCCTAAAAGGTCGGCAGAGTTGTTGCCGTCGAGAATTGAAGGAAAACAAAAGATCGAAAGTTATATATATTATATCATGGGCTCATGACATTAAATCACCCTTATTAATTATTATGATCAAACATCCCAATCCAATGCACATGGAATGTACTAGGATAATTAATATTGACCTAACCAAAAAAAGGGCTTCATGATTAAGCAGGAGAGACATCAACCTCGTGAATGAGAACTTACCAAGTTGTTCAAGCAGAATTAATCCACATCCAGGTGATGCAATAACAAGATGATTTCGATCTATCCAAATATTTTTACGACATGGACATGCAGTCATCCAAGACATGATAAGCGATACCCAGTTAATCAAGCGGTGTGTTGTCAAGCGCATTAGAGAGCAAGGTTGTTAAAACTAAAAAACAGAAGACTTAAATCGTGTATGATTGTCATCTTTTTCGATACACATAGTATGTACAATATGTGGTGTCAGAATACGAGTTGTAATTATGATAGGGCAACAACTCTTGGTCATCCATATTTCCTTCAATAGCTATTGAAATATTAGATCTCTCCTTCCTACTATAATTTTTGCACAAGTAAGATTCAACCACATTTTAGGTGAGCAAAATAAGCCCCACGTGGCACTTGCTATGTTTCTCATCTATCTAACAATATACTAAAGAAATGTAGTTGAAGCCAAAAGCTAGCTAGCCTCTCAACTCTTGATCCTAAATTCCTAGAATTTTGATTTATTCTTATTTCTAAAAATTGAGAGCTAGAAAATGGGGGATTATGCGATCAGTGAGAGAGACCGTGAGGAAAGAGAGGACGTGGGTGGGTGGAGAGAGAGAGGGGTGGGCTGAAATAAGGTAAACGGATGCATTGGAAGAATAAATGGATGCATTGGAAGCTTCCTAATACCAAAATTTTGTCCCTCCCGCCGGTGACCATTTACGGATGACTAATTTATTTACGTTTTATGATGTTTTTTCTTCTTAATTTCTATTTTGAAGTGATCATTGTATTATTTTATTTATACTTGCACACACACAATAAATTCTTTTAACGAATAACTTTGTATTAGGTTCGATGTACGAGACAATGAATAAATTTCATCCCAATGTATTTTTGTTGTCCCGTGCATTGAACGGGACAAAATGCTAGTCAATGTATTATGGGAGAGATTATTTGGTGGTTTGGGGCACCCTGGGCGTGCATCTTCCCACCGCATATTTTTGTAAAGTCCGTACACTTAGTCTTAAACTCTACAAAAATACGTGTAGGTGCAGTTAAAATCATTAACTTGTGACCAATGGAGACTATTTGACCCTTCAATTGCTTATGGACACGTGGCAACAGGGCCCGCGGAAAAGGGTGGCCTTGGTCAAATCCCCACCCAAAGAAGAGTAGTTGACCACCCAATGAGAAAAGAGCACATGTGCAGACAAAACAGGAGGATATCCCTGTGGAAGTTGTCCGTGGGAGGCTACCGCGGAGCCCCCACTGGTGCCGCAGAATGGCAAAATGCACCCCGAAATAGTTCTAACAGTGGGAGACCGTGTTAAGAGCCCGCGAGTCGCTGGGACCTCGTAATCACAAAAAGTTGCATTGGAGAGTTCTCGGGATTCCGTCCTGGCCTAAAGGCAGGGTCCGGAAGGAACCCTGCGGAGAAAGTATGATAGCCGCGGGTCACGACCTTGCTCTAGCGGGAATTGGGGAATTTCTTGTGGCTTGGTGGCTTGGGGTGGAGGTATCGCCGCGGGAATTCGAGCCGTTCCGCGGAAAAATGTCCGCGGAAGGGCAAGTTTCTCCAAGGCCAGGAGGTACAAAGGGAACATGTGTCAGAGTTTAATAGGAGCGTCGTCTAGTGCCGAACCTAGGCCCAGGTGCCCTATAAATACCCCTGACATTCCCAATGATTAAGGGGGACCTTTTTTGGGAGAAACTGCATGAACACTGAATTTGAGAGGAAGGAGAATATTCTTCTTCAGAGAAAAGAAGTGACATCACTTACTCAAGCCCGGAAAAGGCCAGATGCCCCGCGGAGAACGAAAGAGACACGTTGCCTCTGTTCCTTCCATACCTCCTGCTCCTCCCCTCACCCCTCAAGATTCTTTCTCCATTTCCTTCCACTAATCATCGACCAGTCGCACCTCTCCAGCTCACGAACACTCACACGTAAGCACCTCATTACAAACCCCCTCTCCTACGACGTGATTGATGAAAGATCTAAAGTACCACGTAGCAGTGCCTCATGAGAATTGATTAACTTTAAGTAATAGGGACACTCCAAGGGACAGTGTAGCATGTATGTATGGAATCTACCAACTTGGAACCTTAAGCATTCATGATTACCCTAATATTGATCAAATTACAAAGAGAACTTTCCACTTTTCACTATCAAAATTTTTCACTTCGTATTTGTTTTTCCATTCACTTCCTTTCTAGCTATCGGAGTACATCACAACAATAACAGTCGATCTAATACCCGATCATTAGGGATACAGGCGGGAAAGGCTTAGAGACGGAACGCAAGAAAATACACGAAAATGTCGTTTAACTATAATAATCGATCCTACCCTATTATTCACATTTGTTTTACTGTTTTCCCGAAGCTCATTTTACCATCACACTGGAATATTCTCGTATCTAGCCACCAAAAACAGTTATCAGTGCATCTCCTCATCGGCTCTTTTTCCGGTGACACGTATGTAGCAGTAAACAGCGGCGAAAACGGCGGTGACCAGTCCACCGATGATGACCCCACCACCCGCCACCGATTTATCAGGCGCGTGCGCGTGGCGCCTTCCCAGCCGTCCGATCCCCGGCGGCTGGGCCGCACCTGACGGCTGTGCCTCGTCCTCCGACGACGACTCCGTTACGCCGCCGTTACTACTACTCGACAACGACGGTGGAACCGCTATCGTAATACCAACCGCCTCGTCGCCGGTCCGGACCAGTGCTTCTTTCCCCCCGTCGGGTCTGGCCGCCGTTGCTTGAGCCAGCAAGATTTGGGCCAAGACCATGAAAGATAGAACTAATCGACCCATTTGTCTCATACTAACTCACTAGACAAGATCGCTGAGTTGACTCAGCTCGTGAAGTTTGAATGAGGATGGGATTATGTGTTTTTTGCTAAGACTTCGTGTGGGAGATCAAGTGTGAGGGCGTGGCCCTATATATAGTGTAAGGGAGAAATGGGGGAGATTAATTTGCTTGTTTGTGAGCGTGAGGCTTGAAACTTGGGAGAAGATTCAGGTGGGGGGTTGGGGGCCACATGGTAAAGTTGGGGTGTGAATGAGAAAGAGAGAGAGAGAGAGAGAGCTGTTCAAAAAACACATGAGAGAGAGAGAGAGAGAGAGAGTAGAGAGAGAAGAAGGGAAGTTACGGAGTAGGTGTGTGGAGTCCGGGGACTGTGGAGTGTAATAAAAAAACCAGAAAGTCTGTGAACACAGTAAATTTGTGCACAGATTGCTATGTGGAGCCTACTATGAATCCTATACAAATGATTCGAATCGTTCATTATGTTTAAAATATTTTTTTAAGGGCTTCTGTATAAAATCAGCTCAATCCGATACTATAAATACTTGTTCTAATCGTCTAACTTTTCTTTCTCTAAAAACCTGAATGAAAAGTTAGATGATTAGATCAAGCACTTATAGGTAGATTAAGCACTTATAGATATCGGATTGAGCTAATTTTTTACGGAGGCCCTTGAAAAAATATTTTAAACATAATTAACGGATCGAATTATTTGTATGAGACCATTAGTGAGCTATACAACGCAATCTGGGCACAATCTGTGCACAAACTTCTTGTGTCAGTAGTGCACAGACTTATGAAGGAGACAACTGGTGCTGTGCTGGGTACGACACAGAACAACTAGGGACTTTACTTACACCAACCGGAGTCTGGGAGTCATTTATTTATTTATTTATTTTTTTTTTGTGTAATTTTGCGGTTAAAATCGTACAAAAGAAAATGGTACATGTTTGAAGTGTTCAACCTAAAGAAACAGAATCCAGAAACACTCCGATTATAGGAGGAAAAGATTTTAGATGCGAGTGTTGTAACGCTAATCTCGCATGAGATAGGATTTACTGATATATTTAGGACCCATCTATATATTATGGTTTGTTTTTGAGCAAGTTTGCAAAGCTGAGAACTATAACTTTATGTGATTATACTGTTTTAGATATCGAACAGAGCTGTTTCGTACACATTCAGTGTCCTCCCTTCCATCTATTTGTGTATAGTTTGAATTTAACCTCGAGGCAGGCTCCTTCGTTCACATAATTGAGATAACTCAAGGTAATTAGTCAAAACGCACTAAAATTAGTCTGGACACTTGATTATAAAAAAATAATAATAATAATGACGTGACTCAAGGTTGTGTTGAACTAATTCACATCAAGTTATATAAACTCCAACATTGTACTTAGTTTGGCTCATTTAATTTGCAGCTCTAGCTATTAATTAAGAGAATAGTAATTGCATAAAAGTGCATTTTCATTAATTTATTAGGCTATGTTGAAGCCTAAGGCCCAGAGGAGGAAAGAAGTCCAAATTCAGAAGTATTCTGGCTGTTTGGGGACCAGTGACTGATCACTCATCCCACTGGCCTGGCCTCCAGATAATAAAATTCTACCCACCCCTAGGATTGTTTCTATATATGGGGGCCGGGCGTAGGTCCTTTGATGATCATCGTGCAGAATAGCCAGCCAGCCAAATCAATGCAAGATTCAAGTTTGCCTGCAGGAGTAGTTTAAGAAGTAGTGAACTATCCCAATTTGGGATTACAGCCGAGAGAGAAAAGTCAGAGAACATCATTATCAACTCTAGGATGTAATGTATACAGTTGGCGGTCACAGCTGGAATGTGGCTGGTTGCTTGTTCCAATAATATTAATCTCTAGTCCATTTCCAATCTTTTTGCTGCTTCTTGAAATTCGGAGTTAGTCAAAAGAGTACTGTGTGGTAGCTGGTTTCCATGCCTTCATATGATTTATTCGCATGTGCATGAATTTCTTTGAATTCATTTTTTCAACTCCACAGAGTTTTCTCACCCAAAAAAAAAAAAAAAAAACGCAATAGAAGATGTAATGAATGTGATTTACTGATATTTGGTTAGCAGTATACCCGTCTCGACTAGTGGGGTCTTCAATTCAACTCGACCAAGTGAGAAATGAGAGTTGCGCTTTCAAGTCAATATTCCAACCACCAAAGACTAGAGGAGTGTCAAATTCCTAAGATGGCGTTGCATTCACATGAGTCAAAAGAAGTCTTTGGTAAAAGACCATGACCATATATATGGAGGGCTTTTTATTATTAGACCGCAAAGGCTGGATCGAGAGGTACAGGTCAAAAAGAGGAGGCTTGGCTACTTTTTTTCAAAGTGGGAAATGTTTTAAAAAGTTACTAAAACCGTTGGAAGTCCCAATTTAGCCGACGCGTGGAGGAATGGGGACAACGAGTCAATGAGAATCCAGCATACATGTACCGGCCGTCCGTGCAGATTTTGGCTTCGAGGCTGCTGTCCCAGTGCAAAACAACATCGTCCCGAGCCTGAAAGTTTGATCTGAGACGTTCGGCAATCGAAAGATCTCGTCGCATACTATGGCTTAGGAAAAAATTAATTCGATTGAATGTCGATAATCCAGCGAACGAATCATCTGTTGTTTATGGTGTTGTTATCAATATCCAAAATATTCAGCCAAAATTAAGTCAAAAAGTAGGATTTGTTCACTAGGTTTTCGATGTTTAATTGACCTGATTTTTCGTCAGGCCAAAGTAGGCAATGAGATCTTTCAAGTGAATGTTTCGGATCAAGCTTTCAATCTCGGGACAGCATTGTTTCGCTCTGGATATGTGCACCGTCCAGTCAATGGCAACAGTATACTACTCCACCAAAATAAATGGAACCATCTGCTCACAGTTTGGGAGAAATTTTGACCAGTCCAGTCCCGGATTTTGGCTCAATCTCGTGTCAAACAATTTCTTTTGAAAAATATTTTTTCACTCTTTTTTATTATTAGGAGACATTCATTTTCTTGTATTTTAATGAAAAAATGCACACGAAAGCTTCATTAAAAGACAAAAATGGAGCATCATCATTAAAAAAAAAAAAAAGAAGTGAAAATCATTTCTCTTATTTTTTTTAAAAAAATCATCGGAAACTTTAAACCTGTAAAATTTACGTAAATTGAAAGTCAAAAAATTAATTGAAATTTTCGCTTACATCGCCTGAATTATATTTCTGAACACTTGAAGCCCTTGTACTTTTAAGTAAATTTGAACCGTTAGCGTTTCTATTAAACATAACCAAAAAAAAAGTGAGCTTTACAATGTGAGTGAGAGTTCTCTATTTAAACACACTTGTAGAGAGTGGCTGTCAAGATCTTAATTCCAAGCCATTTAATAGAGGTACATATAAGTTGTCTTTGTGCAAAACAGGGCATCCCTCCCACTCCTCCCTTCTAGGGTAGGCAATGGGGACGGATTGGGGCAGAAGAGCACTATCTCCGTCCCCAATTCCCGAACCCCTTCCCCGTTTCCGCCCCGATCCCCAACAGGGTTTGTTTTTTCCCTCCATCCCCACTCTGAACGGGGATCCCCAAGGGGATTCGAGGATATCCAAAGCTTTTACTGAAAAAAAAAACAAAAACAAAAAAACAAATTTCCTAAACAATAGAGAGCAACAAAGGAAACCTTTAATGAATAAAAGATTCAAAATAAGATGCAAAACTTTAAGGACTTTAAAGTTAAAGTTGAAGTAAAAAGGAATATTTAAATATTCATCCTCTTTATTCATACCATGTAAGAATTCATCCCACGCAATTTCAACAGTTATGATTTCATCCCCATCTTAAAATAATTCCAAAACTACCCTTATATATATATATATATATATATATATATATATTACTATATATTACTAGTAAATAATTTGGGATGAAATCTTAAAGCTAGGGTCGTCATAACCATTATTAGAGATACCAATCCCAAAAATCAAATCCCGTAATTGACGTCATATCCCATAATTAATGGAATTTGTTTGCCCCATAAACCAAATCCTGTAATTATGAGATCAAAGCCTACCAATTTTGAAACATCATTTCCATTTTGTCCATTTTTGCACAAGATCATTGAAATGGCAGCTGTCATGAGATCAAAGTCTACCACTGGTTCTTCAATAATAGTTTCAGGAGCTTTGAATAGATCCCCTTCTCCCTCCGTCACTCTCCGTGCCGACGAACGGCACTCCATTGTCGTTGCCGTTCAACTTCGCCTCCGCCCGAATCAGCAGGTTTAGAAACGATGAGTTTGGGATAAAGAAAAATGGGTTCAAGTAGCATCGCAAATAGAGCGGCCCAAGATCTGGAGTGGTGTTCGACATCTTTGCTGGTTAGCTCCGTTTAGTTTTGTACCTTTTTCGTCTCATGGTGTTTTTTGTTTCAAACATGATGTATTTTTCATATTGTTGAGTTTTCATGAATAAAACATTGTATATTCATATTTTTTCGTGGTGTATATTCATGAATAAAACATTTTATATTCATGTTTTCATGCTTTTTTTCCGAAATTTTATGGGTTTTCAAGTTTTGCCCAAAAATCATGATTTTGGTTTATAGTTTTTCATGATAAATTAACCATGAAAAACATAGTCAGTTTGAATATTGTGTATGTTCCAAAATATTTCTTAAGATCATTTTGCAAAAAATAAAAACATGGTCAATCCACCATGTTTCAAAAAAGGGCTATTTTTCCGAAATGTTATGGGTTTTCAAGTTCCGCCGAGAAATTATGATTTTGGTTTATTATTTTCATGAGAATTAACCATGAAAAATATGGTCAGTACGAATATTGTATATGTTCGAATATATTTTATGAGAATTTTGCACAAAAAAAAAAGGTCAATCCACCATGTTCCACATGATAATGCGTGGTATAAATAAATATGGTTTTCGAATGTAAATCGGTGAAATTTGGTTATTATGAATCTTTTAAGTTTTGAAATCATCTTTCATAATTATCTCCTGTAATTATTGAGATGGAATCCCACTAAATTAGGAAATTATTGAATCCTACTAAATTGAAAAATGGTTGAATCCCACTAATTTAGGATGTCAATTTAATAAAACATATATGAATATATTATTAAAAGGGTAAGATAGGTAATTCACCATCTGAAAGGATGAAAACATAACTGTTCAAAATGACCATGATGAATTCTTAAGTGAGTTGAGATCTGAGGATGAATATTTAAGTCTCCCAATTAAAAAAGAAACTTTTTATAGCTGAAGTTTAAATAAAATGAGTACAAATTTGCTTACAATACAGGCAACCAAACAACAAAGAACAATAGAGGCACAAAAAATGTGTGTGGCGCTGCAAAAGTGAGAACTGGGAAATGAGAGTGGGAATGAGAAGTAATCCTAAAAAAATATAAGTGAGCAAATGAGAAAAAGATTCGGGGCGGGGATATGTCTGTCCACGCCTTCTACCCAATCCCCGAAATTTTCTTAAAAAAAATTCCATATCCTACCCAATCCCCAAACAGATCTCCAAATTTTCGATCCGATCAGGGTGTGGATGGAATTATATACGAACGAGTCGGACGACATGGCCATCCTGCTCCCTTCACAATCATGGCAACACTCCTACGGCCTCCTCTTCTTCTGCCTAAGGGTATCTCCAATGGCGTAATCAAAATTGGATAATCAAAAGATTCAAAACTTGTCACCTCGTCTTTTGGTTATTCATTTAAGGGTTGCTAATATTAACAATGTGAAGTCCCACATTGATTTATAATCAAAAATCATTTTAGTAGAGTGAGGTAGAGAGAGTTGAGAATAAAATGTGAGTGGGTGGATTCATTCATAGTGATGGAAGCAGAGAGAAAAAATGAAAGAGAGAATATGTGATCTCCATTAAATTTGATTATCAAAAAGAAAAGAAGAAAATATTGCCAGCTTTGTGTGGATACTGAAATCGCCAGCTTTCAAATTTGATTATCCACATAGAATACTGAAATTACAAAATGGCTCAATTTTTTGTGTGGAAAGCCTCAGACTGGGCTCCTCACACCCACATGTGCACAATGGGTCAGCAACCACAGAACATCGTTATCTCATTTTCTATTAGTTAGATGATTTGTTTGACTTAATACAAGATATTTGTAAAAAATTCTAATATGTAAATGCTGCCGAGCTTTTATGAATATAATCTCACTTGTTTGAAAAAATATATATATAAAACCAAGTTTTAGTCAGGCTTTCACCTATTAATTGATGCAGCATACGATATCTTTGGTATTATGACCATACATCGTTAAATCAGGTCACAAAGAGGCCCGTCAAAGGATCCAAAATATGAAACCATTTGGCCCAAACCTCACTTTCATAGTCCAGGCCCAATTTTTCCATTTAACGGCCTGCCTGTTAAGAACATAGGCTTTGGTTTCAAACTCACCAGAAAGTCCAACTCTCGGAAACTGATCAGCAACAGCTCCATCATTCCTATCACACCGATCATGAATCTCTCTCTCTCTCTCTCTCTCTCCAAAATTTTCTGCAAGTACTGAATCCAATATACTATACTAGGGAATATAGATAGATCCCTTGATGGTATTTCTCCCTTTTTCTCATTCTATAGTGAAGGTAAACCACTGGAGCAAACCATCGTCTGATGACCCAATAAACACTTTTCTTATTTTTTATTTTCATCCTGAGGCCTCAACAAATTTGGGTTGCCATACATAGACTGGAGCCTATCCTGTGACATTGATTTCCTTAGAAGCAGTGGCGGGATCAGAATTCTATCGCTGCTGCCTAGAAAGGGGGGGAAAAAAAACTAGAGAAAATTTTATGTTAGGAGCAGTGTGAGGATTAATTCTGATTATAGAAAGCCGTAAAGGTCATGTATGGTTTAATCGTCTGCATACATATATACAATTTGCAAGGACTAACAAACGTATGAAATTATATTAAAGTTGTATTTTCAAAGTGATAATTTGGGAATCATTTAGAGCATCTCTGTAGGAGATTTCCAGCAAACTGGCGAGGAAAACCTCCCAAAGCCACACCCAACAGCCTTGTCTCCACTGCCGGCTCTGAGCTAAGCCGAGTAAGGCGGCGGCCTTAAGCCCTTGAAATTTGGCGAAAAATTGGGGTCCCTATATCTAGGTACGTAATATATATATACTTAATGAGTGGCTTCCAAATATCAGAGGAGATAGCCAGCCGAGTGGTAAGTTTAAGTCTTGATATCCAATAGATTCAAGGTTCAACTCTCAACATTTTTCCCCCTCCTTTTGTTTTCCTTGAGGTTTTTTTTTTTTTTTTTTTAAAGAAAAATAGCTGTTTTACAAGTTCGACTTAGGCCCCAAGAATCTCAGGGCCGGCCCTGCTTGTCTCCGGCTTGCCAGTTAAGCCACCGCCAAAATGCGTCGCCCGCTGCGGCGAGATTTTTCAGCCTCTCTCTCCTTACTTCACCGGATCCGGCCCCTCGAACAGTCGGCGTCGGCCCTGTTCCTTGGTGGATGGAAGACCGGCCAATCAACCGCCACTCAACCCGATAAGTCAGATCATGCCGTCTTCACCGTTCAACTGTCTCCGTTCGAGCTCGACTTCCTCCGGTGGGTTCTTTTTCTCGGTGAGTTTGATCAATGGGTTTCTTGAGTTTCCCGGCGATATGTGGCCAGATCTAGTTCCGTTGTTTATATCTATATAATATCTATATAATATGGGAGGGTGGTTTATATTTTCCACCATTAGATTGGAGATACAATTCTGACCGAAATTAAAAAACATACCATCTTTTAATACATACCTTTTATGGAAATACAATTCTCACCTTTGATTTGGAAATATATGGAGTACCGTCTATTTAATCACGGAAATCTCTTTCAATACGTACCTTCTTTTTAAGGAAACAAAACATGCCTTTGAATCTTTTTACATGGCTTTAATCAATCATGCCTTTTCATAACCGAAATCCTTTCTTTTATTGACTAATTTTTTGGAAATTAGTGACTAATTATGATAATCTATAATTAATAGTCGACTAGGATTGGCGTTGAGAGAACAAAGAACCAATGATTTACTTATATTTCAGTGTTTTTTGGTAATATCTATAACTATAATCATGGAGTGATTCTATAGGTATTAATAGGGTGAAAGTTGGTCGGGTTGGTTCGGTTTTTGGGAAATTAGTCGGTTCGGTTTTTAGGGTGTTCGGGATCGAACCGATCGGTTCAGGGTAATGTAGCCAGGAATCGACCCCGACCAGAAAAAAAATGAACCAAAATCGGTACAGGGTTGTTCTGTCTGATCGGGTTTTTTTTTTGGATTTTTTGGTCTGGCATTAAGATTGACATGGACGGGTGAGATTTGTTGTTTCTTTTTGGATTTAAGATGGACGGCATTGGTTGATTGGTCCAAATCGATCCAAAGAATGGTTTGGTGTATATCGGTTCAATCCAAAGCAAAGCCAACCAAACCTATCCTTACCCCAACCAAAAACTGATCCGAATGGTCAGTTTTTTTTCGGTCCATCGATTTTTTTCACACCCCAAACTATAGGATTTCTCTCAAAATACGTTGAGTTTTTCTGTGCGGGTAAATCAGCTTAAAACATAAAAGAGACTATCCGAATATACAGTCTACAAGAGACATATACTAAAAGAAAAAAACAAAACAAATGGAAATAAATCGAAGTCCTTGGCCAAGTGGGAAATTGAGAATGAGCCAACCCCGTGTTTCCAATCCATCAAAAGAGAGGGAGAAGAAACCTACGGACAAAAGGAGCCAATCTAATGACAGGAGGTGCTAGACAGCTGCAACCAAGATGGTAGTTGAAACCCGCGACTTGGATCAGCCGTGACTTATTAGATGGAAAGCTTGGGCCTAACCAGCACAGAACCGGACAATCGAGCTCTTGGAACTGACTCACTCAAACCTATATAGTATATGGATAGGCCTTGAAAGCATAGAACTGATGTTAACTTGGACATGACCTAAGTTACTGGATCATAGTCACAGTACATCTCCAATCTGCATACCACTACTCACTATCAGCCGACAATTCCGAGGACACCCCCCATCGGATACGTAATGAAATACAAGGCAGCGAATAAAACAACCTAGCAAGAGATATTTAGAGACAACCTGCCTGACGTTGAGTTTTCTTTTCTATTTTTTTCTGTCTTTTTCTATTGTTTATTTTCGATTTGTGCGCGAGCGCGCGTGTTGGGAAAGAACAATGATCAAGGGGAATGTAGCTTCAACTTTTGCATAATGAAACTGAGTGTTTTCCCCAGTTAACTAAACAATGTAAGTGCTTCTGGACACATATTATTGTATGATTTCAAGTTTTCAACAGACTACGTTGAAATAGGGTCCCCAATAATACACAGAGCCACTTTGGATTTTTTGAAAATATCTCTTCTGCCTAATTTTCCAAAATGCAAGTGCATGATATAATTGAACGAAAAGACTACAATACACACCCCTTATTTGGGTGTGTATCATATACACTCCTGAAAATGTTACGAATCATATAAAAGTTACGAGATATACCAAAATGTTATGAATCATAATGAAAATGTTATGAATCGTACTATTGGAAAATTATGAATTCTAAAACAAAAGTTACGAAACACGCTAAAATATTATGAATGAACCATAAAATAGGTGCATATGCTCCTTTTAAGGGTTGTGTATTGTAAAATTTTCCTAATTTGAAAGAAACGTCTCTCAGTCAGCCATATTATTAACTAGGTTAAAATTGCCAGTCTGTCTATTTTTGTCTTCTCATTTCCTCTCCCACTGATCTTTTCGAACCCCTCATTCATTCAACCGATATTTTTGATGTATGTGGGCATACATAAGTCATAAGTGTAATAATTGGCCTTAACTTGAAAACCCTTTCCGACAGTTCCATTTTTCTTTTCTTTTTTTCCTGATCAACCAGTCTGTGAAATTCAGCACGGTTAGAATAGTGAGGTTAACACCTTAAAAGAGAACTTGAATTCCTGACCTATGTTCTCCTAAAAGCTAAGTGCATTCTCGATGCCGTTGGGCCAAAGACTTCTCGGCTACCCTTTTTGAACACTTCCAAAAGGCTTTTTCTTCCTGTTAGCTTCTGATATGTATGAGTTTCTTGCACCAATTGTCCTCTTTTTCTGGGAAGACATCAAAGAAATGCTTTTAACAGTGTCCAAAAACCACAGGTTGTACATCAGTTGGTCCCCCATGAAGAAATTTATTCTCAAAACTGATACCTACTAACCTCTCTTTTTGCTGTCCATCACTTGATATGGTTCAAATCCATTCCCCTCTCTCTCTCTCTCTCTTGGAGTCCATGCATTGAGTGGAGGGTAATGCTAAGAATATACACTGTACACGAATCCAACGTGAATTCGACATTATCCATGTGAGAGTTTTCGGGCACATCTTTGTCGAAATTTATATCTAATTTATCGAAGACCGTACTCAAAAATATTTTCAAGATCCCAAAACGAATAAGGTCCGAGGGATTTTTCATCGAGAGTTACTGGTGTCGATAAGAGCAAATTAAAAGCAGTCGGTCGCCCCCATTACTAGTGAGAGAAGAGTACAAGATTGTGGGGGCACTCAGGGGTAGTAAAATGGAAAGACGTTCATGGCCGATTTAAAAGATTAGGGCCCACTATGAATGGGCATCTCCACCTACCTAATCTAATCATCCCACCGCTCAATAATGCTCTGAGTAATCAATACTCTGCAGTCTGGCTTGCTATATTTTGTTTTGCAAAAGAGCAGCAAGCTAATGTACGTGTCATGATTAATTTATTTGGGAAAACCAAAGAGCATTCATAATCACTCCTTTTCTACTGAGTTCTAACCATAGAGCGATTAGGGTGATTAAAAAATTGTGCATTCGCAATTGAGAATTTAAAGTTTCTGTCCAAAGAAGATGCAAAATAAAGAGACAGAGAAGAGGAAATTGAAAGAGAGGGTGAAAGAGGATAGCGAGATGAGCATCGTCGTAAGGACTCACAATTTGGATGTGCGCGGGTACTACGTGTTCCATACCTTATTTGCGGTACCTAAAAACTTCTCCGTCATAAGATCTAAAGTATGTCCGGAAAGCATCATCACCTGCCTTCAGCCTCCGTGAGGGAGTTGTAAGAAACAATCCAGAGAACAATACTGTATATCTTGCTCGTTTCAATTGTAATTGTACATTTTAAGTTCTTCGAAAGGCATTTAGTTCAAACGAAAAGAATATGAGTACATACACCATGTACATACTCTCGCATACACACATCTTTGGGACCCATTTTGGGTTCATAAGAATGATTCGAGCGCTCATTTTGTTCAAAATGAGTTGTTTAGGATCCCTGTAAAGTCTCAGTTCATTTGAATATCAGTAAGCATGTTTATGAAATATTCAATGAGCGGGATCCAAATGAGCTGATATTTTTTTCAGGGACTTTAAAAAATATATTTTGAACAAAATAAGCAGTTGGAATCATCTTTCTGGGACGCGGGAGTATGTACATGGTGTGGGTACTCAGATCCAGGGATACTGTGGTGCATCCCCGTCTAGTGCATGTATAGGGCAATACATAGCCGTCGATCTCATCAATCAACGATTCAGATCAAAAATCAATTATGACCAATAAACTGGCCATAATTAAAAATAATATCCCAACCATTCATTGTCAAAATTGATTGCTCGTGTTGCAGGGCCTTGCACCGCAGAATTTCCCCAAGCAACAAGGCTTTTTGCAATCCATTGCATGTGTAATTCCCAACATGAAAAGCACACATTTCCAAGAGAAATACAGGAAATAAATAGTAGCTTTGTCCTTGCACTTGAAAGTGTGTCGTTGCTTTTGCAATGAAAAAGGAGTTTCACCAGAGGAGAGAAACAAGTGGCATACAGTTATCCTCACTGTAAAGTTTTTTAATCATGGTTTGTCAACGAATGGCTAATAGAATATAAGGTTAGGAATTACTCCGTAAATTGCATGATTATGCCCCTAGCTAGGTCAGTCAGATACCCACTTAATTATCACATTCAAACTAATCAAGTATATTTTGGGAGTGCTATGATTGACCTTGTGGTCCAGTTAAGTAGCAATTGATTAGTAGATAAAATTAAGGAGACTGCACTTTGGACATATTCGCTACTCCATTAGTGCTGCTGCCATCATCCTTTTGTTATTTGATTAATTAGCAGATACTAAACACAGACATTCTTTAAAATAAACTCATGCAATAATTGCTACTTGTATACAATGATTCTACATTTAAATAATGGTGTGTTTTACTAATTAAAATAAGTGGTTATTTCTTGAATTAGAAATGATTTATTGCAAGAGAATGATCTGTCTCGTAGAGCGAGAAGTAAGTACTTGAAAAATAATAACCTTAACGGAACATGGCCGAACTAGTTCTTTCAGAATTCCCACCAGAAAAGAATTTTGTAGATTAAATTCTACTCTCTACCCCTTAAACTCTGCCTTGTAACTTGTAGGAGGGTTTCTTCTTCTAGTAAATACAAGATACTTTACGACAAAAACCCAATGTCCTCCAAGTTTTGTTCAAATCTAAATCTCAACACATATTTTTTTTGTTTAATTTTTAATATAATAGCATTTTTTTTTAGCAATTAAATAAAATAGTGGACCAAGAGCCGAAGAGAGTAATACTCAATTGTAGCTTTTGTAGAGATTGATTACCCGATTGACTAACTATACCCACCTCAAATTCTCAAAGCCTTGCGAATGGCCTAGTTAAGTCGACACTTTTTTGGTTGTCCCAACAGAGTCGTTCGCTCGAATCTCGCCATTTGGAATATTCCCGTAATGGTGGCCGGGAGTTTCTACCTCGTGTTTCTTTCCTCTTCCTCTTAGATAAACAAGTGTAATTTTCCTAATGCGCGAAAAAATAAATAAAAAAACCTCATTCACACCTCACATTCTCTTACTTTTGTTCTACATTTTCATGTAGCTGTGGGGATTATGTACCAGCTCCAGCTGTTTCAGTATTTGAAGTTCTGTGGGAGCAATTCAATTTCAAGCTGTGTGGTCTTTACCCTGCTTCCAAGGGCACTTGAATTGACCCCACAAGAAAAGGGTACCCTTCATATTCCCACTAGATTTTGGACCCCAACCGAGTCAGCATGGCCCCCCCACTTGGGTCCAGTATTTTCACATCATATGGCTCCCGTGACCTAACCCGTGACCGATTATATTCTTTTGAGATTTACATTCATGGGACCGGGACCCCAATCAATTAATTATGGAGCTTATAATATAGCCTTTCAAACTTATATATAGCACACTTTCCACATGTTACATGAGGAAAGTAGTCACGAGGCATTAACGTTATTTTTTTTTTATAACCAGATATATATCTAAGTCAGTGTGCGCAAACATCGATTAATTCTGAAACTCTGAAGTTAACGACCGGACAAACCTTCACTGACCTAAAGCTTTGAAATGTTTGTCTAAATGAAATTTAAAATTCCAGACTAACCTCCACTGACCTTAAAAATACGCCAAAATTCTATATCATAGAGTTTTGAAAAGCATTGATTAAATGTACTGCATGATTTGGTGATAAGATGCGAGGATACAAATTCGCGTGCACATAATTAGATATACGTTGGTAATTAGGTAATCATTTGATGCACAGAGGTCTTATTGGGTATGTGAAGTCTGATTCAATTTGATCAGCACTTTACAAGACTATGGGGGGATCAACCTACCCAGTCAAGTCGCAAGATCCAAAACAGGGCACCCACCCTAAATTTAAATAAGCGTATTCATGTGATGTATATGTCACGTAATAAATACTTGTTATACACATAGATAGTTGATGTAATTTTTGAGATCAAGAATAAAATAAAGTATGGCGAATGGTTTGCAGAATGCCAAATTCTGACCAAATTATTGTAGCTAGGCACGCAAAGATACATGGATAAACGAACTAAAAGATTGTAAATTGAAGTCTAAAACATCTATCTTACACAAACCCAAAAGACCAAACAAAATCACCCAAACTACAGAACACGGAGTTCACGTCCAGGAATTTGATTTTCCCACTTTTTTTCCCCCCTTCTTTTTACAAAGGTGACATTCAACCAACAAAATAACTAGTGGCGGTGGTGTTGACACTCCAGGGGAGTCGCCGGAAACCTAGTCGCGTCGCTGCAGTAGTCGTACACCATGTGATTCGCCCTCACCCACAACAGCTGGTGGCTCTGGTGCGTGCTCAGCTCCGACACGGTGGGCTCGTCCCACCAGTAGCGTTTCTCGGCGCTGCTGGAGCAGTGCCGGGCGTTGTCAGAGGCCGCCACCGTGGCGGGGCAGGCGCAGGCGTCGATTTGGAAGCCCTTGTAGGAGGCTACAAAGGGTGCGTGGGTCCAGTCTGTTTTCACGCGGCCGCCTTGTGTGGCCCAATCGTCTGCGTTCCAGATTGAGCTGTAGACACCCATTGGCTGGTCTTTTGGGTAGGGGATTCCCCTGTGTTCCAGATTGGAGTGCACACGTATTGGAGTGTCGTCCACCAGAAACCTGAATAAACAAAACAACAATTATCCTTTGCTGATAAAATAACCGATGTTACTGTTCTGGAAGAGTTATTTATTACTCCACTTTCATGGCTAACATTTTCTAAATCCTTTTCTTATTTTTGGGTAATCAAGGTGTTCGAACCAGTTTACGCGCACCGCTAGGACCACCATTAAATCATGGTTTGCTTTCAGAAGAAATTGAATCCTGCCTTGTTACAGCCTTGCCGGCACAGTTCGCCCTTACCCCTTACCACTAGGGTAACCTATTTCTAAACCCTTTTGAGATGGAACATTTTAATATTAACAAACAATACCGAGAAAACATTGCAGGTTTCCAAAGGTACTTTGTAAAAGAACTCCACATAATTGATTTTAAAAACCTCCCAAATAGAGCCTAAAATCTAATAAAAAGAAAAGAAGAAGAGCCCAATATGCAGAACCAATTAAACGAGCTCTAGCATCTCCACCACCCCTTGCCTTTTTTATATTCGGATTCAAATTTAGGTGAAATATTTCTTAAAACCCACTCAAGCTCGACTTTAAGAGGGAGGTCCTGATCAGTTGCCGACATTCGTTATAATCACGAACAACTAACCTCTAACATCCTTTTGTTCGACATAAGAGAATCCATATTTTACTCAAAACTTTACGAGGCTATTTGGTTCCTCTGAAAATTTATCCAGAATTTTATTTATCGTGATCCATGAGTATGTCAAAGACAGAGCATCGGTAATGTGTTTGTGGGAATCCCAATGGGACCCCTTCATTGGAATGCGATCCGCCCAACGCATTTTATGTGTTTGTTTTCGTTTGTAGCTTTGTATAAACCACCCAAGATTTTGCTTGACTGTCAAGAGGAGAATATTAATATCACAGTCCAGAGAACCTTATCTCAAAATTTTCCAGTGCTTTCTTTTAAAGCCCCTCGATCAATGTTACATTGCAAACTGCACAAGCAATGGCATGCCCCACGTTTGCAGGGCATTATGCCATTACTAGAGAGAGAGAGATGAGAGACGTAAGGGGCTTACACAACTTGGCGCTGATTCCAGAGGAGAGAGTATGAGTGGAAGTCCTTGGTGGGGTCGAACCAAAGGTTGAGCCTTTGCTCTCTGTTCCCCACGCCATTGACGTACACATTGGTCTGAACCAGGTAGGGCTCCCCCGTGGTGTTGCCCAGGAACTCGAAATCGAACTCGTTGTGATTTGAACCCTCCGATGACATCTGCCCACATCACAGAAATCACTACTATATCAGCATCACAAATACTATCAGTATCACTGTATCACCCTTCAACGAAAGAGTAAAGCTACTGGCTAGAACCGTCATAATCAATAGGCTACGACTTCGATTTCACAGCAAAGCTGAGCCAATGAGAAAAGAGCTTCGCCACAAGAAAGTTTTTAATGTTTCATGGACAAAATAGTAGGTGGGACTCCCATTAAAACGCGAAAGTAAAAGCCATTTAATCCATTCACGGGGCCTGAAAGCAACAGTCACGACATATCTTTTCATGAATCCAAATGACCTCAGAACTTTGAAAATTTTCCCCATCTGGAAAGGGATCGTAAATGCGGTGATGATTAAAGGCATAAAAGGATTAAACCCAGTTTTTATTTTTTATTTTAGAGGGTACGTTTGTGTGAAGAAATAAGCATAGAAATACTACTGTAAATTTTTCTGTTGTGAACTCACATAGAAAGCTGTGACAGTTCCCGCGGAGTCCCCTTCCACAAGCTTGATCTGAGTAGTGACTTTCCCAAACATATACTTGCTCTTTGAGGAAAACCCAGCACCTGAAATTCCAAAAACAACAATGAAATATCATCGCAGGAACGTTAAAAATAACTTGAAATTTCACAAAAAAGATTCGAGAAAAATTGAGCGCAGAGAACAGGGGATCTTTGCCAAGCAAACAAAACCCAGAAAACCCAGCACGAAAAACTCATCGTTTCATCAGGAAAAATGCAAGCAAATGGATTTACCAGAATAGTTATCGAGTTTCATCTTGAGAACCTCTCCCTCGTACGTGAAATGGTCAAGCGCCCAACTCGGCTGAAACAACTCATCGAACCTAGAAGTGCGAACCGAACCCACCGTCACACCAGCGATCGAGAGAACCAAAACCACCACACAAGCCGCACACATTGAAAGGGAACGAAAGGAGGAGGAGGCCATGATTTCTAGAGAGAGAGTGAGAGAGAGAAGCTGAGACTGAGGAAATTGCTCTGTGCAAACCATTGGAAGCAAAATGGGGGCAATTTATAGCCAAATGCCGGGGCCGGGGGCCACGCGCCACGTAGGATTCCACGTAGGATGTGAGAATAAAAATCAAATTTTGTAGCCGTTAAGAGGGGGGTGTAGGATTAGCTGGCCAGAAATGGTCCTGTGATCGGTGTGAGGAGGGTACCCGGTACGTCTTGTCGCTGTGTGGGAAAAAGGCCGAGCGCAGATCGTACCCAATGGAATGGCGCCACCTGGATTCCCACAGCTGGCCGCTGATCGACGTCCAGTTGTCACTGATGATGGCATTTAAAAAAAAGGAGTTAAAGCACGGAGCTCATGCGTACGGTAGTACAGAGGCTACTCGCTCTGCATGGGAGCGAGACGTTTTTTTAGAGTGAAGGATACGCCATGGTTGAAACAAATTCCAGAAATATTCCGAAGTACTAAATAAATATATATTTCCAGAAACCACAAGCAAAAAAAACATGTTTGGTAATCATAATAGTAGTTTTTGTTTATTTTTTTTGAATTGCCGAAAGTGTTTTCAGGACAAATTAAAATGCAATTTTTTTTTTGTTTTTAGAATTTTCATAAATTAGTGGAATTGATTATGTATTATATAAACAAAAACAGTAACACAAACATATTTACGGTGTCTGTTTTAAAAAATATCGAAAACAACACAATAATAGAACTCATGTAGTCCTCAATCATTGAGAGTATAGGAAATGGATGATTAGATACAGACCTAACCTTTAACAATATGCACAAAATTATTGTTCTCAAAATACTACTGAAACAAAAAATATCGGAAACAAAAATAAAAAAATAAAAAAATAAACTTTTCCAAACAGAGCTTAATACTACATTCGTCCGTGTTTGTTACTCTTTTTTTTTTTTTTTTTCATCCGATCCGTGTTTGTTACTTCACTTTTACTATTTCATACACTTTGAAAATTTGTACATATCTTTTATTACGAACCTCAAATATGCAATATGAATCTTATTTGATAAATTTCAATTAATTCTATCATACAAAAGTTTCAAAATCATGAAGAAACCCAATATTGTAAATTGAAAGGCACGCATAAA